>CM010927.2:192574821-192755218 GCA_002915635.3 Ambystoma mexicanum | reverse complement strand
TCCTGCTGCCCTGCCAAAAGGAAGATGAACACCTCTCTGATTGGAAAAGGGGAGGAGCACCTGGGGACTGCAGGAAGTTGAACAAAGCCCTGTCCCTGGACTCAGGCAAATGTTATATGGGGGGTCGTAAAATGGCTTCCTCTTGGGAAGAAACTGGGAGGGGCAGTGCCTGTGAGAGCCAGCTGAGCTTGGGGAAAGTGATAAACCAGAAATTCCACCATGTGCTTGAAAACACATCCCTTTGGGCCAGAGCATGATTTAAAAGAATAGATAATTCACAGTGCGGACTTGTCCAATCATATAAATAACATAATCATTCTTGTGATTTTTCTGTGCACATTTAAGAGGTGTTAGACCCTGTGTTATGTCTTGGGTTAGTAGCGGAAAAAGGGTTGTTACTCCAAATGTATGCATGTTAAAAATCTGAACTTTACATCTGAAACCCATATCCCTGGTGCACATCTGTGTAAAATCTGGAAAGGTTTAGAGGTCGTTATCTGGATGAAAAGGGGAGAATTCTGTCATCAGTGGACACGACATCGTACAAAGACAGGGATCGGATGGTTTGGTGCTACAGAAAATATGTTAACTGGACCTTATAATATAGAAAAATGGTGACATAGATAAAAATGTATTTGGGTCAGAAATAGATTTGTGTGCAATTTGACAAGGGGAGTTCCTCTGACCATAAAACCTACAGCATCACTCTGACACTCCAATTTCTTTCCCCCAATCATGGGAGAGAGGAAAAGCTTGGCCAATGATAAGTGAGAGGGGCAGGCTTAGCTAGGCCCAGGCACACACCCATTTTCAAAACACATAAAAGGAACATTGAAACCCAGGTAGAGACATTCACTTTCCACTTCTTGCGGGACACTTTGCGGGAGACTTCAGACTTCACATCCAGAGATCCAGACTTCAAAATTCCATCAATCTCCAGAGACCAGAAATTAACTCCAGAATTTGTAGCAGAGAGGCCTGAATCCACAAGCTGAATCCTCTACAGCAGGCCTCAAAACCAACCAAACTATTCAACAGCCGGGCGAGCTGTTTGCATTCTTTGCCAAGAACTTTTGCAAGAACCTGTAGCAGTATCCAGAAAGCAGTGCTGTATCCGGAACCAGAGAGAACCACAAACCAGACCGTTGTGAGCAGAACCGGTGCTTGACAGACCCAGAGAGCAGAGCTGACCCAGATAGCCGGGACTTCAGAACCACCCGCCGGAAGTCCCGTCCAACCTGACCAGACCTTGAGGGCTTATTTCAAAAATATAGTGTGAGTACTCACTGTGCAAAACCAATCTCTTAGTTTAAAATAATCTAATCCAAACTATTTTAGCCTATTAGAACTGCCTCCTAAAATCGTGTCATTCTGTCATTTTTAAAACTGAAAACTGTCATCTGTCATTCTAAGCTTTAAAATTTCAAATCCGAAAAACTACCTTTACTTAATTGGCCGTATCTCTGGTACTGTTTGGGCTAGGAGCGAGTTGTAACTGTCATCTTAAAGCTAACATTCTAATCTTTCCAACGAGCCTGGAACCGACTTCCTGCTCCTTATAGTGCCTCCGTAATTGCACTCGACGCACATGACTAAATTTGCCACGATTTGACATTTTGCTTAATTTCAGCCACGTGTAAAAATATTTGTCCTTGCTTTCCTTGCTGAAATTTGTGTGCAACCTTACAATCATTCATAGAGCATTGCTAAAGTGATCCTGAACTGATTCAAAGTATCTATCAACTACCCTGAACCCCCTATAGGGAATTAAAAGCCTTTTTTGCATATTTTTCACTTAATTGCAACCACATGAAAGTATCTTGCCTGTGTTTAAAACTCCTACCTGTTTTCCTCTCAGCTTGCTAGGGGGGAACTGAATTATATTTGATTGCATTCCTGAGAACTGTGTGCTTTCCTTCCATCTCTTACATTGCATAAGGGGGGGTGAATTGTCAAAGAAAAGTGATTACATTGTCTTTTGTTGAAGTCATATCAAGTTTATTTTCTGTACTGCATTTTCATTCATCATTGCATTGTCCTTGAAGCCATAAAAGCATTCTCAGCTACTTTATCCTCTCTATATCACTTCTAAGCCATCAAAAAGAGTGTACCACTGCAACATTATCCATTGTTGATCACTATCATCCTCACAAGTGTGCTATCAAATATTAATTTACTATAAAAGTGTGATAGATATATATTGTTTAATTTTCAAATAAACCTTTTAAATTTGCAAAACAAACCTACTTCTTGGCTCAGCGGGGTCGGGGGGATTCTGAGAGAGGGGTGTTATATAAGGGTTGTCATCCAGAGTAAGTGAACTGGACATAAAAATATATCAATAAGGGTTTCCCTCAGCATCCCAGACTAGGCATTGACTTAGCTATAGTGTTGAATTAAATCCGTTTACAGGATATTAAGAGTAGCTCGGAGTGCGTTATTTTGGAGGACATGTAATTTGTTGATTACGGATTTGTTTTCACCTGCATATAAGCCATTGCAGTAGTCAAGTTTGGACTGAATAAGTGCTCTGGGTAGTGTGAGGCAGCTATTGGTGGATAGCAGTGGTCTGCAGGCCCTAATCAGCTTACCTGTGTAGGCAGTGGCTGAGGCAGTCATATTGATGTGTTTGGATAGGTTGGTAGTGGTATTTAGATAGAAACCAAAGGTTTTTATGTTTTTTGCGATGGGAATAGTATTACGATCAATGGTGAAGTTGGTATATCTGTGGCTAAGTTTCTGTATGGTTTTGGGGGATCCGACAAGGAGAATTTCAGTCTTGTCATCATTCAGGCAGAGGCCATGTGTGGCCATCCATGCCTGAATGATGGAGAAGACTTTGTTGATCCGGCTAATGTCCGTGTTGTAGTTACCGGATAGAGTTAGGAGTATCTGGGTATCATCTGCGTAATTGGTGTAGGTGACACCCAGATGGTCCAACTTGTCGGATAACGGCTTTGTAAAAATGTTATACAAAGTGGGAGAAACACAGGAGCCTTGTGGGACACCACAAGTGATGGGAATCGGGTCGGCCGCTGCTAGAGGAGAGAAGACACGCATGGTCCTGTTATCGAGGAAAGATTGGATCCATGTGATTGCTGAATGGGAGAAATGTGCTGCCGTTGACAGGTGGTTACAAAGGATTCTGTGGTCAACCAGGTCAAAAGCAGCAGAGAGGTCTAAAAGAAGGAGGATGGCAGCCCTACCTTTGCCTTTGAGTTCTTCGATCTGACTTTCGAGATCAACAAGGGCCGTTTCTGTCCCATGTTGAGGACGAAAGCCTGATTGACGGATTCCTAATAGTTGCTTGGTTTCTAGGTATTCTTGAATTTGTATGTAGGCCACTCTGTCTAGGATTTTTAGTAACAAAGGGACCGTGGTGATAGGTCTATAGTTGGTTGGTATAGACGGGTCGCGTGTTTTTTTTTAAACAGTGGTAGAACCCATGATTGTTTCAGGTTGCTTGGGATTGAGTTGCTGGTGAATGATAGGTTTATTAGTTTGGTGATGAACGGGGATAGATCCCTGGCTGCGTCTTTTATGATCTGGCCGGGGCAGCTGTCCCCTTTACAGTTAGGTTTCAGGGAGGCAATAATTTTTTGTACTTCGGGTATGGTTACCTTTTTGAAAGTAAAGCCTGAGTTGATAACAGTGAGCTATGGTGGGGTAGGACTAGGTGTTGAGCTTGAAGTAAGTTGTTGTCATTTATTTTTAATTTTGGGTTGGAGCCCTGTAATTTTGTTGGCGAGGGCATTCTGGATGCATGTGCACCAGGGTTTATCCTTGGTGCAGGTATCTGTGGGTGGATTGGGGTTTTCAAGTTCCTTCAATATGTTAAATAGTTCTCTCGTGCTGGAGCCTGCCTGGGTTATCCTGGAGTTGTAGGATTCTTTTTTAGCACATATTATCTCATTTTTGTAGAGAGCGGAAATGCTAGTAAGCTTAGTTCTATTATCTGGAGAGAGAGTAGTTTTCCACAGTGTTTCTAGTTTGCTTTTTTGTTGTCTGAGAAGTTTCAATTCAGGAGTGTACCAAGAGTTCAGGTGAGCTTTTGGTTTACCTTTGCGCATTTTCAGCGGGGCAATGATGTCGATAGCTTTAGATATGGATTCGTTGTAGGTGTTGACCAGCAGGTTTAAGTCAGCTGTTTCTGGTAGAACGTTCAGACTGGGAATTACCAGAGGTATTATGGCTTCAGCTGTGATGTTACTCTAATTCCTAGTTGGGCAGGCCGGTGCAATAAATGTCTGTTTGGGCACTAAGTTATTGATATTGATATCTAGCGAGAGGAGATGGTGGTCCGACCAGACAAGAGGTAGAAGGTCCTTAAGGGTAATGTTGCAGTTAAGGGCAGCTACCCAATCGAGAGTCCTACCATTCATATGGGTAGGTTTTGAGCAGAATTGTATGAGGCCATGCTCTGATAGTGCAGTGGTCAGGGAGGTAGCGTGGGTGTCAAGAGGGTCATTAAACCCGAGATTGAAGTTCCCAAGGATGATGATTTGAGCTGAGGGTTTAGAACTTTCGGCTATTAGGGATGTGATATCTTCTTCAAATGATCCAGGCGGACCTGGGGGTCTGTATATTAAATGCAAGGTAATGGTGCTTTTTGGGGAGGTTTGCAGTTTGACTGTGAGGTGTTCACATGATTTTAGCGAAGAGGAGGTGGCAAGCGAGGATTTGAAGATGATAGCTACACCACCTCCACGAGCATTAGGTCTGTCTGCTCTGAGGATGGCATAGTTGTCAGGGATAGCTAACATTAGAGATGGGCCCGCAGCATCGTGCAGCCAGGTTTCAGTCACTGCAAGGAAGTCCAGGTTGTTGGACAGGATGATGTGGGCGACTAGTGATCTAACATTTAGAAGTGCTCCTTTTATAGGCAGTGGGTTCAGGTTGTTAGAGATTGCAGTCAGGTTGTTGGTTTTGGTGGGCGAGTTGGCTGGATAGTTCCTATTATTGTTGAAGATTCTGGCGCCGAGTCTGTTATTGAGCTCAGTCAAGTAGGGAGTGGTGGTGTGTGTGTCTGGTTGGACAGTAGATCTAATGGGGCTGCAATCGTGAGTTGGGCGTGGTGGGCTTGTGCTAGGTCTATCAATGTTGCTGTGGGCTAGAGAGTCAGCTGAATGGACACTACTGTGGGTGGGATGGACATGATGGTAGCTTACAGGGAAGGCTGGAGTAGTGGCAGGAAAGGTGTAGGGCAGGCGATGGGGTGATGCCTTGGGCAGGCAGGTCTAGCTAAGCCATTTTTATATGCTATGTAGCTATTACCGCTACAGAGTACATTGTTTTGTATGAGACAAAATGGGAACATGATAAAGGTGAGCCAGAGTTGCATAGTGGTGGCAGTGAGGCAGAGGCACAATGTCGAGGTAAAGAATATGGCAACTGTCATCAAATGATTCCATCAATACAGTGAGACATCAGTGGAGGTAGATCAGTACCACATAACGGCAAAAGCACAGGGTCAGGGTCAGGCTAGTGACGCATGACAGCATGGGCATGGGCGGTACCGCAGTAGAAGTGATAGGTTAAATGGTAGAGCTCGATTAAATGCAATGGTAGTTTACCATCTTAGTGCTAGTTTAGTATCAGGTGGAGGCATTAATGCAATAACAGAGTAGGCATCAAGGTGCTGGTGCTAAGTTATGGCACGGTGGCAAACCCGCTCTAGGACCGGGCACAATGGGGCAGAGGTACAGGTACGTTGTCGGGTCTAGCGTGGAATCATACAAGGTACACAGCAGGGGGTGGTACAAATTGGGTAGAGGCAACATAGGGTATAGCAGTGTCAGGTAGTGGCGGCAGGAGCAGTGACAATGCTGTCTAAGGGAGTAAGGAACAGCTTTTTCAATAGGTGCGGACCGAAGATGCTAGTACAGTTTGACACTTAAAGCTATAACTGCTGCGAGAACACATTTGGGAAAGTACAGTACATCTAAAGCAATTGAGGTTACTCGGATGGGTACAGATTGCATACATGTATACAGGGTGTGCCGTGAACGCAGTATGGCAGAATGTAAGGCGGCAGAACAACATTAACAACTTAGTGGCAGTGCAAAGTAAATCTAGGTGGACAGATCGAGCATGCATTCAATAACACAATGTGTTCGTTGCTTGACACAGTGACTTATGAGCGCTTGCATATATTACATTGCAAAGTGTGTGTATATGCTATGGCACGTTAGACAAGTTATGCATTGCAATGTTACAGGGCAGTTTTAGCGGTGGGGACTGCAAATCACTATAAAAACTGCACTTTTAAAAGTGGGGTGTCAATTTACGGATATCGCAGTCACACGGTTCTGTAGAGGAAGTGGAAGTCATGCATTACAAAGAAAGACGGCTTGCAATGTTGTAGGGGCGACCAGAAGGTTAGTGTTCCGTTGACTGGTGTAGATGGTGGGTGGCTTACCTGGAGCAGAGCGGAGGGCAGCGGTCGGGGCCCAGGCTCCTACGGCTCCGGACAGGCTCAAGACAGGGGTAGCCTTTGTGTGTCTGCCTTCGTGTGGAGGCTGGCTCTCGCCTACCAGCCATTGGTGGCAATAAGCAGTGCGGCGGCCAATCGGTGGCCCTGATGATGCAGCAGGGGAAAACAGAATGCTGCAGATATCAGGATTGGTGATCAGCCATCTTGGAGGGCTTTAGCCTCATGGTAGACAATGGCGATTTTGATGCGTGTCGGCCTGGGTGGCTGCGGGTGAGCTGCTGCACAAATTCAGGCATCAGGCAGCGTAGCGTGGGTCGATGCGTGGCGGTTCCGCAGATCTAAAAAATAAATATCTGATTTTTATAATCAGGCTGTATAGGGGACGTCCAGCTTACCTATAGACAGGTGGAAGCATGAAGCCCTTTCTAAAACTGCTCCTGCAGTGCTATGGGGGAGAGCTCCTGCTCGGGTCGGTGGAGGTGTAGGCTGCCATATGGCAACAATAAGGAGCCCTATGAACAAAATTGCAAGACGTATGATGAGAATAAGGAGCCATTTGGCAACAATGAGGACCTCTATGGGAACAATAACAATGCCTATGACAAAGATAGGGTGACCTATGACAAGAATAAGTATCCATATGGCAACAATAAGGACCTCTATGGCAACAATATCGTGCCCTATGACAGGACAATTTATAATTTAAGGGGGTAGTGCTACTATACTATGACAGGACGAGCAACCCTGTGGCAGCATTAGGATGGCCTATGATGAGAAATAAGGAGCTATATAGCAACAATAAGGACCTCTATGGCAGCAATAAAAGGCACCATGACAACAGTACAGTGACCTCGGATAAGAACATGGAGCCATATGGCAACAAGAAGGAGCCCATGACAAAATAAGGACCACTATAGCAACAATAACAGGCCCTATGACACCGGGGTAGTGCTACTATACTATGACAGGACGAGCAACCCTGTGGCAGCATTAGGATGGCCTGTGATGAGAATAAGGAGCTATATGGCAACAATAAGGACCTCTATGTATACAATAACAAGCCCCATGACCAGACGAACAGCGCTATGGCAGCAGTAGCATGGCCTATGACAAGAATAAGGAGCTATATGCGAACAATATAGAGCTCTATGGCAAAAACAACAAGCCCTATGACAAAAATTGGGTGAGCTATGACGAGAATAAGGAGCCATATGGCAACAATAAGTACCTCTATGGCATCAATAACAATTCCCATGGCAGAAATAGGGTCACCTATGATGAGAATAAGTATCTATATGGTAACAATAATGACCTCTATGGCAACTATGACAGGACGAGTAGCACTATGGTTACAGTAGGGTGACCTATGACGAGAATAAGGAGCTTTATGGCAACACTAAGGAGCCCTATGATACAAATAGGGTGACCTGTGACAAGAATAAGGAGCTCTGGGTAAGGAATGAGGAGCCCTAGGACAGGAAGTAGGCATTCTAAGACAACAGTGAGATCCAAAGGGCAAGAATAATGAGCCCTAGCATGGTGATTTGGATCCCTATGGCAAGATTATGGAGCCCAATGACAGAAATAAAGAGCCCTAGTTAAGGATTCGGGAGTCCTATGACAGGAATATGGATGCCTATGACAGGAATAAGGACCCCTATGAAAGGAAAAAGGAGACGTGTGGCAGGAATAAGGAGCCCTATAGCAGGAATATGGGGCCCTATGACAGGAATATGGAGCCCAATGACAGGAAAAAGGAGCCGTGTGGCAGGAATATGGATCCCCTTATGATAGGAATAATGAGCCCTAGGGCTGGAATAAGGAGTCCTATGGCAGGAATATGGTGCCCTATGGCAGGAATATGGAGCGCTATGCGAGGAACATGGAGCCCTGTGAGAGGAATAAGGAGCCCTAGGGCTGGAATAAGGAGCTCTAATTAAGGAATCAGGAGCCCCATGACAGGAATACGGATCCCCTATGACAGGAATAAGGAGTCCTATGGCAGGAATATGGGGCCCTATGACAGGAATATGGAGCCCTATGACAGGAATATGGAGCCCTAAAACAGGAATAAGGAGCCCTGTGGCAGGAATAACAGACGCTATGAAAAGAATAAGGAGCCATCAGTCCTCCAGCGCCATGATACCCTCGGTTGCCCATGCGCTTAATAAGTTAATTTAACATGACATAACATAACATAACATAACATAACAAAACATATGCAAACAATGGCGAGCCTATGGCAACAACACGTGAAGCCCTACCACAACAAGGAGAGCCCCCATGGCAACAACAAGGAGCCTTATAACAGCGATGCCCGGGCACAGGACAGCAATGAGGGGTCATGTGAGAGGGGCAAAGTGCCCTACGACTGCGACAATGAGCTGTATGACTTCTACACGCATAATAACACGCGCCATTCCAGTCGGGGCACCCCCAAACCTCCATTCATTAGATTATTCCTGATTTCATAGTAATGTTAATGTTAATGTTAATGTTAAAGGACATTTGTACCGCGCACTATCACCACCGGAGTGGTCCCCTGGCGCACTGGCGGTTCTGAAAGAGGAAGATAGGGTGGGTTAGTGGGAGAAAGCAGGAAAAGTGCAAGAGAGCAGTGATGTGCTGTTGGCGGTCTCAGCCCGGTGGGTCCGTTGGCTGGGCCTGGGGTGTTTGCGGCCGGTAGTCGTCGTGTACTGTTGTGGAAGTCTATGTGTGATTTTTGTTGTATTGTTGCAATGTAGTGAAGTTTGTGCGGTTTGTTGTGCTGTAGGTTTGTGGTTCTGTTTGTTCGGAGTTTGAGAGGTGTATGCAGAGGAGGGAAATTGTTAGTGGAATTGGTTAGTTGGCATCTCTATCCTGAATTGAGGCGCAGGGCTTGTGTAGTCTCCCCTGATGCGCCATTGATCTGGGCTCATCTTGCATTCAATGTCCATTTCATATCTGTCTCCCACCTCAACGAGCCTCCCTCACCACCCCACCTGTCCTCCCTTCCTACTTCTGGGGCCGGAGCACCTGCCAATTGACCACCACTCAGCTAGTGTGGTGATTGTCTTTGTCTCGACAATTCAATTGACACTTTGGTACCTGGTGGCAACTAAGGGGGGTGAGGTTGTTGGTGGGATTTTCTGGGGTAGTTGGCTCTGTCTCCATGTGTGGCAGTCTATCTGGTGTCATCCGTCCCAGTACTGCGGGAGCTACCCTGTCAGTTCTGGGCTTTCAGTATCCTTTCCAGTATAGTCATCCTTTTCCTCTGTTGTTTCAGTTTTCAGTTTGAGTCTGTGGTCTTGAAGAGCCAGGTTTTTAGTAATTTTCTGAATTTGTGGTGATCTTCTGTGTTTCTTATCTCTTTTGGGATGTTGTTCCAGGTTTTTGCGGCTAAGTGGGAGAAGGAGGTGCCTCCAAGTTAGTTTTTTCTTAAGGTATGGTTTTTGTTCCAGGTGGACTTCGTTGCTGGATCGGAGGGGCCTCTTTGGTTTCTAGACTGTGATTTTCTTTTGAAGGAATTCTGCTCCTTGTCCTCTGATTGCCCTGTGCGTTATGCACATAGTTTTGAAGGTGATGCAATGTTTTACTGGGAGCCAGTGTAGAGTTTTTAGGGCAGGAGTGATGTGGTCTCTTCTGGATAGTTTGAGGAGTAGTCTGGCTGCCGCATTTTGAATTCGTTGTAGTTTCTTCAGGGGGTATTCTTGTATTCCGAGGTAGAGGCTGTTTGCATAGCCGATTCTATAGTGAGTGTTTTGTGCGTAAAGGAGAGGAATGGTAGGATTCTTCTTGCCGTGTGGAGGAGGAAGAAACATTTCTTCACTGTTGAGTTTATTTGTGATTCTAAGGTTAGGGTGTTGTCCATCAGGACTCCCAGATTCTTTACTACCTTAGATGGTGTTGGTGTGGTTCCCATTTCCGTTGGCCATAGAATGGTGGTTTCATTCCCTTGGTCTTTGGATATGATCATGATTTCAGTCTTTCCTGGGTTGATTTGTAGGTTCTTGGCATTCATCCAGTTGAAGACTTCTTTCAGACAGTCGATTAGAGATGAGTGATCCGCTTCGCTGTCTTTGATTTTGTAGATGATTTGGGTGTCATTGGCGTAGTTGTAGCAAGTAATGTTGTATTTTTTGAAGATCCTGATGACCGGAGCCTGGTAGATGTTGAAATATAGTGGTGATAGTGAGGATCCTTGTGGTACTCCACAGTCGTTAACTCGTGGAGTGGATTTGAAGGGTTTAACCCACACAGTTTCGGTTCTGTCTGCTAGGAATGATTTAGTCCAGAGTAGTTATATGTCTGTTATGCCTATGTCTTCTAGTCTTTTGGTCACAGTGTCATGGCTAACTGTGTCAAAGGCTGCGGAGAGGTCGAGTAGAATAAGTGCTGAGGTTGTGTTTGAGTCTGTGTTATTTTTAAGGTAGTCCCAGATGGAGAGTAGTGATGTTTCCGTTCCTCTTGCATATTCAATTCCTCCTATTGAAATCAATGAAAAATATATTGTACCACAACATAGAAAGGTTTTTGTAAAGGTAATGTGTCTGCTGTCCCTGGGTGCCGCTCCCTGTGTCATCAGTACTCTGCCAATGGAGGCCACCACTTGCGGCCTAGGAAGAAGAGCTTTGCACCTGCCCCCTCGGACTATGAAAGCATTAAAAGACAAGGGGGTCACACACTGGAACTACAGCCCCCCTACCAGAAGATCCCCCGAACCCTTGGTTCCTCTGGGTCTGTTTATACTGCATTTCCTTAAGGCAGTAAGAACATGCTATGCAATGAACGCATACTCAGTGTAATAAGTACCCAGGGTCCTAGTCCTTCAGTTGCACACAGGCCAGCGGGTGTCAAATGCTCCATGTTGGATTAACGAGGGCCTTGCCTGGCTGGCTTTTGGACTAATACACACATAAGATCATTAGTGCCAAGTTCACCAAATAATCATTTCACTAACACTGGTGGCGGTGGGGTATTGTCCATATATATTCCACAGATTTCACGAGCGGTATAATGAGCGTGATGTTATACTGTCCACCAGTGCATGTACTGTTTATGACTCCAAACTATATTTGCATGGAATCAACATATTTATTTGTGTCAATTGTTTCCTCGCCAAAATGTAAAAGTGTATCTCTGCATATATGTATTGCATTGTTTGTTTAGGAATTCCCTGATGTATACACATGTTCTGACAACTAGCTAATTGCCATTTAGACAGGAGAGACCCTGCTGCGATGACACGGCCTCGTTTGATCTCTTTGAAGTTATGTTACGTGAGGAAGCGTTAAAGGTGGGCGGGGCCGGTGCAGTGGTTCGGGTCTGACCCGGACATGAAAGCTCCGAAGATCAGAGCCTTGATTCAGGTACACCAAACAGTGGCACTGCCCGCACCTCACACCCTCATTTTCCAGAACCTGGAGTACACATGTCCTGACCCACTTCCCAGAAGCCTCTGCTCCAGAGTCAGGATATAAGCAGAGAGCAGAGGTGGGCCACTCACACTCACCAGAGAGCGAGAGAGATGAGCATGGAGAGAGAACCTGAGCTGGAGGAGGTGCTTCGTGAGGTGCTGTCTCTGGACAATGACTGCCCTCTGACCTACCCCATCAAGAGGGTCTTGTGGACCCCAGAAAGCGAGACAGAACCCCCAGCATCCCCGGCCAGTGAGTGTCCAGGTAAGACATGACCCAGCACTCTGGCTATTGTGTCCCCATCAGTGTCAATCATGGGTGGGAAGATTTGGGGATGTGTTGCTAACTGCCTTGTTCTGTTTTCATCTTTCAGAGACCTCTTCTGAGCAGGCGGATAGTGGGGTTCACAAGAGAGCCAAGCTTGAGCTGCCTTCTACGAACCCCTCAGGTCCTCCACGTGGAGGGGGCTCCAGGAAGAGGACGTCCTTCAGTACAGACCAGCTGACACTCCTGAGGGCCACCTTCCAGCTGAACCCCTACCCCGACTTCAGCCACAGATCCCACCTCGCCCAGGTGACCGGGGTCCCTGAGTCTAGAATCCAGGTCAGTAGCATAGCTGCTTCCCAACACTGGGTCCAACATCTCTCTGGGCTTTATTTAAAATGTGTCTTATGCAATGTAATTATCAATCATTCTTCTAAAGGACTGTCTTATTCTAGGGAGAACCGTCAAACAACACATAACTGTGTGACTTATGATATGCAGTAGTCTGATCCCATGATGGCTTAGAACCATTTATTTAATTGCTTTTCTCCATCTGTTTAACTCTTACCTTCTCATCATCTCCCTTGCCCTCGTATCCTCATTTCTGTTAAGTGTGGATGTTGAAGAAACCTCACCATGTCCTTCTGTCTCCATCCATCCTGGATTTTTCTGCTGGATGAAGTGGGGTTGGGTTGTGTGCAGACAATGAAAATAAATGGGGAGGACAGACTGAGGCAGGATGTCCCGGGAGGTCTGGCGATGTCAACATCTGAATTAGAATTGATGGGCAGAGAGATGGGCAGAGAGCTGGGTGAAGGGGTCCACGATTGTGGAAGGGTGAGTTATTCTATTACTGTGTAAATGCACATACCCCTCAACTCAAGCTGACAGTCCTTTTTCTGTTTCCTTTATTCACAGGTCTGGTTCCAGAACCGCAGAGCCAGGCACTTACCCAAGCTTACCATGCCATCTGTGTGTCAGCCCCAGCTCCAGAGTGTCCATCACTCAGCACACTTCAGAGGAGAGCAGACAACGGATGTCTCCACCCACCCTCAGTGGACAGAGGAGTCACTGCTTCTGAGGGTGGGAGGCTCACCCAGCACCCCACCAGCCCCCTACTCTCAGGCCCCCTGCCACCAGATTGAAAAGGCAATATTTTCATTCAGATACAACACTATCTGAAATGTCGTCAGGCCAAGTACGATAGTTAATTTCACATCCTTACTGTTCATGACCTGTAAGAATGTCGTTGTATTTTCCCTTGTTCCCTCCCTTGTCTTGAAGCGCTTTGAAACACATTGTGTATAGGCACTATACAAGATGAAGATGGGAACAGCATGATTCAGGCCATCCTTCCCTAAATATTAGAAAATACACTTCAAGAGTTGTTGTATATTTCACAGAACTTCAACCTCAAAAGGGAAGACATAGTTAAGGAAGGGAGGGGGAGAGTGGGAAGTAAATGGAAACAGACAGGAGACTACCGTACTAGGCCTGCCAACATTTCTGGTAGAGCCGGAGGAAAACAAAAGGTGAGGGAGAGGGGTGCAGAAAGGGAGGGGAGGAACAAAACAAGCGACTATCGTACTAGGCCTGACAAGGTTTCAGATAGTGCTGGAGGCAGGGTTGGGGGGCAGTAAGGGGATGGGGGAGCGACAGACGAGGTTGCTATCATACTAGGTCCAGGGACAATTCTGATAGAGTAAGTGCATAGAAGAAAGTAAGGGGAGGAGGGGAGGAGATAGGAAAAGGGAGAGGGGAGGAGAGAACAGAGGGTAAGCAGTCAAAAAGAGGGGAGAGTGAATACAATTGCAGAAGTCAGTAGTAACACATAATGTTGCAAGTCAGGATACAAGATGAAGATTGGAATAGCATGATTTAGGGCCATCCTTCCCTAAATATTAGAACATACACTTCAAGAGTTGTTGTATATTTCACAGAACTTCAACCTCAAAAGGGAAGCACAAACACAGGTGCCAACCTTGAAGCTGTATTTCTGTGAGGTTCCAAGACATCTGAAATTCAAAACTGCAATGTTCAGCCAGTGGGTCTGCATCACTGTTCTCATCTGAGGCTGTTCCTGGTATGGGCACTGTGGAAGAAGTGCTCGCCTTTTTATCCCAAGGAGACCTATGAAAAGAATAAGCACCTCCATGGCAACAATAACAATCCCTATGATAAACATCGGGTGACCTATGACAATAATAAGGACCTCTATGGCAACAAAAGCAATCCCTATGACAAAAATAGGGTGACCATGATGAGACTAAGGATCCATATCGCAACAATAAGGACCTCTATGGCAACAGTACGGTGACCTCGGATGAGAACAAGGAGCCATATGGCAACAAGAAGGTATCACGTATGGCACTCTATTAAGAGTGGCACAGGACACCCAGGAAGGGTTTGGGTGGTTGTGCCAAAGTAAAGTGGACAGAATAAGTACACACACAGCTGAAAGAAAGGAGAACGAAGAGTAGGCAAGTGTAGTAAGGAAAAAGGTACAGAATGGATTCCCTCTTGGGGTGTATGCAGATATAGGAAAAGAGTATTCCACAACCTTAGGAAAACTCTAGCCTTCTGCACAGTTTGCTATAACAGAGCCCCACGCTGTTTGCTCATGGCTTGGAACAACAGCTATGGGTGTCTGTAACGTAGAAACTAGACAAGGGAAGGGGCAGAGGTTGCCTGACGGAAACCAACAGACAAGCTCTGTACAAGGGGTCTACAAACAGTACAAGAGAAGACACTAACCGATAAATCCAGGGAAAAGGAAGTCGAATAGCAAACTAGCAGAAGGAAATGAAGGGAAAGCCGTATAACAGGATTGGATAGGGAGAAAGAACTGAGGGTTGAAAACAAGGAAGAAAGCAAAGGAGCAGCAATCAGGAAACAGGGGAACTGCAATAACTGAAAGTAAATAATGAAGGTAAACTGATGTGGATAGCAGAGGATGGTAGGGTACAAGGTAGAAAGCTCAGAAAAGCAGGGAAGCAATCGGCAAGCCCAAAAGGAGCAGGGCTGTAAGGAAGGAAGCCCCGAGGGAAAGGGCTTATGGCAGCGGAGTGAAGCAGGCTGCACGGCAAGGAGCCCAGAAGGGCCGGGCAGCAAGGAGAGAGCCCAGAGGAATAGGGCCGTTGACTGTAGAAGGCTGCAGGAGGACTGTAGAAGGCTGCTAGACTGGAAGCCCAGCGGACGAAGACTGTAGGTTGAAGGCAGTGGGCGTGATCTGCTGTAAGGCAGGAGCCTGGAAGGCAAGGGCGGAAGGTAGCAGCGGAGCGTGATCGGCTGCAAGGCAGGAGCCTGGAAAGCAATGGCGGAAGGTAGCAGCGGAGTGTGATCGGCTGCAAGGCAGGAGCCTGGAAGGCAATGGCGGAAGGTAGCAGCGGAGCGTGATCGGCTGCTTGGCTGGAGCCTGGAAGGCAAGGACGGAAGGTAGCAGCGGAGCGTGATCGGCTGCAAGGCTGGATCCTGGACGGCAAGGACGGAAGGTAGCAGCGGAGCGTGATCGGCTGCTAGGCTGGATCCTGGAAGACAAGGACGGAAGGTAGTAGTGGAGCGTGATCGGCTGCAAGGCTGGATCCTGGAAGGCAAGGACGGAAGGTAGCAGCAGAGCGTGATCGGCTGCTAAGCAGAGGAACCGCATACAAAGATACGTAGCTCGAAGCAAAAAGGTGCTGGAAGGACTCTTAATGCAAGAGACTGAGCCCCTGCAGGCAGCAGCTTTTATACTGCCCAGCCCAGCACAGAGGCAGGCTAATTGGTTGCACCTGGCCAAGCACACCTGCAGACAATCGGCCACCTCCCTCTCTGTCCCTGAGCTGGTGGAAGCAGAGCAAATCCCTAGGGCTTCTGGGGATTGTAGTTCCGATGATGACCAATAGGAATAGCCAGGAATAGATGTTATGGCCAAGTGCATTGTGGTAAGTGAAGTTTGTTGGAAAAAATAGAAAAGTACCAAAGTCTCGAAAATGGGAAATAAGGTCCACATTGATCGCCAATGTATGCGTCCATGGCGCAGGCATGACAGAAGGAGCCCTATGACAAAATAAGGACCACTATAGCAACAATAACAGGCCCTATGACAGGGTGAGCAGCCCTATGGCAACAGTGGGGTGGCCTATGACGAGAATAAGGAGCCATATGGCAACAATAGGGACCTCTATGACAACAATAACAGGCATGATGAAAAGAATATGGACTTCTAGGGAAACAATAAAAGGCCCCATAACCGGACGAGCAGTGCTATGGCAGCAGTAGGATGGCCTATGACGAGAATAAGGAGCTATATGCGAACAATAAAGAGCTCTATGGTAAAAACAACAGGCCCTATGACAACAATTGGGTGACCTCTGATGAGAATAAGGAGCCATATGGCAACACTAAGTACCGCTATGGCAACAATAGCATGCCCTTTGACAAAATAGGGAGAACTATGAAAAGAATGTGGACCTATATAACACAATAACAGGCCCGATGACAGGGCAAACAGCCCTATGGCAACAGTATGGGGACCTAGGAGGAGAATAAGGAGCCATATGACAACAATAAGGACCTCTATAGCAACTATAACGGGCCCTATGACAGGACGAGCAGCCCTATGGCAACAATGTAACCTAGGATGAGAATAAGGAGTCATCTGGCAACAATAAGGAGCTCTATGGCATCGATAACAATCTCTATGGCAAAAATAGGGTCACCTATGACGAGAATAAGTATCCGTATGGCAACAATAAGGACCTCTATGGCAACAATAATAGGCCCTATGAAAAGAATAAGGACATCTATGGCAACAATAACGGGCTCTATGACATGACAAGTAGTGCTATGGCAGCAGTAGGGTGGCCTATGACGAGAATAAGGAGCCATATGGCAACAATAAGGAAATCTATGGCAACAATAACAGACCCTATGACACCAATAGGGAGACCTATGAAAAGAATAAGGATCCATATGGTAACAATAAAGAGCTCTATGGCAAAATTCACAGGCACTATGAGAAACATTGGGTGTCCTAGGACAGGAATTAGGAGCCATATGGCAACAACAAGGACCTCTAAGGCAACAATAACAGGCCCGATGAAAAGAATAAGTACCTCTATGGTACAATAATGGGCCCTATGACAGGGCGAGCAGCCCATGGGAACAGTAGCGTGACCTAGGATGAGAATAAGGAGCCACATGGCAACAAAAACGACCTCTATGGCAACAATTGAAGGCCCGATGAAAAGAATAAGGACCTCTGTGGAAACTATAATGGCCCTATGCCAGGACGAGCAGTGCTATGGCAGCAGTAGGGTAGCCCATGACAAGAATAAGGAGCCATATGCAAACATTAAAGAGCTCTATGGCAAAAATAACAGGCCCTATGACAACATTGGGTGACCTATAATGATAATAAGGAGCCATATGTCAACAATAAGTACCTCTACGGCAACAATAACAAGCCTTATGACAAAATAGAGAGACCTTTGAAAAGAATGGCCCCTATGACAGGGTTACCATCCCAATAGCAACAGTAGGGTGACGTAGGATGAGAATAAGGAGCCATCTGGCAACAATAAGGATCTCTATGGCAACAGTAGGGTGACCTAGGACGAGAATAATGTGCCATATGGCAACAATAAGGAGCCCTATGAACAAAATAGCGTGACCTATGACGAGAATAAGGAGCCATTTGGCAACAATGAGGACCTCTATGGCAACAATAACAATGCCTATGACAAAGATAGGGTGACCTATGACAAGAATAAGGATATATATGGCAACAATAAGGACCTCTATGGGAGCAATATCGTGCCCTATGACAGGACGAGCAACCCTTTGGCAGCATTTAGGGTGGCCTTATGATGAGAAATAAGTAGCTATATGGCAATAATAAGGACCTCTATGGCAGCAATGACACTCCCTATGACAGAAATAGGGTAACCTATGACGAGAATACGTATCCATATGGCAACAATAAGGACCTCTATGGCAACAATATCGTGCCCTATGACAGGACAAGCAACCCTTTGGTAGCATTAGGGTGGCCTATGATGAGAAATAAGGAGCTATATGGCAACAATAAGGACCTCTATGGCAGCAATAACAGGCACTATGACAACAATTTGGAGACCTATGAAAAGAATGTGGACCTATATAACACAATAATAGGCCCTATGACAGGGCGAACAGCCCTATGGCAACAGTATGGTGACCTAGAAGGAGAATAAGGAGCCATATGACAACAATAAGGACCTCTATGGCAACAATAGCAGGCCCTCTGACAGGAGGAGCAACCCTATTGTAACCGTGGGGTGACCTAGTATGAGAATATGGAGCAAAAAGGCAACAATAAGGACCTCTATGGCAACAATAATAGGCCCTATGACAACAATAGGGAGACCTATGAAAAGAATCTGGACCTATATAACACAATAACAGGCCCTATGACAGGGCGAACAGTCCTATGGCAACAGTATGGTGACCTAGAAGGAGAATAAGGAGCCATATGACAACAATAAGGACCTCTATGGCAACAATAGCAGCCTTATGAAAAGAATAAGGACCTCTATAGCAACAATAACGGGCCCTATGACAGGACGAGCAGCCGTATGGCAACAGTGTAACCTAGGATGAGAATAAGGAGTCATCTGGCAACAATAAGGAGCTCTATGGCATCAATAACAATCCCTATGGCAGAAATAGGGTCACCTATGATGAGAATAAGTATCCATATGGCAACAATAAGGACCTCTATGGCAACAATAATAGGCCCTATGAAAAGAATAAGGACATCTATGGCAACAATAACGGGCTCTATGACATGAAAAGTAGTGCTATGGCAGCAGTAGGGTGGCCTATGACGCGAATAAGGAGCCATATGGCAACAATAAGGAAATCTATGGCTACAATAACAGACCCTATGACACCAATAGGGAGACCTATGAAAAGAATAAGGATCCATATGGTAACAAAAAAGAGCTCTATGGCAAAATTCACAGGCACTATGAGAAACATTGGGTGTCCTAGGACGAGAATTGGGGGCCATATGGCAACAACAAGGACCTCTAAGGCAACAATAACAGACCAGATGAAAAGAATAAGTACCTCTATGGTACAATAATGGGCCCTATGACAGGACGAGCAGCCCATGGGAACAGTAGCATGACCTAGGATGAGAATAAGGGGCCACATGGCAACAAAAACGACCTCTATGGCAACAATTGGAGGCCCGATGAAAAGAATAAGGACCTCTGTGGAAACTATAAGGGCCTTATGCCAGGACGAGCAGTGCTATGGAAGCAGCAGGGTGGCCCATGACAAGAATAAGGAGCCATATGCAAACGTTAAAGAGCTCTATGGCAAAAATAACAGGCCCTATGACAAAATTGGGTGACCTATAATGATAATAAGGAGCCATTTGGCAACAATAAGTACCTCTATGGCAACAATAACAGGCCTTATGATAAAATAGAGAGACCTTTGAAAAGAGTGGCCCCTATGACAGTGTTAACATCCCAATGGCAACAGTAGGGTGACGTAGGATGAGAATAAAGAGCCATCTGGCAACAATAAGGAGCTCTATGGCAACAGTAGGGTCACCTAGGACGAGAATAATGTGCCATTTGGCAACAATAAGGAGCCCTATGAACAAAATAGCGTAACCTATGACGAGAATAAGGAGCCATTTGGCAACAATGAGGACCTCTATGGCAACAATAAGAATGCCTATGACAAAGATAGGGTGACCTATGACAAGAATAAGGATCTATATGGCAACAAAAAGGACCTCTCTGGCAACAATGACACTCCCTATGACAGAAATAGGGTGACCTATGACGAGAATACGTATCCATATGGCAACGATAAGGACCTCTAGGACAACAATATCGTGCCCTATGACAGGACGAGCAACCCTTTGGCAGCATTGGGGTGGCCTATGATGAGAAATAAGGAGCTATATGGCAACAATAAGGACCTCTATGGCAGCAATAACAGGCACTATGACAACAATATGGAGACCTATGAAAAGAATAGGACCTCTATGGCAACAATAGCAGGCCCTCTGACAGGAGGAGCAACCCTATTGTAACCGTAGGGTGACCTAGTATGAGAAATAAGGAGCTATATGGCAACAATAAGGACCTCTATGGCAGCAATAACAGGCCCTATGACAACAATAGGGAGACCTATTATAAGAATAAGCATCTCTATGGCAACAATAGCTATCCCTATGACAAACATAGGGTGACCATGACAAGAATAAGCATCTATATCGCAACAATAAAGACCTCTATGGCAACAGTACAGTGACCTCGGATGAGAACAAGGAGCCATATGGCAACAATAGGGAGCCCTATGACAAAAATAGGGGGACATGTGATAAGAATAAGGAGCATGCCCTTTGACAAAATAGGGAGAACTATGAAAAGAATGTGGACCTATATAACACAATAACAGGCCCGATGACAGGGCAAACAGCCCTATGGCAACAGTATGGTGACCTAGGAGGAGAATAAGGAGCCATATGATAACAATAAGGACCTCTATAGCAACAATAACGGGCCCTATGACAGGACGAGCAGCCCTATGGCAACAATGTAACCTAGGATGAGAATAAAGAGTCATCTGGCAACAATAAGGAGCTCTATGGCATCGATAACAATCTCTATGGCAGAAATAGGGTCACCTATGACGAGAATAAGTATCTGTATGGCAACAATAAGGACCTCTATGGCAACAATAATAGGCCCTATGAAAAGAATAAGGACATCTATGGCAACAATAACGGGCTCTATGACATGACAAGTAGTGCTATGGCAGCAGTAGGGTGGCCTATGACGAGAATAAGGAGCCATATGGCAACAATAAGGAAATCTATGGCAACAATAACAGACCCTATGACACCAATAGGGAGACCTATGAAAATAATAAGGATCCATATGGTAACAATAAAGAGCTCTATGGCAAAATTCACAGGCACTATGAGAAACATTGGGTGTCCTAGGACGGGAATTAGGAGCCATATGGCAACAACAAGGACCTCTAAGGCAACAAAAACAGGCCCGAGGAAAAGAATAAGTACCTCTATGGTACAATAATGGGCCCTATGACAGGGCGAGCAGCCCATGGGAACAGTAGCGTGACCTAGGATGAGAATAAGGAGCCACATGGCAACAAAAACGACCTCTATGGCAACAATTGAAGGCCCGATGAAAAGAATAAGGACCTCTGTGGAAACTATAATGGCCCTATGCCAGGACGAGCAGTGCTATGGCAGCAGTAGGGTAGCCCATGACAAGAATAAGGAGCCATATGCAAACATTAAAGAGCTCTATGGCAAAAATAACAGGCCCTATGACAACATTGGGTGACCTATAATGATAATAAGGAGCCATATGTCAACAATAAGTACCTCTATGGCAACAATAACAAGCCTTATGACAAAATAGAGAGACCTTTGAAAAGAATGGCCCCTATGACAGGGTTAACATCCCAATAGCAACAGTAGGGTGACGTAGGATGAGAATAAGGAGCCATCTGGCAACAATAAGGATCTCTATGGCAACAGTAGGGTGACCTAGGACGAGAATAATGTGCCATATGGCAACAATAAGGAGCCCTATGAACAAAATAGCGTGACCTATGACGAGAATAAGGAGCCATTTGGCAACAATGAGGACCTCTATGGCAACAATAACAATGCCTATGACAAAGATAGGGTGACCTATGACAAGAATAAGGATATATATGGCAACAATAAGGACCTCTATGGCAGCAATATCGTGCCCTATGACAGGACGAGCAACCCTTTGGCAGCATTAGGGTGGCCTATGATGAGAAATAAGTAGCTATATGGCAATAATAAGGACCTCTATGGCAGCAATGACACTCCCTATGACAGAAATAGGGTGACCTATGACGAGAATACGTATCCATATGGCAACAATAAGGACCTCTATGGCAACAATATCGTGCCCTATGACAGGACAAGCAACCCTTTGGTAGCATTAGGGTGGCCTATGATGAGAAATAAGGAGCTATATGGCAACAATAAGGACCTCTATGGCAGCAATAACAGGCACTATGACAACAATATGGAGACCTATGAAAAGAATGTGGACCTATATAACACAATAACAGGCCCTATGACAGGGCGAACAGCCCTATGGCAACAGTATGGTGACCTAGAAGGAGAATAAGGAGCCATATGACAACAATAAGGACCTCTATGGCAACAATAGCAGGCCCTCTGACAGGAGGAGCAACCCTATTGTAACCGTGGGGTGACCTAGTATGAGAATATGGAGCAATATGGCAACAATAAGGACCTCTATGGCAACAATAATAAGCCCTATGACAACAATAGGGAGACCTATGAAAAGAATGTGGACCTATATAACACAATAACAGGCCCTATGACAGGGCGAACAGTCCTATGGCAACAGTATGGTGACCTAGAAGGAGAATAAGGAGCCATATGACAACAATAAGGACCTCTATGGCAACAATAGCAGCCTTATGAAAAGAATAAGGACCTCTTTAGCCACAATAACATGCCCTATGACAGGACGAGCAGCCCTATGGCAACAGTGTAACCTAGGATGAGAATAAGGAGTCATCTGGCAACAATAAGGAGCTCAATGGCATCAATAACAATCCCTATGGCAGAAATAGGGTCACCTATGATGAGAATAAGTATCCATATGGCAACAATAAGGACCTCTATGGCAACAATAATAGGCCCTATGAAAAGAATAAGGACATCTATGGCAACAATAACGGGCTCTATGACATGAAAAGTAGTGCTATGGCAGCAGTAGGGTGGCCTATGACGAGAATAAGGAGCCATATGGCAACAATAAGGAAATCTATGGCAACAATAACAGACCCTATGACACCAATAGGGAGACCTATGAAAAGAATAAGGATCCATATGGTAACAAAAAAGAGCTCTATGGCAAAATTCACAGGCACTATGAGAAACATTGGGTGTCCTAGGACGAGAATTGGGAGCCATATGGCAACAACAAGGACCTCTAAGGCAACAATAACAGACCAGATGAAAAGAATAAGTACCTCTATGGTACAATAATGGGCCCTATGACAGGACGAGCAGCCCATGGGAACAGTAGCATGACCTAGGATGAGAATAAGGGGCCACATGGCAACAAAAACGACCTCTATGGCAACAATTGGAGGCCCGATGAAAAGAATAAGGACCTCTGTGGAAACTATAAGGGCCTTATGCCAGGACGAGCAGTGCTATGGCAGCAGCAGGGTGGCCCATGACAAGAATAAGGAGCCATATGCAAACGTTAAAGAGCTCTATGGCAAAAATAACAGGCCCTATGACAAAATTGGGTGACCTATAATGATAATAAGGAGCCATTTGGCAACAATAAGTACCTCTATGGCAACAATAACAGGCCTTATGACAAAATAGAGAGACCTTTGAAAAGAGTGGCCCTATGACAGTGTTAACATCCCAATGGCAACAGTAGGGTGACGTAGGATGAGAATAAAGAGCCTCTGGCAACAATAATGAGCTCTATGGCAACAGTAGGGTCACCTAGGACGAGAATAATGTGCCATATGGCAACAATAAGGAGCCCTATGAACAAAATAGCGTGACCTATGACGAGAA
Source organism: Ambystoma mexicanum (assembly GCA_002915635.3). Taxonomy (NCBI): domain Eukaryota; kingdom Metazoa; phylum Chordata; class Amphibia; order Caudata; family Ambystomatidae; genus Ambystoma; species Ambystoma mexicanum. The sequence continues at coordinate 192,731,493 of CM010927.2, read as the reverse complement.
TAAGGAGCCATTTGGCAACAATGAGGACCTCTATGGCAACAATAAGAATGCCTATGACAAAGATAGGGTGACCTATGACAAGAATAAGGATCTATATGGCAACAAAAAGGACCTCTCTGGCAACAATGACACTCCCTATGACAGAAATAGGGTGACCTATGACGAGAATAAGTATCCATATGGCAACGATAAGGACCTCTATGGCAACAATATCGTGCCCTATGACAGGACGAGCAACCCTTTGGCAGCATTGGGGTCGCCTATGATGAGAAATAAGGAGCTATATGGCAACAATAAGGACCTCTATGGCAGCAATAACAGGCACTATGACAACAATATGGAGACCTATGAAAAGAATAGGACCTCTATGGCAACAATAGCAGGCCCTCTGACAGGAGGAGCAACCCTATTGTAACCGTAGGGTGACCTAGTATGAGAAATAAGGAGCTATATGGCAACAATAAGGACCTCTATGGCAGCAATAACAGGCCCTATGACAACAATAGGGAGACCTATTATAAGAATAAGCATCTCTATGGCAACAATAGCTATCCCTATGACAAAAATAGGGTGACCATGACAAGAATAAGCATCTATATCGCAACAATGAAGACCTCTATGGCAACAGTACAGTGACCTCGGATGAGAACAAGGAGCCATAATGCAACAATAGGGAGCCCTATGACAAAAATAGGGGGACATGTGACAAGAATAAGGAGCTCTAGGTAAGGAATGAGGAGCCCTAAGACAGAAAGAAGGCATTCGAAAATAACAGCGGGATCCCAGGGCAAGAACAATGAGCCCTAGGATGGGGATATGGATCCCTATGGCAAGATTATGGAGCCGTATGACAGAAATAAGGAGCCCTAGTTAAAGAATCGGGACCCCTGTGACATGAATATGGATCCCCTATGATAGGAATATAGAGCCCTATGACAGGAAAAGGGAGCCGCTATTACAGGAATAAGGAGCCCTATGGCAGGAATAAGGAGCCCTATGACAGGAATACGGAACCCCTATTACAGGAATATGGAGCCCCATGACAGGAATAAGGAGCCCTGTGACAAGAATATGGAGCGCTATGACAGGAATAAGGAGCCCTAGGGCAGGCATAAGGAGTCCTATGGCAGGAATATGGAGCCCTATGGCAGGAATGTAGAGCGCTATGAGAGGAATATGGAGCCCTGTGACATGAATAAGGAGCCCTGTGACAGGAATACGGATCCCCTATGACAGGAATACAGAGCCCTATGACAGGAATACGCAGCCCCTATTACAAGAATATGGAGCGCTATGGCAGGAATAAGGAGCCAGAGGGCAGGAATAGGGCGTCCTATGGCAGGAATATGGAGCCCTAGGGTAGGAATATGGAGCCCTATGACAGGAATAAGGAGCCCTGTGGCAGGAATATGGAGCACTATGAGAGGAATATGGAGCCGTAGGGCAGGATTAAGGAGCCCTGTGACAGTAATAAGGAGTCCTATGATAAGAATATGGAGCCATATAGCAGGAAAATGGAGACCTGTGGCAGGAATAAGGAGTCCTATGGCAGGAATACGGAGCCCTATGACAGGAAAACGGAGCCCCTATTACAGGAATATTGAGCCCTATGACGGGAATAAGGAGCCCTGTGGCAGGAATATAGAGCGCTATGAGAGGAATATGGAGCCCTGTGACAGGAATAAGGAGCCCTGTGACAGGAATAAGGAGCCCTATGACAGGAATACAGAGCCCTATGGCAGGTATAATGAGCCCTATGAGAGGAATATGGATCCCTATGGCAGGAATATGGATCCCTATGGCAGGAATATGGATCCTCTATAGCAGGAATAAGGAGTCCTATGGCAGGAATATGGAGCGCTAGGGCAGGAATAAGGAGCCCTAGGGCAGGAATAAGGAGATCTATGGCAGGAATATGGAGCCCTAGGGCAGGAATAAGGAGCTTTGTGGCAGGAATAAGGAGACCTATGACTGGAATATGGAGCGCTATGACAGGAATATGGAGCCCAATGACAGGAATATTGAGCGCTATGACAGGAATAAGGAGACTGTAGTATTCTAATGATGGCTCTATCTCGTGAAAGCTCGTGGCTCCTTTAGCTCGCGGCTTCCAGCCAGTGTGTGTGAGTGAATGCGGAGAGGTATGACGTGAGACAAGGTGACGGTTGAGAAGGGATGTCGAGTGAGGGTGGAGGCTGCTGTGCGGGGCGCCGGTTACATTGATGAAGATAATTGTATGCGAGTAAATAAAGAGCAAGTTATAACTTTTATCGTGTAGTCGCATACCTCAAATGGCGACGAGGATGCCGGCGCCTTGAGAACCCATGGGCCGAGTTGGGTGAAAGCAGCAACAGCAGCTGATTTTATTGGAGTTGTGACGTTGCCGGCACACATCGGGAAATAGCGGAGAGCGGATGCTCCGAGCCGCTGCACCACGCCGTGCAGGCTTGTGCTGTAAGGGAGAGCAGGCTCACTTTGGGAACTAACGTAGAGCGTATGCTCCGAGCTGCTGCGCCACACGGTGCAGGCTTGTGCTGTAAAGGAGAGCAGACGCTCCGAACTAACGCGTTGGCAGTGCGTTGGTTTGTGCAGACAGTCGGGTCCACAGATGTGTTGAGCTGTGCCCCGCCCCCGTGTGACAAGTTGCGTGTCATTACAGCGTGTTTGGCACAGTAGAGGAAAGGACCCATAATAATCCAAGTCACATGATCTGCCTGACATCTAGGCAGAATGAGGAGTAGACGGTGCTCCACTCCTCCTCCTCACAGTACTTGGAGGAAAATATTGTATACAATTGACAAATAAACCGATTTTAGCAATTCCAAGAGTGTACACAGGAAACATTTACATAACAAGAAGATACAAGAGTTTAATACTGCAGGATGCTGCAAGGCATCAGCATACAACCGCCGGCAGGTTTTCTTCCAACTCCTGGTCAACCAGTGGTCCTGTGGTCAGAATGGAAAGAGTTCTGGTTAAATTATATTCAAGCTGTAGAACAGGAGGAACTCACATCCCGGAAAAAGAAGTTACTATTGCTACACGCATTGGGGTTGGAAGGACAAAGGAAGTTCCCAGAATTGCCAGAATTAACCGTGGATGAAGCTGGTGACGCGGATGAACATGATAGAGCTATTAGGCAATTGGACAAGTATTATGCTCCAGAAACCAATGTAGCTATAAACAGGTACAAGTTCTATACTAGAGTGCAGAAAGAACATGAGAGCATTGAAGAATATGTTTCTGCATTGAGAGTACTGTCACGGACATGCTAATTTGGCAATGGCATCAGCCTGGATGAGTTGATCAGAGATCAAATTATTATCCACTCGAAAGATAACATTATTCAGGACAGATTATGGATGGTGGGCAACCCATCCCTACCGGAAACCATAGCCATAGCAAAGCGAGTGGAACACACTCAATTGTGTTTGAAGGAGATGAGAAGCAAGAAAGAAGAAGCTGTACAAAGTATGCAATAACATAGCCAGAGCAGCAAGGAGATGCAAGAGAAGGAAACAGAAGAGCAAGCTCAGGTGAATGTAATTCGACCTAAAGACAGAGGAGGGACGAATGTTAAGAACAAAGAGAAAGGTGAAATCAAAGCAGGACGAAATAACAGAATGAAGAATTTTGAGCAAAAAGGGAATTCACATAGAGGAAAGAATTGGGTGAAGAATGAACCCAGGGCTCAAAATGATCAAAGGGTTCAGTATAACCAACAGAGGGAAGGAGACAGATGTTATAATTGTGGCAGAACTGGCCATTATGCTTATGCTAGACAATGTCCCGCATTGGGACAAAAATGTGGAAATTGTGGTATAAGAGGTCATTTCGCTGTTACGTGTAGAAGGAGGAAGAAAGTCTCTGCCATTATGGAAGAAGAAGAGGAATCGGATGAAGAAAGGGTGTTCCTGATACGAGAACCACCTAATGGAGAATTTAAATGCCCGAGTTGTGATGTATTCCTGGACAATTGGAAACTCAAGGTGAAAGTGGATAGTTGTTCGCCATGGACAATTATCACAAAGAAAACATGGAAGAATTTAGCAAAACGTGACCTCAAAACTAAGATGGAAGCATCAGACATATTAAATCCTGGTGGGTTTGAGGAATCCAAAATCAAGATGATTGGTTGGTTCTCGAGTATTATTCAATTCAAAGACAGACGGTCTCAAGTAAAAGTATACGTAGCAGAAAAAGGAGTAGACGTTTTGGGGTGGAGAGATCAAGCTGGACTGAGAATCAGGTTGGATCCATGTAATGAAGAGCAGATCTTGGTTGTCAATAAGAGTCAAGCACGGGAAACTAAGGAAGTCAATGAAAAAGAGCAAGGCAAAGCTGTAAAATTAGGGTTGTTAAAAGATTTTTCACACAGAATTCACCTCAAGAAGGGAGCGATACCTGTTAGGCACAAGAAATCCAGGCCCATTCCGTTTGCTATTGCTGAAAAGGTTGAGCAGGAATTAATTTTATTAGAAACTGAAGGAGTTATAGAGAAAATTGAGTCATCCGAGTGGGTGAGCCCTATTGTAGTTGCATTGAAGAAAAATGGCAAACCTAGGATTTGTGTGGATTTGAGAGACGTCAACAAGAACATTATAACAGATGTTTTTCCACTTCCTATCATATCTGAAATGTTGAATCGTATTGATAATGCTGATGTATTTTCTACTTTAGACCTATCGAGCGCTTATCATCAGATATCTTTAACAGAAGATTGTAGAGACATTACAGCATTTGTTACACCTCATGGGTTGTATCGATACAAACGTATGCCATTTGGACTAGCGTCTGCAACAGCAGTATTTCAAAGAATTATGACGCGTGTGTTGAAGGGTCTGAGTGGAGCGCTTGTATATCAAGATGATATAATAGTATTTGGCAAGGGATCTGTGGAGCATGATGGGAGATTGAAGGAAGTGTTGAAGAGGTTAGAAGAAGTTGGTTTGAAAATTGAGATTAGCAAATGTAAATTTGGAGTAGAGGAGGTAGAATATTTAGGTCATGCAGTGAATGGTAAGGGTTATAAACCCAAAAGAGATGCCTTGGAAGCTATAAAGGAGTCACCAGAACCTAAAAACAAGGACGAATTAAGGTCGTTTTTGGGGTTGTGTGAATATTACAACAGATTTGTAAGGAATTTTGCAAGTACAACGGAACCGTTGAGAAAATTGTTAAAAAAGGATGCAAAATTTGCTTGGAGGCGGTTAGAAGTATAAAAGGAGGAATTTGCAATTCTGTAGAATTGGGAGGATTTGTTTATGGGAAGCTGACCAAGATCACAGTGGATGCTAGTGGGAACAGTTTAGGAGCAGTGTTAACACAGATAGATGAGGATGCTAATGAGAAAACTATCAGTCATGCTTCAAGGGTCATCTCAGAAACAGAAGGCAGATATTCTGTAATTGAAAAGGAATTGTTGGCATGTTCATGGGCAGTGAACTAGTTCAGAAAATATTTGTGGGGAAACAAATTTATAATTCAAACTGACCACAAACCTTTGATAGAAGTTCTCACCGTGAGAGGGATGTGTAAAGCCTCACCGAGATTAGCTAGACTCAGTTTAAAATTACAACATTACAATTTTTCTGTGAAATATGTGCCAGGGAAGGGAATAACATTGCCGATTATTTATCTAGATTGCCATTGAAGAGTGATGAAGCAAGTGCAGATCCAGATGAGGAAATAGTGGCAGTTATTTTTGAGGTCCCGTCCAAGGAGATGTGGATGGAAGAATTGGCTAAAGATGATGAGTTGCAAGAGATAAGAAGGTACACAGAGTTTGGTTGGCCTGAAAAAAAAAGTTATCAGCGAAGGTTGTAGGAGATATTGGGAGATTAAGGATGAATTGTCCATGGAGGATGGATTTCTAGTGAGAGGAGATAAGTTAATTCCTCCACACAAGTTCTGGAGAGAGCTTATTGAGAAGGCGCACCAAGGCCATCCTGGCATCACAGGCACTAAGAATAATGTGAAGTTGAAATACTGGTGGCCAGGCATGGATATTATGATTGAGAGGTGTATCAGAAATTGTTGGCCATGTCAGAACAGTGATAAGAGTTGTAGGATTGTCAAGTCCAGACCAATTAACATTGACAAAGGTTGATTCACCATGGGAGATGCTTGGAATTGATATCATCGGACCGTATTTGAAGTTGTTTGGAGAGAAAATGTTCCTGATTGTGTTAGTGGATTATTACTCAGGTTGGGTAGAAGTCAAAGCGGTGAAGAAAATTGATACAGATGAGATAATAAAGTTCTTAATGCAGATATGCAGAAGGGAAGGATTTCCTAAAATAATAATAAGTGATAATGGAGTTCAGTTCAGAAGTATTGAAATGAAAGAATTTGCCAAGAAGACGGGAATTGAATGGAGGTTTTCGTCATTATACCACCCACAAACCAATGGGTTGGTAGAGAGATACAACCGTGTAATTGTAGAAGCAGTGGAACTGGCGTTGAGTAACAATATACCGGTTGATGAGGTTCTTAAGGAGAGGATATGGAGTACCAGGATGTCAGTTAAAAGAGGAATGGAGATTTGACCTTTTGAATTAATGAGGGGGAGAGCTCCCAATACGTTACTTAATCCAGAATGGGTTAATCGGAGAAAGGGTTTGAGTACAGGGTCACAAAGTCATGGCAAACAGCAAGAAATACATAATTTACATAATATACCTATTGAAAAGTTTAAATTGAGAATACTGCCGGGAGACTTCGTACGAATCAAGTTTGGACGGAATGTTAAGAAGGGAGACTCTAAATACAGCAAGCCTGTCAAGGTGATACAAGTGTTCAGGAGAGCGGTTAGAGTTGCTGGAGGATCTGTATGGAATATGGATAGAGTTAGTAAATGGATGTGGAAAGGTAATAAGAGGGGACACATGCAAGTCAAAGTGGAGAGACGAGGGAGTGATTTATTTGGTGATGAAAATATTCTAAATAGAAATGATATTGTGGATGGTGGTTTGGGAAGACATGCTGGTGAAGATATGGTTCAGCGACAACAAGGAGAGGAGGTGATTGGAAGAAGGAGTGTGCGTAGTTCATGAGAAAGGAGATTGCCGTTTTGGTCTAGGGATTATGACATGTAACATATTTTATAATTGCATTTAGCCATGTTATTCCGTTGGTTCCCTTACAGCTTTACAAATACGCATTCATTCATAATGTAATATTATTCATTAGGTTTTCCACATATGTATTAACCTTCTAGTTGTTATTTAAGGTTGGGTTTATCGTAAGTTCTTAATTTCATTTAAAATGTTTAGGGGGGGGATGATATAGTATTTGTCACAACTCAGGGCTGGTATCCCAGTTGTTGCGGATGATGTCTCCCAGTCTTTTGGGGAGATTACCTTTCCTCCGGGAATATGGAGTCTTTATGCTGATGTGCCAAAGACTTCCCTCCCAAGAGCTCAGCCTACAGGGATCAACATACCTAGTAGGCCGGGGGCTTGAGTGAAAAGGCAGGAGCAGAATCGTCAGAGCTAGAGGGACAAAGAACAAAACAATTGTTCAAGAAATACAGCCATGTAGTGCCAAAATACCGACAGCCAACACCGCCCACAAGTACCCGCTCTTACCTGCTCCGTAGAGACAATATACCAGTAACCTACTAGTATCGGGTGCAGAAACAAGAAGATTGTAGAGTGAAGGAGGGGTGTGCCGATATTTTAGGAACACCGATGTGGAAACAGCAAGGCGTCCAAAGGTGTACCAAAGCAATCCAATGTTCAAAACAGCAAAGCGTCCCAAAAGTGTGTAAAGCAATCCAGGGTTGATGCAGCAAAGCGTCCAAAAGTGTACCAAAGCAATCCAATGTTCAAAACAGCAAAGCGTCCCAAAGGTTGGTAAAGCAATCCAGGGTTGAGGCAGCAAAGTGTCCAAAAGTGTACCACAGCAATCCAATGTTCAAAACAGCAAAGCGTCCCAAATGTGTACCAAGGAATAAACACACGTGTCAAAAAATGTTGAACAAAACCACAAAAAATAGTAAAAGAAATATCCAGAGGAACGAGCGTTCGCCTCACGCTAGTTCCATTGCAGAATTGTTCAGGTTTATCAGGTCGCCCAAGTGTAAGGATTCAGAAATGGGAGGTCGAGGTGGAGAAGCCGGGTTCGAGTTTTCCAGGGGAGGCAAGCGTCGGGAGACAGAAAAAGGGCAAGACAGAAGCAAGGTCTAGATTCAAATGCCAAGTATTCAAAAACAAAACAGAAGTCCGGTAATAGACGCTCACACCTAACAACAGTTTAGGAGCACTCGATCTCCGGATAGACGGGAGTTAAATGCAGTTCACAAACGAAGGAAAACACAGCAACGTCATGCGTGCATGTCACGTGGCTATAATAGTAAGAGTTGTGGGAGTTGTAGTTTCAAAGGGTTTTACGTGCCGGATAGCGCTCAGACAACCGCCAGGGCAGTTTCCAATTTAGCCGAGACGTGACAGTATTCTAATGATGGCTCTATCTCGTGAAAGCTCGTGGCTCCTTTAGCTCGCGGCTTCCAGCCAGTGTGTGTGAGAGAATGCGGAGAGGTATGACGTGAGACGAGGTGACGGTTGAGAAGGGATGTCGAGTGAGGGTGGAGGCTGCTGTGTGGGGCGCCGGTTACATTGATGAAGATAATTGTATGCGAGTAAATAAAGAGCAAGTTATAACTTTTATCGTGTAGTCGCATACCTCAGAGGCCTAGAGCAGGAATTAGGAGCCCTATGGCAGTAATAAGGAGCCCAATGACAGGAATTTGGAGCCCTGTGACAGAAATTTGGAGCGCTATGATAGGAATAAGGAGCCCTAGGGCAGGAACAAGTAGCCCTATGACAGGAATATGGGGACCTATGGCAGGAATAAGGAGACATAGGGCAGGAATTAGGAGCCCTATGGCAGGATAATGGAGCCCTGTGAAAGGAATGTGGAGCCCAATGACATGAATAAGGAGCCCTGTGGCAGGAACATGGAGCCCTGTGACAGGACTATGGAGCCCAAAGACAGGAATAAGGAACCCTATGGCAGGAATATGGAGCCCTGTGACAGGAATATGGAGCCCAATGACAGGAATAAGGAGCCCTGTGACAGGAATATGGCGCCCAATGACAGGAATAAGAAGCCCTATGACAGGAAAAAGGAGCCATAGGGCAGGAATTAGGAGCCCTATGGCAGGAATAAGGAGCCCTGTGGCAGGAATATGGAGTCTTGTGACATGAATAAGGAGCCCTATGGCAGGAATAAGGAGCCCTATGGCAGGAATCATGGGCGTAATTTTAGGAGGGGACAGGGGTGTTTGTCCCCCCATGTTGTCCCCATTCATTTGGCTGGAGCACCTTTTCTTCAGATGTCATGTCTCCCCCAACATTTTCAGCAAAGTTACTCCGCTGGCAGGAATAAGGAGCCCTATGACAGGAATAAGGAGCCCTATGGTAGGACTAAGGAGCCCTATGACAGGAATAAGGAGCCCTGTGGCATAACATATGCAAACAATGGCGAGCCCTATGGCAACAACACGTCAAGCCCTATCACAACAAGGAGGGCCCCCATGGCAACAACAAGGAGCCTTATAACTGCAATGCCCGGGCACAGGACAGCAATGAGGGGTCATGTGAGAGGGGCAAACTGCCCTACGACCGGGACAATGAGCTGTATGACTTCTACACGCATATCAACACGCCCCATTCCAATCGGGGCACCCCCAAGCTTCCGTTCATTAGATTATTCCTGATTTCACAGTAATGTGTCTGCTGTCCCTGGGTGCCGTTCCCTGTGTCATCAGCACTCTGCCGACAGAGGCCACCACGTGTGGCCTCGGAAGAGGAGCTGTACACGTGCACCCTCGGACTATGAAAGCGTTAAAAGACAAGGGGGTCACACACTGGAACTACAGCCCCCCTACCAGAGGTTCCCCCGAACCCTTGGTTGCTCTGGGTCTGTTTATACTGCCTTTCCTTAAGGCGGTAAGAACATGCTATGCAATGAACGCACACGCAGTGTAATAAGTACCCAGGGGCCTAGTCCCTCAGTTGCACACAGGCCAGCGCGTGTCAAATGCTCCATGTTGGATTAACGAGGGCCTTGCCTGGCTGGCTTTTGGACTAATACACACATAAGATCATTAGTGCCAAGTTCACCAAATAGCCATTTCACTAACACTGGTGGCGGTGGGGTATTGTCCATATATATTCCACAGATTCCAGGAGCGGTATAATGAGCGTGATGTTATACTGTCCACCAGTGCATGTACTGTTTATGACTCCAAACTATATTTGCACGGAATCAACATGTGTATTCGTGTGAAGTGTTTCCTCGCCAAAATGTAAACGTGTATCTCTGCATATATGTATTGCATTGTTTGTTTAGGAATACCCTGGTCTGATGTATACACATGCTCTGACAATTAGTGAATTGCCATTTAGACAGGAGAGATCCTGCTGTGCTGACACGGCCTCGTTTGATCTCTTTGAAGTTGTGTTATGTGAAGAAGCGTTAAAAGTGGGCGGGTCGGTGGAGGAGTTCGGCTCTGACCCGGACATGAAAGCTCCGAAGATCAGAGCTTTGATTCAGGTACATCAAACAGTGGCAGTGCCCGCACCTCACGCCCTCATTATCCAGAACCTGGAGTACACATGTCCTGACCCACTTCCCAGAAGCCTCTGCTCCAGAGTCAGGATATAAGCAGAGAGCAGAGGTGGGCCACTCACACTCACCAGAGAGCGAGACAGAGGAGGATGGAGAGAGACCCTGAGCTGGAGGAGGTGCTCCTTGAGGTGCTGTCTCTGGAAAATGACTACCCTCTGACCTACCCCGCCAAGAGGGCCTTGTGGTCCCCAGAAAGCGAGACAGAACCCCCAGCATCCCAGGCCATTGAGTGCCCAGGTAAGACATGACCCAGCACTCTGGCTGTTCTGTCCTCATCAGTGTCAATCATGGGTGCGTAGATTTGGAGATGTGTTACTAACAGACTTGTTATGTTTTCACCTTTCAGACACATCTCCTGAGCAGGTGGATAGTGGGGTTCACAAGAGAGCCAAGCTTGAGCTGCCTTCTACGGACCCCTCAAGACCTCCACGTGGAGGGGGCTCCAGGAAGAGGACGTCCTTCAGTACAGACCAACTGGCACTCCTGAGGGCCACCTTCCAGCTGAACCCCTACCCTGACTTCAGCCACAGATCCCACCTCGCCCAGGTGACTGGGGTCCCCGAGTCTAGAATCCAGGTCAGTAGCATAGCTGCTCCCCAACACTGGGCCCAACATCTCTCTGGGCTTTATTTAAAAGGTGTCTTATGCAATGTAATTATCAATCATTCTTCTAAAGGACTGTCTTATTCTAGGGAGAACGGTCAAACAACACGTAACTGTGTGACTTATGCTATGCAATAGTCTGATCCCATGATGGCTTAGAACCATTTATTTAATTGCTTTTCTCCATCCGTTTAACTCTTACCTTCTCATCATCTCCCTTGCCCTCGTATCCTCATTTCTGTTAAGTGTGGATGTTGAAGAAACCTCACCATGTCCTTCTGTCTCCATGAATCCTGGATTTTTCTGCTGGATGAAGTGGGGTTGGGTTGTGTGCAGACAATGAAAATAAATGGGGAGGACAGACTGAGGCAGGATGTCCCGGGGAGGTCTGGCGATGTCAACATCTGAGTTAGAATTGAGGGGCAGGGAGATGGGCAGAGAGCTGAGTGAAGGGGCCCACGATTGTGGAAGGGTGAGTTATTCTATTACTGTGTAAATGCACATACCCCTCACCTCAAGCTGACAGTCCTTTTTCTGTTTCCTTTATTCACAGGTCTGGTTCCAGAACCGCAGAGCCAGGCACTTACCCAAGCTTACCATGCCATCTGTGGATCAGCCCCAGCTCCAGAGTGTCCATCACTCAGCCCACTTCAGAGGAGAGCAGACACCGGAGGTGTCCACCCACCCGCAGTGGACAGAGGAGCCACTGCTTCTGAGGACTGCATGCTCGCCCATCCCCCCATCAGCCCCCTCCTCTCAGGCTCCCTGGCACTATGGACCAAATGACCCCCCTGCCTCTCTGGTCTGGAACCTGCAGGAGGACTTCCTCTGGGGCTTGGACTTCCTGGGTGGGTGGGCCAGCACTTCCCAGTGGCCTCCCCTTCTCACCTTTGGCTCTGCTGGAACACCTGGGAGCTCAGTGACCACGTGACCTGATGAGGAACACACCGTGAGATCTGGGCGTCCGACATGATGAAGACTTCAGCGGGACTTTGGGTCCCAGGGACATTTTGGGACAGACTCTCTGGAGGAGCTCAGCTTCCGGTCTCTTTCTGGTTTATGGCAGGAAGGTGGGGGGCAGGCGTGCCTGTGAAATGTTATAAATCACAACAGTACCACAGACATCATGTTTGTATTTGTAATATTAAATAGCCGGAAAACGCCAATACTTTTCTCAGTTTTACATTAATTCCCATGTCGTGCATTTTAAATATGTTTGCAAATAATAAACGAACAATGTAAGCTCTTATCTGATTGTTTTCTTCCCATTTGTATTGATTTTGAAAAGCTCAAACTCGGTTGAATGTTTCCCACGGATATTTCCCACGCTATGCAAACCTCACCAGAAGAAACTGACAATTATTCTACTAATTCTGGATTAATTTATCTGAAACTGTACAGAGCTACAAAAAAATCTTCATTTTGAAAATTACTCAGAAAGTGATAGGTGGGCGCGTGTGTACATACCCCAGTGTATGCATGTATATGGACATCTATGCGTGTTTGTCTATTTATAGTTAATTCAACTAGATTTTATTATATTACTGTGAATTGACTGTCTATATGCATATTGATGGTTTGTGTAAGGTTGGTTAAATTAACCAATGCACAGTTAAAAAGACGTATATTTCTGTGTCACTTTTTCATATTGTATATCCATTAAATATATTACTCTTACAATTAACACATATCCTGCTCCGATAACACGGTCCTTTGATCATTTATTCTCTTTGAAGCTGTGCTATGCTGACCATGGTTAAAAGTGGGCGAGGCAAGTCTATGGTTTGACCCGGATACGAAAGCTCTGAAGGTCAATGGGAGACCTCGTTACAGGCACATCAAATAATGAAACACCCAGTGGTAGAAGTGTAAAAAAAAAGTAGTGGAACTGTGGTCTTTGCAGGGGAGAGGATAGGTGTTGCTGCCGGGGCATTGCAATAGTCTAAGTGACAAGTAACTAAGGCTCCTATTACAACTTTACACTTGCACAAGGACAGGAGTGGACAAATCCTCTTATAGAATGCTGAACATGGTTTAAAAAGTAGAGGAATGGTAGACAGAAAAAAATAAAATTAGTGAAACACCGTCCGGACCGTTCCCGCTCACTTCGATCACACCAGAGGCATGTCGCCTACATACACTGACATACGTCCCATGCCATGGCCCTTTGATCCTGGAGCAGGAAATAGCCGGGGGCACACTTACAAATTCAAGGATCCCAGAGATGGAGGAGGATGGTGAGAGATCCTCAATTGAGAGAGGCGTTCTGGGAGGCATTTCTAGGAGAAAGTGACCACGGTGTGACTGCCTAAATCACCAGACGGGCCTTGGGGAACCCCTAAATCCAGACATCCTCCCCCATCTCTGACATGGGAATGATCAGACAAACTCAGCAGTTTGTCTATCAGTGCATCTGACGAAATGTTGCAAACATGTTGCCTTGTTTCAACCTTGCAGGGACCTATGTGTTGGTTTACACAAGTTGGCCAGGAATGCTCTTCCCAAATCAAGGCCCTCAGGTCTCCTCCCATCTCACATCTCATGCCCCTACACTAGGAATGTTCAGCTAGCAGCCTTGAGTGAAGTTCTGCTTAATGTGTTTTGTGTTCCAGCGGCTGCTACTCGACCAGTAGAGGATGCTCAGGGTTCTCTATCTGCCTTGACTCACATAAGGTAGCTGTGCCCTAGCATTTAAGGCTGCTCTGTAGAAGGTATGTGCTAGGGGGAACCTGATACAGTGCAACACAATGTTACCAACATCAATAAAGTTCACTATTCATTGTGTCTTGTGTTCCTCCAGACTAGAGGTTTGGCATTGTTCCAAAAATAGTTAGACATGCTCTGTAAGCTTTTTTCTCAGGTGTGGATAGAGGTAGTTGCAAAGGGTAGACCAAGCTCTACGGGCAATTTCTGATACACGGTTTATCTCTGAAACATTAAAGGAAGTACTGTCTAAACAGAGGTACCACATGTCAGTTTTATTGACAGATTTTATATGATGTAGGGTAAAAAGCAGTGTTTTTGTTGAAAACGCATAATTCTCTATGTCATACGCTCAAGGTGCCTAACTATTATTAGGACACCGCTGGGAAAGTCTCTGAGGGTAATTCATAGAATTTATCGCACAAGTGGCGCACGCGGCTGGCGCACAGTGTGCGCGTGCAAATCTCTGCGCCAGCCGCGTGCGCCAAAACCCATTTCCGCGCACAGTATTCATGGATTCCAGCTACCAAAACCAGCCGTGGCGCACAGTGGCGCAGCGACCCTGCAGCAGCGCCAGTTACGCCCCCCAAGAAATCCCCAATCCAGCGCAAAGGGCTGCGCTAACCCTGTACCAGCACGGCAAGCGGGCTACGTGTATCACTGGGGTGCGGGAAGAACCTCACGTCATTTCAGCTGGGTACGTGTATTTCAGGGGTGCGCTTGAAGTTCCACACGCGATTCCATCAGGGTACGTGTACATCAGGGGTGCGCGGGAATTTTCACACGTGAATTCAGCAGGGTACGTGTATATCAGGGGTGCGCGGGAAGTTCCACACGCAAATGTCCTGGCTACGTGTATTTCAGGGTGCGCGGGAAGTTCCACACGCGATTCCATCAGGGTACGTGTACATCAGGGGTGCGCGGGAATTTTCACACGTGAATTCAGCAGGGTACGTGTATATCAGGGGTGCGCGGGAAGTTCCACACGCGAATGTCCTGGCTACGTGTATTTCGGGGTGCGCGGGAAGTTCCACACGCGATTCCATCAGGGTACGTGTACATCAGGGGTGTGCGGGAATTTTTACACGTGAATTCAGCAGGGTACGTGTATATCAGGGGTGCGCGGGAAGTTCCACACGCGAATGTCCTGGCTACATGTATTTCGGGTGCGTGGGAAGTTCCACACGCGATTCCATCAGGGTACGTGTACATCAGGGGTGCGCGGGAAGTTCCACACGCGATTCCATCAGGGTACGTGTACATCAGGGGTGCGCAGGAATTTTCACACGTGAATTCAGCAGGGTACGTGTATATCAGGGGTGCGCGGGAAGTTCCACACGCGAATATCCTGGCTACATGTATTTCGGGGTGCGCAGGAAGTTTCACACGCGACATCAGCAGGGTACGTGTATTTCAGGGGTGCGCGGAAAGTATCACACGCAATTCCATCAGGGTACGCGTATCACAGGGGTGCGCAGGGAGCACCACACATGAATTGCACGTGCCGGTCCTCCCAGGTGTCCCCTCTACACCCTCCACGGCCACTGCAGGTGGCCCTCACCACAGGGGCCTACCCTGCACATGTCCTGCAGGCACCCCATCCACCATGGCCATGCCCCCCAGCCAACCCACATGTCAACTTGCACTACTGCCCACCAACGCATGTCCCCCTGCACCCCCAGCCACCAGGGCCAGCCTCCACCAGGCCCCCACCCATGTCTCCCACCACCCCCACCCCCCAGTCACCAGGGGCAGCCTCCACCAGGCCCCCACCCATGTCTCCCACCACCCCCAGCCACCAGGGCAGCCTCCACCAGGCCCCACTCATGTCTCCCACCACCCCCACCCCCCAGCACTGTGGGGCACCTGCCAGTAGGCCCCCACCCATGTCCAACTCATGTTCCCCTGCACCCCCACCCCCCAGCACTGTGGGGCACCTGCCAGCAGGCCCCCACCCATGTCCAACTCATGTTCCCCTGCACCCCCACCCCCCAGCAGTGCAGGGGCACCTGCCAGCAGGCCCCAACTCATGTTCCCCAGCCAACATGTCATCACAATCTAGATCCCTGGTCCCTATGGTCAGCCTCCAAATGCAAAACACCCACCCAAGTATTGCATCCACCCACTCAGAAATGGCAATAACATGACAGAACACCAATTGCAAGTTTGGAAACAAACACATGTCCCTCACATACACCCAATGGGTGTCAGTGAATCTCAAAACCCATATCATGATATGCATGAAACCAATGAAATGATACTACACATTGAAGTTCGATCAAAAAATATGTATTAAAGGAAACATAAATTGAATCAAAAATAAAGAAACAGAAATGGGAATTTTAAAAAAATGAAAAGAAGCATGTCCGTGAAAAAAAGCAAAACCAAAAATCATAATCCAAAGGAAAGGTGTCCAAAGTCACAGTCCACAAAAGAAAATCCAATGGAAAATTATAATTGAAAGCCATTGCTCCATGGGTAAATTGTGAAAGAAAAAGAAAATCCAACAGTGAACTATGTACAGACGAACAAGCCAGGGTCCATTATCCCAACAAAAGAAATTAAACCTATCTAAAAACACTAACTAATAAAAAACAACTATATACAAAAATGTGGCCCATTGTCCAAAAGGTCCAAAATAAATTCAAAAACAAAGGAAACCTAACACTAACTACATAACTATGTACAAGGGCAGCGGGCTAGTCTGACGGCTCACTTTTGGATGTCCCGGGCCAGGTCATCATCAAACTCCTGCTCAATGTCCCGGAGGCGGTCCTCCTCCATGGCCCTGAGGGTCCGCAGGGCCGGCGACGTGTCCACCTCCAACCCCCTGCGGATTGCCTCGAGGCACTCAGCCCGCCTCAGGGCCCTCCGCATGGAGTTCTCCGCCCTGACCATTGTGAGCCGTGCCTCTTCCGCCCGCTGCCGCTCCGCTTCTATGGCGTGGCCCAACCGCTGCCACACGGAAGACACTCCCTGTCCTGGGTCCTCCTGCCCTCCGGCCGATGCCTGCCCCTCCGATGTTGAAGGCCCCGAGCCTTCATGGCTCCCACCACGTTGCTGCTGCTGCTGTGCCTCTGCCCGTGCACTGCCTCCTGCTGCCTGCACATCCTCCGCCGGCTGGGGTGCAGTCCTTGATGTGGCCACCCCTGCTGGACGTCCGACTCCCGACTGTGGCAGGGATGCCTCCTCCACCAGCCTGGCCGCACCGTCAGAGGCAGCTCCACAGGGCACCCAGGTGACTGATGGGTGGGAAGATGACACGGAGGACGACTGGCGCATAGGGGGTTCAGTTGAGGAGGGGGTCGGAGCAAGCCCCATCAAACGGAGGAATCCGGCCTGGGTGACCTGTCCCAGTAGGCCGACGCGGTCAACGAGCCATTCGAGATGACGTGCAGTCTCCTCATGAAAAGACTGCAGGTCACCTCGCATGGCCCGTTGACGCAACGCCACACCAGTCAGGACAGGCTCAACCCGGACCCGGATAGCCACGTCCGCAGGCAGAGGAAGGCCAGTTGTCGTTAGCTCATCCCCTGCCTGAAAACGGGTCTGGACGTAGGCATCCCTGTGCTGCCTCATGTCCCTGGTCCTGCACTGCACCACTAGCACCAGTGGGATCCCCACTTCCAGACCCCGTCTCTGTTGCTTGCACGGCCTCCTCCTCCACCAAACCCCCCACCAACCTGGATGACTCCGTGCCATCTTCCCCCGTTGGGCCCTTTGGGGTCCCAGCTGCCCCTTCTGCTGCCGAGGAGTCCAACTCAAAGCTCTGCCTCTTGGACCTCCCCCCGGCAGCTGCGGCCTGGGACGCGTCACCGGACTCCTCACTCCCCGACGAGATCACAACATGGGAGGGGAGCCGGGCCTTGCGTCTCCGGCTGGCGGTGGGATCCCCGCCGTTGTGCTCCACAGCACCTTCTCCGCCCTCTTCATCAGTTGACGCTGCAGACAGGGAGAAATAAAACACAGGCATCAGGGCACTGTACAATGGACACATGACAGTTGTACATGAGTGGCATTGGCAAACCTCAGACATGCCATCACAATCCCCAACACACATATCATTTCAACTCGCACACATGAGCCATACCACAGCCATATCGCAACTGCCAGCACCATCCATACACATACAACAGAATGAGCAGGCAAAGCTGAGCCAGACATCACATGCAACACAGGAAGGGCACTACACATGTACACACACCACCACACTTGCATGCATGTGTACACCTCTGCCAAGTGTCGCAGTGTTCAGATGGGCATCCATGTCACATCTGCCAATCAGGCTTCCACATCCCGCGGTCACATGCATCCATGTTGCATCACTGTTGCACCCTTGTCAAATACACACAAATGCACATGTACACAGTGCTGATACATGCAGCTGAAAACAACATACATGCGTGACATCACGAACATGTCTACTTACATACACATTCATCCAAACATGTGTGCCCACACAACTGCATTTGGCATGCAAACCTACACACATAAGCACCATCCATGTCTCACACATTACAGCCCTCGCATGTGTTAGCCTCACGGCCCTGTACACCCCCACCCATACTCGACCCCATACAAACAGATGTGCAACCTGCACACTACTGAAATATCACCACACGCACAGCTCACAATCAGGATGCATGTACACTTACCGCTCGACTCCAGACGGGTCTGCCTCTCAAGGACCTGGACGTGGAGCGCTGGGGATATGCGTTCCAGGACCCTCATCTGATCTTCAGACAAGTAGCCCCGGCGCCCCTTAGCATCCGCTGCCTTCAAGAGCCCCGGGCCTTGTTGAGGGTCCTGGACCTGAAGTCCTCCCAGTGCTTCTTGACATGTTGTAAGTCGCGGACTGCCACCCCCTCTGCGTTGATGGCAGTCACAATGTCAGTCCAGATCCGAGTCCGTCCTTCCTTGTCGGCGCGGGAACTTCCGAAGAGGGCATCATACTGCCCCAGGACTTGCTCCACCAGGACACCAACTTCCCTGGCACTGAAGCTGGTGCCCCTCTGCCTCTCTGGCCGGGGGTTGTCAGTGGTGCCAGATGTTGCAGTGCCCGACATGACAACCCCAGAGGCAGGAGTGGGTGGGCAACTGGGTCCTGGGGCTGGGCTGTGGAGCGATGGAATCCCAGTCGGGAGTCTTCGGTTCCAGCAGGGGTGGTCACAGCAACAGCACCCCTGGCTGATGTGCAGGCAGCAAATGGCAGGGCACGTGGGCAGCAGGCAGTCAGGCAGCAGCAGATGGCAGGTGGGAGCGTGCTCGGGGCTCTGGGGGGGCAGTAATTCGGCAGGAGCGTGGTCTTCCGTGTGCTTACGCGTGGCCAGCTTGATACGGAGTGATTTGGCACGTGAAAATTCTGCACGTCAGCGTGTAATTCGAGGAAAGGCCCTTAGCGCGTAAGCGCGTCTGCACGCATACGCGATTTCATTGGACCAAAGGCCCTTAGTGCGTAAGCGCGTCTGTGACGTATCGCGCACGGGCGTTGCCCTGGCAGGGCTTGGAGATCCCACGTGGATTTCCATTGCTCTGTATGTGCTTTCCGAGGGGTGCGGTGCGTGTGTTTTCCAGGCGTTGGGGTTCTCACTCTATTACTTCACAGCGGGTGGGTGTTGGCTACGCGTTCTTCTACACGCAGACGGTGAGTGGTACCCCGCTGGCCCAAGGCCTATCGCGTCTGCAACTTCCCACGCACCCCCGAAATACACGTACCCCGCTCAATCGCGTGTATAACTTCCCGCGCATCCCCGAAATACTCGTGCCATGCTCGCACAGGCCCAATTGCTGTATATTGCCACTTTTGTAATGCGCAGGGACGCTACCGCCTGCCTTTGTGTGGCGGACGTGTTTCGGCTTGTGCGTGTCTTTGGCTGTGCGTGGCTTTGCCCTATTCGATTCCATGAATACGTGTGGTTCGAGTGCGTGTGGGCGTTCCGTCTGCCTCCCTGCAGTACATCCCCAGTTACGCCCTTATTTTCGCGCGTTGTTCCCCATTCCGCGCGTTACGCCCCATGTTCCGGCCACTTTCTGGTGTATGCGCCGAGGTTGTGCGCTTTCACTGTGCACATCGCGCACGCCTTTTGGGATGTTGCAGTGATGTGTGCGCCATGCACGGGTTTGGCGCACATCCCGAGGAAAACACGCGCAGGGACTTCCATGAATCGCACGCGTGCGCGTGCGCCTGTTTTTTTGCGCTTGCGCCTGCTTGCGCCTGCTTGCGCCTGCTTGCGCTAGGATTTTCGGCGCACGTTTGTTCCATGAATCGGCCCCACAATGTCCACAGAACGTTCGATGCATTACTACAGGTTGTGGGGTAGTATCAGCCCCAAGATAAAAGGAAACTGTGTCTGGCTGACTGGAGACAAAAAATGCAGTAATACTTTCTTGTGATTTGAAAACACACGGTTGACTGGCAGCATGATAGAAAGTATACAATAATGTGCGCCCTGTGTTCAAAGGACAAGGCTGAAAAGAAATATAGGTTTTAATGACAGCCCCAGGATGACATGAAATGAAAGTCCCTGTAGGCCCAAAGTATGGAGAAATATCTTTTTGGCATGAAAAAGGCACATTGTGAGCTGACAGACAAAATGGCAGCTTTTTATTTTCAGATACCACATTAAAAATGATGTGTGCAAGACACTGAGTCAAAGGGGCCTTGCATGCGATTGACCAAGCCCAGCTGAATTAAAGGATGATTCTACATGGAACGAAGGGCTTTGCAAACACTGAAATGGAAATGTCTAAATGTGTGTGCATTTAGCAGCTGGAAATAAAGACACAGAGAAAGATAAGTTCTTGCCAAAATTAACGTATCATGTGAGGGGCCTTGAACATTGATGGGGAGATGCAATTTATAAAAAATAAATTAAAGGCTTCACATGAAAAATAAATTCAACAGATTGAAAAGGCAATACTTTCATTCGGATACAACATTGAAAAGGACATATGGGCCCAAGATAATAGAACCTTCACCAATATAAGTGGCTTTTGCTAGAGGAATGACTGCTGTTAAGATGGATTCCTGAACTCTGACCTGGTGGGCAGAGGTTCAGAAGGCCATCCTAGTTTCTTCGAACAGGGCAACCTTCTGGACGAGCCAGACCAATCAAGGTAGCATTGGTGGCGGTCAAGGCTAGGTCTCAGGAGGGGTGAGTGTGACTGAAAGACCTCAATGAGCACACACACAGTGAAGGACACTACAAATCACCCCTTGTCAGGTTATGTATATATTAAAAATACATGTCCATTTATTCAAGGCATTTGAACTCAAACACAAAGAAATTATCAACAGTAATACATCAAATCATTACAACACTACTATAACACATATATACAATATCAATTGGCCTAAAGGATTAAAGCACAGAATGGGTCCACAACCTAAAAGGAAAGGGAGCAAGCAGTGCAAATAGACTTCAGGCAGTTATTCATCAATCAATTCCTAACTGATAGGCAGTCCAGTCCCTACGAAGAGCGGAGACGAGTGCTCAAATGTACTTTCAAGTGCTGGTGCACGCGATATTGCAGAAGGGCAAAAACAAGGTCTCTTGCAGGGGCTGTAGCAGCTCAGAAAGGTGGGTGAGGTGATGAAGAACAAGTTCCCCCTATTCACGGAGGATCTCTGCAAAATGGCAGAACAGGTTCCTGGAGTTGGGAAAGGGACGGTAGTACATGCTACCTGTGGAAAGCAGAGTGGCCCTCAGGGGACACTCATGCATAAAAGTGTATGGATGCGCTAGGGGCCAAAGGCTGCTGGTACTCACTGACCCCCGGCACACTGCGGACCAAACTTTGGCAGTCAAGTATACTTCGGTTGCAGGTTCAAATGTGGCAGTTGTGCGGCTGAGTGGCTTTCAGCGGCAAAGTTGCAGCGATGATTCCCTGGCGGGACAGTGGTGATTTTGATGCTCCTGGTGAAGGGATCAGGCCAGTTTCATTGTAGCAGGCTTCAGGGCACAGAGGGGCACAGCAGCAAGGTACCTGCGAAGTTCGTCACCACGGCTGGGTGACACAGTATTCCAGGCCTGGGAATGTCAAATGTACGAAATTCAGTGTGAGTGTGCTGTATAGACAGAGCTTGCGATTTACCAAGTTTCAAGTGTGAAGCGGTTTCAGAGCAAATGTCCTGTGCAAGCTGGTCAGTTCACTGATAGGCCCAGGAACACTTCCGAAGAGGCTTACTTGCAGGTTAAGCTGAAGGTTCCGCGAATAGTTGGTCCCCCTATTCAAATGGGTCGAAGTGCCTTTGCAGACCTTCTAGTTCGATCAGATGCAGAGGGGTCCAGCGGGACAACAATGGGCTCAGGGTGCCAAACCTTCCAGCGGGTCACCAGCGGTTCCTCAACTCAGCTTCTTAGTTTGAGGATACTTGGATCCTATCCTAGATTCAGTGAGAACTCAAGAGATTGACCTGGCGTGGGTGTTTGGGGCCTTCTCCTATCCAGAATCTCCTTTGCGCCAAAATGAAGAGGACCCAATGGGAGACCTGCTCACATACAGGCACACCAGACACGGACCAATCACGGACCACAGTGGTCCCAATGATTCCCAGCACACCAGACTCTCTGGAACCCAGGATGTGTATTGCAACTAGACAGTCTAGCCCACGTCCTGGAGGCACACACACAAGGCATGCAGAAGCCCACTAAAGCATGGCATTTCGTGGGAGAATGCATGCCCAAATAAGGACTGACCCGGGTCGGCTCGACCTGGGGAAGGTAAAGGGGCAAGATGGCCAAAGGACAAGACAAAGAACCTCGTGGCATGGCCATTTTGAAGCCAGGCACCTTCCTGTGCCAACCGTGGTAAATGCAGTTTGCATGGCAAGAAAGGGTTAAAAATAACAGAAAAGCTAAACTGCGACCAGCCTTGTCCAAGGCACATCTGCACTTCTCCTAAAAAATCCTTTGAGGGAGTCTAGGGGCTTTGGAAATTAAAAGAAGACCTAAGTGCACTGTACTGTTAGGTACATTGTGCAGAAAAGTTGCAACATTGGAAAGGACTAAGGGAAACAAAGTCTCCCAGTACTGACTGTCTTTAAGGGCATGTCAGCTTCCCCATAATAAAGTGAGCAAAAGCCCAGTGGAGTGCAGCTGAAGGCTGTGCTTAACTGGCAAAAGTCAGACTATGGTGTTTAAACAGCAGCAAAAAATGGTGGGCTACACAACTTGAGGGAAAATTACACATAAATGGGAAACTTTCCTAACAACTGCAAGCTTCGATTTCCTGAGAAGGAATCAGTTGCTATGCAGAACACTCAAGCAGTGATCAATACATTTTATTGGGGGCCTGTTCTCTGAGATAAATAGCAGGATGACCATTAGCCTTGAAAGAACAAAGTCTGATTGTGAAGGAAAAGGTGCCTGCAGGGAACTTCCAGGGGCATCAGAGCCCAGAGGTATTGAGATGGCAGATGAGGTTGAGAAAGGAGAAGGAGGGTCAGGCCACCAGCCAGAAAAGGGAGTGAGGAGGAACAGGTGGAGGGACAGGCGTGAGGCGGGGAGCATAATTATAAAATATTTTTTTTTCTGTGTTCAGGAGGAGGGTTCAAGAGGTACAACACAGAGGAAACTGGAGGAGGAGGATGACGTGAGGGAACCGGAGATGGCTGCCGGCGAGGAGATGTTTGCCTGGGCGTATTAAAAGAAACCGAGGCCGGTCAATGGGAGTCAGAGTCGGCAGGCAGCACCATGCCAGGGACTCCTGGAAAGGAAGTTCGACCAGAGCAGGAGTACCCGACAGACGAGCGGAAGCCTGCGCAGAACGCCACAACCGAGGGAAGACATGGTTTTCTTTAGATTTCGTACTTCTTTTGGTCACCTGTGCTGGACAGAAAGTGGATGGTGGGCGCTCGACTTCCCGGCCAGGTGATATGAAAGAATGTGGAGGAGCTGAGGCCTCGGAATGCCACCACCCTGGGAGGTCTACCCAGACCTGAAGAGTGCAGGGCTGTGCTAGAAGACTGACTAGCTAACACCGGAACACCAACAAGGCGGGAGAACTCAACAGAATTCATTTGTTTGGAGAAGGGGCAGGATGTCCCTGTGAGTTAACAATTATCCCAGCCAGAACTGGTACTTAATTAACTGTTTCTGTTGGTTGCACAACGGAATACACTTATCTACTGAAGTTCTCTAGGTCCATGTTTCTCTTGGCCAATCCCAGCCGGTAACTCTGATGTATTTATTCCTGGCTTTAACCAACAATGAGACCGCAGAGCCTAGGGGAGTATTTGCAGAGAACGGAAACCTATACTGTGAAATGGAAGTTAGGACTTGCATATATGTTTGAACATTTCCATTAGTTTAAATGTACTATCATATTTTTTTTTTCTTCTCAGCAATGATAAATCGTACCAAGGCCTTTCCAGTGTCATTTTAAAGCTTATTAAAGCGGTGTGCGGCACAGTGTGTCAGGTGGAGTCTGGAGGCGGACCACTGTATCTTTTCTCCGAGGATTGTGCGAACTTTGACCTTTCTCTACAAAAACTCGGCGCAGGCGCGGAGCGCGGCGCGGTGTGCGGCACAGTGTGTCAGGTGGAGTCTGGAGGCGGACCACTGTATCTTTTCTCCGAGGATTGTGCGAACTTTGACCTTTCTCTACAAAAACTCGGCGCAGGCGCGGAGCGCGGCGCGGTGTGCGGCACAGTGTGTCAGGTGTCTGGTGCCGGGAGTCGGAGGACGGACCCCAGAAGACGACTGGCGGAGTGACCTGAAGGTGAAGGCGTTTGGTGGAAGGAGCGTCTGAGGTACTACAGCCCCCCCCCCCTTCTTCCCTTCTCCCCCTCTCCCTCCCTCCCCCTCTCCCCCTCTCCCCCTTTTTTCCCCACTTTCCTTTCCCCCCTTTTTTTTTGCTTGTTCACCCTCTCTTTCCCTTCCCTTTTCCCCTCCCCACGTTCTCTTCCTGACCTTACCTGTGACCTTCGTGAATCTTCGTGAACCTCGTGAATCTTCTTCCTGCCTTCCTGCCTTCGGCCTCCGATCGTTCTTAATCGCTCTCAGCCACCCTGAGCTGCAGCGCCGGTCTGCGAGTGTCTACTGGTCCTGACAGCGGGGTCTACCAGAGCGCCGTCTCCACCATGGCTTCACCGGTTTCCGCCAACGAGGCAGAACCGGGTCGGTGGATGCGCAGTAACAAACTCCAACTTGAACCCGCAACTGACTATTGTAACAGGCCCGAGCGAGTCACGTTAACCCCTATAACTCCGGCACCCCCCAGCATGTCTACCGCTCCGACGAGCGACCATGAGCCTGAGTCTATAGGTGGTCGACCTAGGCGGGGGTCAGCCTGGCAGGGGGCGCTCATAGTCGAAGAAGCCTGTGAGCGGAGGAGCAGGCAGAGTCCACCTCAGTTGGTACTCCCAGGAGAGTTGGGGGTTGAGGGGGAAAAATCTGAGGTTAATGGCGTCCAGCGAACCGAGAGGTTGGAAAATGACAGATCAACAACAGCCACAATTCACAGCAGCAACGTGCCGCAATCTACTCTGAGTATTTGCCCAGACTCGACACCAACATCATCAGCAGCAGAGTCCCATAGCAGGGGGGCCAGCATGGTGACATCTAATGAAGAGGCAGCCCCGCGCGACGAAGAAAGTATCGATGACTCAGTGTTTG
Source organism: Ambystoma mexicanum (assembly GCA_002915635.3). NCBI lineage: Eukaryota > Metazoa > Chordata > Amphibia > Caudata > Ambystomatidae > Ambystoma > Ambystoma mexicanum. The sequence continues at coordinate 192,705,934 of CM010927.2, read as the reverse complement.
TAACACAAGAACGTTTAAACTCTTCAGGTCAGGCTTCTTCGACTGAAACCAGAACAGCCAGCAAACCGATTACAAGACCTAGAAGATCTAAGAGCCAGGAAAATAATGGAAATGTATGTACAAAAACGACCGACGTGGCAGCAAAGAATTACGAAACCCTGTCATCACTTGACTTCGGCTCTGAATCAGAGATGGAAGATGACAATAGTCAGAAGGAAAATCAAGAAGTTGCCACGAGACCACGAATCTACAAAAAAACAATGAAAGATAGGCCAAAAGAGAAGGTCCCGGATGGAAAGGTCTGTGTAAAAAAAGGGCGGAAGGCTGGACTTAAAGCTCCAGTAGGAGGCAAGGAGCCAATAAGACCACCAATACTCCCCTCGGTGAAGGATTACTTCTTAAAACATAGCAAGAGGAAACTGCACTCTGACCAAGAGCTGTCTGATGCGGAAATACTGGAGGCGGCTCAAGACCCCCCTCCAGTGAATAAAATCCGTAAAACAGACTTAACTGAGAGTAATCCAGCACCCAAGATCAAATGGCATGCACGCAAACCTCTCAATGAAGACGGGGCCCCAGGTGGAACAGTTGGAACAAGGGTGGAGACCCGTCTGACGAATAACCCGCTTAAATCCACTCCACTGTTGGCTAACCCGCGGCTGGAGCTCTCAAGGAACTCAGAAGAAGAAGCGATCACGGACGGATCGTGCACATTGTCTAATCTGGTGGGCGAATCACCTCAAACAACAAGACCCGAAGAGCCTAGCCTCTTGCAGACGACTTCTTTAAATGATCTTCGACCTATAGATCCCGTGAAAGAACCACCAGCGGCACAACAGAACCAAACTCCGCCACAGAGTGCGTGCACGGAGACGAGTGACAGACCATCACTTAGAACAAGACATTCCCAGGCAGAAGACGCCAACGCTTGGACCCGTCCTCACACACAGTTCAATAACAATAGAACTTGGGCGGACAAATCCGCTGACAACCGAGAGCCTGCATCAATATTGGAAAAAAATCATATGGAAAGGAGACAGCAGCTACAAGCCGAAAGGGGCTTACACACACCAATTAGATTAAGAGGCCAAAGTGACATGTCGGGATTGTCCGACAAAGAAATACCATCATCCAAAAAAAAGACGGACCTCCTGACCATTATGTCGGCACTCACAATAGCCCTCAATCCATTCAGTAAACTCTACGAATCTATCCACGAAGCTCTCAAGGATAACACAACAATGATTACTTCTCTAAAGGAGAAACTGACATTCATAGAAGGCTATGTAACGGCCACAGATCAGAACTAAAAAAACATGCAACTGAGCCTTGAAGAAAAAACAAAAAGCTTGGGAAAAGAATTGTCTAACATCACCCCCAGAGCTCAACACACAGCTACATTAATTACTAGCAGCACCCAAACTGAAGAAACACTAATAAAAAAGAGGGACATAGCTCCAATTTTCGCAAAAGGCCCAGCGAAACTACGAGAAGCGCTCCCAGTGGCAAAACAAGTTATAACAAAGCCAAGTAATGCGAAAAACCAGACAGAAGGGCCGCTCCTGCGGATTTCCAGAAAGAGGTCACCAGCATACGTAGCCAGTCCATCGACCAGTCCTCAAATTAGGAGTCCAAATTTGCAACACCCAAGCCCTACTACAACAAGAAAAAAAAGGGCAACAACAATCCAGACACAGAGAGCGCCCAGAAGTATCATGACCAGACAGCGCTGCTAAATGGGCCCGGTGACGCAAGCCCTGACCTGGATTCTGCAAACGACTGCCAGCGCCGCTCTACCATCATCAGAATTATCCCGATTTGAGGACTCAAAGTACTCGCCTAGAGAAGAGCGAAAAACAACAAGGCGGCTAAGTCCGCCGAAAGAAGGGACTGGGGGTTCAATGAGGTCGAGCCGTCTGGAAAGGCAGCGCTCGAGCTCACCCAGCCTGGGATTAGAAGCGATAGAAGGTCTAAAAAATAAAGAAATGAAGCACCTCGAGAATAGAGAAACCGGAAAACTAGCTTGGAAATCTCGAACGCAAGATCAAAGATACCATTGAAGACCCTCGCCCAAAGATCGCAGCAGACGTACAGAAACTACTACCAAAAAAGAGCTAGAACTCTCTGACACCTCCCTATTTAAACTAGAGCAAATCTCGGCAAGAGACAGCTATATGGTCCTAAACAGAAGAGCAGTCCTGAAAGTAATATCAAAAGAAGACAAACTTCGACACCTGTCAACAAGTGACCTGGTTCTGGTAGAGCCATACCATAGAGACCGCAGAGCCAAAGCCTACCTGCATGTGAGATCCAATGCTCTAAATGAAGGGCACCTAGAAATATCAAAAGATCTTCAGCGTATGGGCCTAAAACTGGAAAAATTACAGATAAGAAGAAAGGAGATGAGAAAGGGAGTAGTGCCAGAAGAAAGTCTTGCGCCAAGATGGAAGACTGAGCCACATGTGCCTTCAGCGTCTGAGGAAAACAGGAGAAGAGTCCGCCCAGTAGACCGTCAAAAAGAAGAGCGGAGAAGCCAAGATGATTATCCTCGTAAAAGGTTCGGATCTAGTAATAGAGCTCAAAATGGCAAATGTCGACGAGAGGGAAGTCCTAGGCCTCACCTGCTAGGCAATGACCAGATAGCGCGGTCCAAGCCAATTATACCAGCAACAACGGCACCAAAGCCCTGGAAATGGATCGCCGACACCTTCGGCAGGTCGAAAAAGGATTAGCAGTTAACCCATGATGCCGTCTGTGCGAAGAAGCCGACTACCAACAAGGCCGAACACTGGGAAGAAACGGTCCTTCAGATGGCGTCATGGAACACGAGAGGGTATCCCCACTTAACCCAACCTAGTGGTATAAATTGGAATAAATTTGATCTAATCTGTTCCAAGAAACCTGGCTGACAGACAAACCATCGCTGGAAGGATTCATAATTGAGGTATCTCCAGCGCAGAAACCCACGATGGGCAGACCGTCAGGCGGACTGCTAACCGCGGTACGTCTGGGCTCAGGAATCGTGATGAAAAAGAAAATCAGAGAGGAGTACGGCATGTTAGCCACAATGGCCAGTTGGCACCATCAAGGACAGGGCGGGAAGGGGAGGCTCTGCTTTGACCTGGCCATACCCAATCTCTATTGGAATCCCGAGAAAACCGCTATAAAAGACTTCTGCAATCAAGTGGCTGACACCATCGATGACATCAGAATTAGTCACAATATCCCCAACTTCATCATCTGTGGGGATCTGAATGCCAAATGTGGAACATGCTCAACTGATGAAACGGCGTGCCCAGCCCTGAGAAAAATCGATGAGAGAGGCATTGCATGGCTAGCCCTGATGAGGTCTAGACAGTTGTGCAATGTGGCCACGCTCCAAGAAGGTGGTACGTCATTCCCTACTTGGGAAAGAGAATCTTCTATTGCTGTTCTAGATTACATCTTTATCTCAGAGGGCTTAATTCCATACTTCCATGAATTCAGAGTCAAAAGAACAACTGAAAGTGACCACAACCTGCTGCACTTTTCTTGGAGTGGTGAAGTGAAAGTCCGACTAACTTACCCCTTTGAAATCATCACGAACAAGCATCAAAACCGAATCCGTCTGACTTCGGACAACATAATTGAAGTAAAGGAAAGATTGCGCAAAAAACAACCAATCGCCAACAAGTGCGCAGAAGTCCAACGTCCGGAATATGTATCATTACTGATACCACATAAAGTAGACTTTGGTGGGAAAGTTCGACATCAACCCCCACACGTCCACACCTACAATGCTGAGGTTGTAATGAAACGCAAAGAAATCAGAAAATTAAAAAGAGTAGCGGCAAATAATCACAATGAAGAATGTTGGAAAGCCTACCAAAGGGGAAAAAAAACATATAAAGCATGGCTCACACAAGAACGTCAAAATTTATACCAGAAAGACGCAGAGGCAATGCTGAAAATTGGGATCTCTAAAAGTAGCCGTGACTTCTGGTCCATACTAAAATCGGTCAATGGCCAGAACACCCCCCAGATTCTAAGCAACGTTACTGAACAGCAGTGGAGTTTATATTTCACTGATCTGTATGCCCTGCCTGCAGCCGACATTCTGAAGAGTCCAGCCCCACATCAACAAGGAGACCAGAGAGAGCCTTGGGTGAACATGGCTGTCTTGGAAGACATCGAGTGCACAATCTCACGGTTGAAGAACTCGAGGGCCCCCGGCCCGGACGGCCTTACCAACCTAGACCTGAAGCAGCATCCCAAAGCTTGGGCGGGCTTGATTTATGAGCTGTTTGAGCAATGCTGTAAACAAAAACAAATCCCGAAGACCTGGACTGAGGCGGTCCTTGTGCCGATCTATAAAAAGGGGGTCAGATCGGACCCTAGCAACTACAGACCAATTGTCTTATTAGACATTATTGGGAAGATATTTGCCTCATTGACACTCAACTACTTTAAAGACTGGGCCAGTCAAGCGCCGCTGCTCGATATTTTTCAGACTGGATTCCAAAAAGGAGCTGGAACAGCGATAAATATCCTTATCTTAAATACCATCAAAGCGAGAGTCAAAGGAGGTGCCCCAGGAGTACACATGGCCATGATTGACCTATCACAGGCGTTTGATACAGTGGATCGAGCCAAATTGTGGGCAAAGCTAGAAAGCTGGAAGTGCCCTAAACCAATCTTGGACCCTATCAAGGCCCTCCACTCAAAAACATCGCTGAGAGTGAGGTTGTGTCAACAGGGAAGCCTATCGGATCCAATCCTCACAGAAAGAGGGGTTAAACAAGGCTGTCCCCTAGCCCCAGCGCTCTTCATCGCCTTTATTGGCGACTTTCAAGAGACCGAAAAAGCGGTTCGAGCGTTTCCTCCGAAGCTGGGTGAGGTGAAAATGTCCAGATTGTGGTACGCGGACGACTTGATCTTGCTGGACCAAGCGGCCATCGGACTCCAAAGACAGATCGACAATTTATCAAAGTATATGGAGTCCAACAACTTAAAGATCAATTCGCAGAAAACAAAAATCATCTCCTTTCTCAAAACCTCTAAAGATTGCAAGAAAACACCCACATGGCATCTGAACAAAACCAAAATTGAGTCTGTGAACGAATTCAAATATCTAGGCGTGATGATCGATAACTCATTGAAAGACAACTCACTCCTGAATTCGCTATGGGAAAAAACCCGCAGCCTTACCTCACAAACCCGTGCTGTTGACAATAAATTTGGCAAATTTTCATGGACCCCAGCCATTCAGTTTTACAAGTCTAAGGTCATACCAGCTCTAACTTACGGAATGGCGGCAAACCTGTCATTACCAGCGGAAATTTGGCCCAAGCTGGAAGGATATCATTGGAAGTCTGTTCTAGTACTCCCAAAATCCGCACCTATGCCAGCCATCCGTCGCGATCTTGGCCTGTCATCACTATCCGCAGTGTTAATCCAGAGTGCGGTCCAATTGTATAGAAAAATCCTGTCTCCAGACTCGTTACCAATCTTCCAGTTTATGAAAATCGAAATCACAAAGGGCTCCAGTAAACCGCTTCTGGCGTGGGTTAACAAAATACACGAAAAACTGGAAGAAGTGGCCTGCTCAACCGAAACACTCCTCAATAACTCTGGGAGGGTAAAGAAGAAACTGGACGATCAAGACTGGATTAACACCGCTGAAAGAGTCCTCCAATACAAATCACTAAAGCATCTACCTCCCACACACAATCGGCTTAGGGAGCCTCTAAAATACTGCGAAAAATTTCCGGAGAAGAAGCTGAGGAAGACATTCATGAGAGCACGTCTGAACCTACTAAACACAAGGGAAATTTTAGCAGCTCGTGAGGGCGCTTTAGACAATCAATGTCACCTATGTGGAGATCCCACCCAAAAGGAAACGATCTACCACCTTCTAATGTCATGTACAGCCTTAACAACTGAAAGACTAACATATCTGGCACCACTTGCATCAAATGAAATCAGTCTTGATGAAGAAACCCGCTGGAACAGGCTAATTACTGGAGACTCGCCCATATGGTCTAGGATGACCGCAAAATTCCTGGACGCGGCTCTCAGAAGGGCGAACACACCGGCCGGATGTGACCAACTAGTCAGCTCGGAGCAATAGTCCAGGCGAGCTAGACCAATTCCCGACACGACGGAATCAAGTGGTGTCCTAAGGAGGAAGATTGCTTTTGATTTTGTAAAAACCTAATGGTTAACACAATAAAAAAAAAAAAAAAAAAAAAAATAAAATAAGCTTATTACAAGTCCGTTATGTGATGTCACTTGTATCTAAATTTGATTTTTGGAAACCCTTTAACAATCGAAAATGTGTTTCTTGCTTCCCCAAACATGTTATGAAGCAGAGAATTGGTGTCATGATCTCTGCTTCCAAGAGGTCAGGACTTGCCCAACTCCCTTGGAAGCAGACCCAAAACCCAGGTTCCGAGCGCCAGCCGGTCCCAATTGGGACCTTTTGGACCCAGTCCTGGCGCCGGTGGCGCCAGGCTCATAAATGTGCCCAGTCCCAGCGCTGGAAGCGCCGGGCTCATAATGCTTGGGTGGACTTACCTGCGGCAGACCATGCTGCTTACTTACCTGCCAGTTGAGCCTCTGATCCTCTTCTGTTTGGGACTACTTTTCCTGTTGGGTGGGGGCAGGAGCCACTCCCTAGGTTCAGAACCCTGGAACTCTTCTGGAAAGCAGGAACTCTTTTCTTTCCTAGGCGTGGCTGTGGAAGGAGACACCTAAGCACTACAGGAGGCTATTTAAACCACACCCGATGGATGAATCTTGCTTTGCGTTATTCTGCATCCTCTGCAGCAGAACGCTCATCGTGTCTTCTGCATCTGATCCTGGGCCTAAGGAAAAAGGCTTACCATCCTGAATCCAGTCTTCAGCAACACCTATAAAGACAAGAAAGAACAGGTTAGCATTACGGTCTTCAGTGACAGCGCTCCTTTTACCTGATCCATCGGCTGTCATCAACGCCTCGCGCTGCATTCCGGCATCTGAAAGACAAAGGCTTACCTACTCTTCGTGCGCTCCGGAGGTCTTCGCACTGCATTCCGGCATCTGAAAGACAAAAGCTTACCAATTCTGCGCACGCTCCGGAGGCCTTCGGCGCTGCATCCCGCATCTGAAAGATAAAACAAGGTGCGTTTAAAGACTTTGGGGAACTTAAATACTCACGTGCCATTACTCCTTTCACATCTAACCCAGTGGGTATTCCGGCACCCTGCAGCCACTCCGAACTTATACCTGCAAAGGAAAAAGACAGTTAGAGCGCGCCGTGAAGCAGGCAGCAAGCGCTTACTTACGTGCTTCAAGGCGCTTCTATTCATCACACAGGCTCCATCTTCGCCATCGCCGGAACCCTGCAAAACAAGATACAACATTACTAAAGACTTTTAAAGACATTTGAATTACTCGAAACTTACCGTGCGTGAAGAAAACGACGGACAGCAGTCCTCTGAAGTCAAGAGGCCTGCTCCCCTTATCCAGTGAAGAAACTGGTTTCAGCACCCTGCTCCGAAGCAGATGGAGAGCACGGCGTTCACTTACCTAAGGTGAGCGCGTTAACCTTTGGGGTCCTACAGGAGAAGAGAAAGGGAAGAAGAGAGAGACATTCAATAACCCAGTTCATTAATCCCATATTTTCTATCTGCAGACACCTTACCCTTCGAGTCAGACATACAGTGCACAGGGGTCCAGCCCAAAGAGCCAGCCGTGTGTTACACATCACCTTAGAAGATACGGTATACGCCCAGTCAAGACCGGCGCCTCTACGGGAATCAGGTGAGCGTTACAATTGGGGAGCCGATGGCTTATGAAATTAGATATCTGGGTAGAAAATGTCACATTCATAACTATTATAATTTTTGGAAAAACAGCAAAAAAGTAACTGTTCACACCTGGAACAACTTGCCGAAATGTGAGTAATCTTGATAAATCTGCCACGAAATAGAATATATATAGTCTGTAACTTTTATTTGTAAAATGCAAAGTTTTGCCATGTACTGACGTTTTAGGTGAAAAATTTGAAAAGTGTAAATGTTAACTCTGGTGGGTGTAGTCATTCTTCCCAGGATTTAACTTTCAGATTTCTTAGACCCTATCGGCAGAGAGGGGTTGGACCTTGGAGATGAGTGGACTGTAAGGGGTCCGATGAAAATTCAAGGCTAATAAGTTAACACCTCCTGATTTTAATAGTTTGGAGATATAACTTAGATGGTAAAAAGTGGCTGCAAAACCCAGAGAGGGACGGAACTGGCTACATATAATCTGGGTGAAATTAACCTTGCCAGGACAGCTGCCTGAATCATCTGGGAGAGAATTGCCTGATACCATCCAGTTTGAATGACTACAAATTGCTGCAGGATTAATTTTGCCTGGGAGACAGCAATTGGGAAATACTGAAGCTCACTGGGGCCCAAACCAGGAGAGAGGACAGAGGCTGAATAGCGAGATTGAGCCTGACTGATGGTGGATTCTGATGTCCCTGTCCTGTCCCGTAAAAAGAGCCCTGCTGACTTTCCTGAGCACCAAACACAGAGATTTCAAATGTAATTACCTTGTCCAAATGAAGCCAAGTATGTGGGGGAATCTGCTTGACTTAATATTTGTCTCTTATAGTGGATGGAAGGCAAAGAGAGTAGACCCTTAGCATATTTTTCTGAATAATAATTTAATTAACTCCCACATAGATTGATGCAGGGGGAGCTGGGGTAATTTGAAACCTCTGCTCTCTTTCCTAGCGATAATTCAAGTATTAGTCATTTCAAGTAATTTGGTACACCCATTTTCCTTGTCCACTCCAGAATTCCCTAAACGAAATGGGTGGCCTTGTCCAAAAAACGAAATTCCTAACTATCACCATTCCTCAGACCTAGCCTTTCAGCAGAAGGATGCTGAACGTAACTGAAGCCTGGGATTTTGGTGCTGAGTAGAGAAATTGTTTGCCAAATGAAACCAAGTGTAATGCTCCATTGAAAATGCACACTCTTTCCTTAGAGTGAGAAAGTGACCCTGATCGCAGAAAGATTTTGTATTATTTTGAGGTAACGTGGGAAGGAAGGTTCTATCAATACAATCTATTCTCAAACATCCGTGTGATTCCAAAACTGCTAGCATTTTCAAGTGTGCAAGGAAATTAAACATACAAAGTGATGCATGTGAAATTGTTTTGAAAATCGAAAAAGTGCTTTGATTTAAATATAAAATGTATACAGGAACCCAAAGGCCCATGATTTAGTAATGTTCGAAGTTAATATATAATTTTGTGATAAAACGAGGTTTATGGGACAAGAGGGTGACCTGTTATTTAGCCTGTGTTCCATGGACAAAAGTGAAATTTAAAAGTTAGATCCCCAAAGTAAATTTTTGTTTTGAAGCTTTGTTTTGTGCCACAGAGAAGGTGGCGTGTGTTATCATTTGGTGCAAATATTCCTTGAACCTATAATTTAAATAGATATATATTCTTTCTGTTCCCAAGCCTGGTTCTTGGCTCATTATTGGCAAAGGGGAGGGATCTACGTGGATCTATATGAATCATAAATAGGGCTACCATGAAAAAATTAAATGATTTATTGTATGGCACAGTAATTGGGGAGGCAGGAACTCCCCATGTTGAGGATAATCTCTCAATATATTGTTACAGAAATTAGGACAGCCTTCCATTAAAGGCTACTGAGACACTGAAATGCAATTTTCCTGAAACCTGCCATAGAAATGAATACATTTTGCAGTTTGGGTCAAAAGGAACTATTAACAGAGGACCTGAACCATTCAAATGCATATTATTGTGTGAAGTTGGACATTGATGGCATGATGTGAGATATTAGAGCAGGCCTCATGTGTGAAGAAATTGCAACATACAAAAATACAATTTTTCTGTGCATGAAGAAAAGCTGTGCGTAGCCCAAAAGACATTTTCCTCATGAGATTCGAAGGCCCAGATCTTCCCCATCAGATGCAAAGCTCTTCTCTGCTTGTTGTCTAAGAATCTCTTTGAAGCTCACAGAGCCAAGAAAGGGACAGGGCTTGTGCCAGGGTAAAGTTCTATGAGGTGAAGAGATGACCATTGTGAAAACACGAGACACAGCTAATAGGGGTGAAGTCTTAAAATACAGAGAAAACTTGATTCATGGTGAAATCCAGGGTCTGACTGAGAACTGACATGTTACAGAGACTGACACATGAGTACGCGGGTGGAGTTATACCCTTTGCTCAATGAAGATAAGGACTGAAATGAGCATTAGCCTTTGGAAAAGAATGTACATGAGTTTAGGGCTAGCATAATAAATAAAGAAGAAGATGGTCCAGACCAATGTCTATGTTTGAAGAAAAGAAATGCCAATTAATCGATTGAAAGAAATATGCATGCCGTTATTTTTCCATATGATTGTATGGAGGATCATACTTTGGGCATTATCTCGGGAACCATAACTCTCACCAAAATCATTCATATATCTTTGAAAAGATAATGGAAAGCGCCATCCAATGATTCAACCCTCAAACGAATTTAACTTTGGGAACCAGAGATAGCAGCCAATTTGTGAGGCTTCCCAGAATAGGTCATGAAGCAGAGATTCAGGGAGGTATTAGCTAATTGAATTAGATATCTGTATAGAAAATCTCACGTTGAGGACTGTTATATTTGTTGAACAAATTTAATACATCTTGAGTGTTGCTGCATAAATATCTCCTACAAGGTATAGACTCCTTGGGTGGTGCTTATGTGGCCATAGTGCGTAATCACTTTAGCAGTGGAGTCAATGCTGGGTTATGCTTCAGACTTTTTAAAACCTTGTGGTCCTTTTGGATTCTTCTCTTTGTCACCCATTTAGTTATATCTTCCGTGAATATCTGGGGGTGAAAGTCAAAACAGTGAGGGAAGAAGCCAAATTTGAGCTAAAGTCATTCCCTATTGCGCCCCAATTCCAAGTAATTTGGGAGTGCCTACTCCATTGTTTTGTGGAGTGCAGGGAAATGACCAGGAAACAGTCCTATTCCTGCTATCGGCATACTGTAAAACCATCCTGGTGGCAATCAAGGCCGCTCCAACACTCTGGGAAATAACTTAAAACCATGCTCATCAGGGAATCCCTAGGTGTGACTTGGGCAATAATGTTCCCTATTTTATCACATCTCAGACACATTGTAAACTTCCCTTCAGTTCCTTGAACTCTTTTACAGCTCTCCATATGCTCTTGACCTAGGGTTGGACAATATAAAACACAAATACAAAAAAGTACATGTCATTAGAATTGAAAGACAGTCCTGACCTGAAGGTTAAATGTGAGGAGAAGACCTAAAACCTACAACTCTCCAAGCCCCACAACATGGCCAACCTTTGGCAGTCTTTGTGAGAACCGTCCTTGCAATCAAAGAGGGAGAGAGCAAAACTGCTGCTCACTCCCTGTGTCTCAGATGGACCACCTATGATGTAAGCCTCAAACTTTGTGCCTTCCAGATGAATTGCATGACACAGTCCCTGCACTGATCTCTATGACAAAGAGGTGAGAGCGCACACATCGAGATGCCCTGGTGCCACCACCATGAATCCTACAGTGTGTCGGTGTGCCTGTGTATCTACACTGAGTGCTACCATGCAGTACCCACACTCTCCTGAGTGCATCTGTGTTGTATCAATCTCTGTTGGGACTGCTTGCACTGAATATGTTGCCTGAGGTATGAATTCTTCCATACAGGAATGGACTGACTTACTCTACAGTATGACAAACACTGTTGCATGTGACTCCCCCACCATCTCAACATTAAGAACTGTCACCAGTATAGACAAAATCCACAGGCCCTCGGACTACTGAGATACAGTCTTCAATCCTGTGTGTACTTTTTTGGTACATCATCAGGTAAACCTTCTATAATGGACCTAATATATGCATTCACACTAAGCTAGTTTGTAAGGAACCCATCATCTGGAAACCTGTATGTATACATTACCTAGCGCAATGTAATTTCTGCACCATGCTTAATAGTGATATAACGTATTGCACGATACATCTATGTAGCCTCCTCTTTTATTCAAAGTGATACACATGTTATACAAGACAGTTGAAATTACTCCATAGACCTAGAAGCTCGGTAGCATGATCTGGGGAATTTACCATGAACCATCTCTTCTCAAAATAGCTTTGCTGCTCCGGATCATGCCATGCCATGCACAGATGTGTCCATGACCCCCATAATATTTACCTGCAACGTGCAAAACATCTAGAAACTCTGTAGAAGTCAACTCATATTTTTACAGTCCAACACTGAATATTTTTGGAACATCTAATGGAAACAGTTAATCTCCCCTGAATGTGTGGCCCAACACAGCACACTTTTATTCTATCGCCTACCCTAAAGCTGCTAAAAGTTTGAACGTAATGTGTTGTTATACCATTCTTTATCTTGCTGCCTTCTCCTGGGTTTTGTGATTAGGCCACACACATGGTTTCTTTTGGCTCTTTTTGGGTCTCAACAGTGGATTGAAATGGTTCAATTGTCAAATCATCATAGGAACACACAGGAGCAGAAATGTGATGGGGTCCCTGAGCGAAAAATCATAGTAGGACAACATTTTAGCAAAGTCTCAGTAGGTCAAAACCGCAGTGGGACATGTGAGGGAGGAAAGAGCAACGAGTCAGGATTGCTACAAAAATATGACCACAAAAATCACACAACCACATACGTCGGCACATTTTGATATATATAACAATATTTAGGTGTGAAGAGATTGAAGATATTACAAGATGGTACATTGCACAATCAGATAACTTCTCAACTCTCATTGTGGCTTTATTTCACAGAGGGATACCAATCAACCTTACAGGATGAGTTCTCTGCTGATGTGGCTAGAAACAAAGTGGTACATTGCATTTCGGACACTCTTTCTTTTCAGGAGCCAAGAAAGAGAGCCTCCTCAGGAGCCAAGCATTTGTCTGATCAGATTAATCCCACAACATCCAATGCATCCTCCCCAAGGAAGTGACCAGAACACCAGACCTTGGTGTCCTATGTGGATGTGAGTAGCGCTATGGGCATGGTTGCAGGTCTTCCATCACCACTTTGCCAGGCTTGTTTGCATATGCCGGGTAATCAAGATGTTGTCCCAAGTGCCTGAGTAGGAAAGGAAGAAAGTACTTCTTCCCTCACTTACCACATCGGATTAGGGTTTTTCCCAAGTCAAAATGGAGAATAATACTGAGAACACAGCAAAACACCCAGGTCAACCAGTTTAACACAGACTGTCCTGGATCAGATGGGCAGCAGCCAACATAATTCCTTTGGCAAGTGAGGAGTTACATGTGGAGGTGGCCTGCTGTTTTCTTGCACTGGTGGATTGTGCAGCAGGATCTGCAGACTCGCCCAACTCTACCAATGAGGTCAAGTGGCAGGATATAGAACTGCTTTTGGTGGATGACAGCAATGGCACTGCAAGCTGTGGAGAGTGGCCGGCTCCCTGCTATGATGATGAGCCAGCCTGCAAAATGCGGAATTTTGAGCCGGTTTAACAGTTGGATTATATTTTTGACCTGCTCTCTCATACAAATCAGCCATTTACTGGGACTATTACAAGTAGGACAATTGGCGCCTTTCAAAAATGCCTAATCAATCACAAAGGCCTAACAAAGAGCTTTTTTACATGACTCCTATGCCAAGCACAAGACTCAGCGTTGAATTACAGGGCACATCCAACCATATATTTACCTTGCTTTAAAACAGCACATGCTATTTACCATTGACCTTACATGCAGAAGCCAATACTATTCATAAGTCTGGAACACTAAGACTTAGAAAAATGAGACTGAGTGTTGTGGACATTTCAAAGTCACCTCTATGGTTTAAAACCAAATTTCCATTATGAACTTAATAAAATCATTAATAGTCCAAAAATGTGGATGTAATATATTACACATTCATGTCACATACTTAGACATGCGTCTACAAGCAAACATTCCATTAATTAGATTTCTCGAGTTTGTATGGTGCTTCCCTGAATCAGGAAAGAACAAATTGGCAGAAAACATCACGATCCACAGCGCTTGTAAGTATAAATTGGACAAAGAGCGTCAAGGCTGCAGGTATCTGGGTAGTGTGGATATATTGCCAGTATGATTCCACTGAGGTAGGTACAAATGCAACACAAACAAGTCCCAGTTTCACTGCGCCAAGTATAGCAAAATAAAAATCAGGAGTCCAAGTGATTTGTATGGAAGAACAGCCTTTAAAGTCCAACGTTTAGTACAAGCAACAGCCTAACACGTGTATCGAGCCTTCCACGGCTCTTCATCTGAGGCTATTATTAAACATAGGATGCAATAACAAAAATGGAGTGTGCAACATTCAATAATATAGTGACACCATACAGTAACATAAGCAGGACAAATAAAGGCATAGCATCCAGGGGAAAAGCAGGGGATGAATGAGCCAAAATGTATGCAAGGCAAAAACGAAAAGCGAAAGCATATTTGACAAAAGAAAAAATTATAAACGTAATAAATTTAAAGCCATACCAAAAGTGGTGCAAGTCCATTAGGAGTTGGATGTTGGAATATTCAAAATAGAGAGAGAAAAAAATGTGTGCTAGGGTTACAATTTATTCGATGGAATGACTGCGGCAGCGCAATCAAAAACAATAATGCCAAAAAATAAATTATCTAGTGTAAATGTACACCTTATAAACCAGACACCAATTAATCTGAGGCAGTATTACCTTGATAGGTATAGAGCCTGAAATTAAAGCTGAAGGGACAATGCCCAAAAAGTACTCTGCGGAGGAGAAAGAAACAAACAATCTATGGAGAAATGGCCAAATTGTTGCAAATTGAAACAAAAAAAAACAAAAAACAAAGTGTAATAAAAGTACCTGAAGGCTTCGCAATTGCGGCTAAAGCTGCAAATTAAAGGAAAGGAAAGGAAAGAAAAGAAACAAACTGTATCAATGAATTGAAACAAATTTAAGTTAATATTTACCAGGTAGTGAAAAGCAACTAGTTAATGCAACAAAAAGAGTGCACGCAATCAAAAAGAGGTACCCATTAGTCAATTGATTTAACCCCTAAGGGTTTAGTCACTAAAACTTATCATAAATCTACTTCTGTCAATTCAACATTGCATGCAGAACGTTGTCTTAAAAATCATGTAAAGGCTAACATTCCGAAAGGTGAGTTCATCCGTGCTAAGAGGAATTTCTCTAATCCCAAGGATTTTGACAATGAAAGTATCGCCATTAAATCACGCTTCCTTGAGAGAGGCTACCATCATAGCTGTCTCGATAAAGCATTAGCTTCAGTACGCCAGCTAAAGAGCGCAGACCTGCTTGTTCCTAAAACTCATGACAAGTCTCCCGTCACTCAGAAAATTAGGTTAATCACGAGGTTCAATTCGGACAGTCACAAGATCCATAATGTGCTGAGGAAACACTGGCACCTGTTACACCTTGATTCTGACATCGTCAACTGGTTAGATCCGACTGCTAGTTAAACATTTAGTAAAGGCAAATGGCGCAAAAATAAACTTTGTCCTTCATTTATGAGTATGCCCTCTTCTAAATTGACTTGGCTACATTCAGCTCAGGCCACTGGGTTTCATAAATGTAGCTTTTGCAATATGTGTAAATTTACTTTGGAAACATCACAGGTCTCCTTTGGAACTAGAGGGGATCAGACAATTGACTCTTTCATCAAATGTAATTCTAAATTTGTTGTGTATTGTATAATCTGTACCTGTGGTCTGAAATATATTGGGAGCACTATTCGCCCCTTGAAGATTTGCATCCGCGAGCACTTGGCTACAATTGGTAGTCAAGAGTCCAAATATCCTTTAACCAACCACTGGCAAAAAACTCATCAACTAGACTGGTAGGATAACATACGTTTTGTTGGCCTATGCAAAGTGTCCTTACCTCCGAGAGGGGGCAACTTAACCTTGAAATTACGACAATTGGAAGCAAGACTAATCTGTAAATACCGTACTGTCTTTAATGGATTAAATTCGGACCATGAATTTGCTACTTTCCTGTACAGCAGGCTGTCCCTATTTTTGTCTCTGCCTATTGGTGCCACTGCCCTCACTGTATTATGGAATTTTTGTTTCTTATGTGCCTAACCTCTTCTTTTTTGGCACACATTTTTATTAACCTCTTTCTTCATGGGGCCATTATTTTAATTATTGTAAATTGGTTTCCTTGTGCAACCTGTACATGTTCTGGCAGCAGTGCACTCACAGACAGTATACTGTCCCTCTCAATTCATGATGTTCCCTCGTTGCAGTTATTCAAAATCCTCCAATTCGCTTAATGGTACTCTCTTGATTTTTTATGCGCGCGCAATTCATTTAGTAATTACCCACCTTGGCCTTACTTTTGCTTTCCACCTACTATTTTTGCTTTTGTAAAAAAAAAAAAAAAAAAAAAAATTATATATATATATATATATATATATATATATATATATATATATATATATATATATATATATATATATATTCCTTTCATTCTTTAGTGGCTTTCTATTTCGCAGTTTTCTCTCGTGTGTGCACTGAGCAATTTTTAGGCAATTTAATTTAATATCCCTTACTTACCCATTGAATTGCCTTGTATTTTTAGGCAGTTCAAACATGGCGGCTCTGTTGGTTCCTTCCTTCTGTCATGTTTTTCTGACCTGATGCATTTATCTAGTCCTCTTTCTAGCTTCGCGACCAGTGCATTGATTTTTCAGTCTGTCTAAACAGCCGACCAGGTAAGACGGTTTCACATGGCCCCCTGTTCACTTTGGAATTGTAATCCAGTGTTATTGCTCACTCTAGCTGGAAGATTTAACCTCTTTAAGCCTGCTCCGTTTAGTGCTACTAATGGGTACCTCTTTTTGATTGCGTGCACTCTTTTTCTTGCATTAACTAGTTGCTTTTCACTACCTGGTAAATATTAACTTAAATTTGTTTCAATTCATTGATACAGTTCGTTTCTTTTCTTTTCTTTCCTTTCCTTTCCTTTAATTTGCAGCTTTAACCGCAATAGCGAAGTCTTCAGGTACTTTTATGACCCTTTTTTTTTTCTTTCAATTTTCAACAATTTGGCCATTTCTCCATAGATTGTTTGTTTCTTTCTCCTCCGCAGAGTACTTTTTTGGGCATTGTCCCTTCAGCTTTAATTTCAGGCTCTATCCCTATCAAGGTAATACTGCCTCAGATTAATTGGTGTCTGGTATATAAGGTGTAAATTTACACTAGATTATTTATTTATTTGGCATTATTGTTTTTGATTGCGCTGCTGCAGTCATTCCATCGAATAAATTGTAACCCTAGCACTAATTTGTTTTTCTCTCTATTTTGACTATTCCAACATCCAACTCCTAATTGACTTACACCACTTTTGGTATGGCTTTACATTTATTACGTTTATAATTTTTTCTTTTGTCAAATATGCTTTTGCTTTTCATTTTTGCCTTGCATTAACCCTATTGCAAATTGCATACATTTAATTTTGGCTCATTCATCCCCTGCTTTTTCCCTGGATGCTATGCCTTTATTTGTCCTGCTTATGTTACTGTATGGTGTCACTATATTATTGAATGTTGCACACTCTATTTTTGTTATTGTATCCTATGTTTAATAATAGCCTCAGATGAAGAGCCGTAGAAGGCTCAAAACACGTGTTAGGCTGTTGCTTGTACTAAACCTTGGACTTTAAAGGCTGTTCTTTTATACAAATCACTTGGACTCCCGATTTTTATTTTGCTATACTTGGCGCAGTGAAACTGGGACTTGTTTGTGTTGAGCTTCCCTGAATTATAAATGAAAAACAATTTGGCATGTAAAGTATTAGGATTAGTTTAAGCCCAAACCTTTGACTGATCGCAAATATGGAAATTTGAACATCTGATGAAGATTGTGGCTGTGTAGTCAATGGAAGTGTCTGGCTGTTGGGTAAGCCAACGGAAGGATCAGGCCAATCAAATATTGTGACATAATTATGACATAAGAGAAATATTGAGAAATATTTGACAAATATTGTGACATAAAATGGGAATATTTGATCTGATTCTGATCACCTCTACCTCACAGATCCTTTCCTCCACCCCCATGAGAGTTTTCTAGACCTCCCAGTCCTCGAGTAAGGGCAGTGGTAGTGTCATGATTCCTGCCCCTCATATCCCCAGCCCTCCAAGATGTCAGGCTGGAGCCAGGCCACGATCACCTACATGGCCCTCAAGGGCCTCTCCATCCCTCCAAAGACCCACTTGGAGTCAGACTTGGCGCTTGTGGCACCAGACTCACTCACTCCCATAGGATAACATTGGGGATTGGACTTGTAGTGCATTGATGGGGACAAGATGGATGCCCCCACATATTTCAGTTCCCAGAACTGCATGTGCAGTCTAGTCCTTTGGGTGTGGTTCAGCCCAGAGACACCTGGGATACCCAGAGACTATTTAAGCCACGCCCAGGCTGAAAAACATGCTTTGCGTTTTCTGCACCTGCAGCGTGACACTCACCGTGTTCAGATCGGTCTCCAGTAGGCCTGCATCTTTCTGTGCTCAGCTCCTGCAAGAACAAGAACACCATTAGGAACAGTCTGACCTTGCGGCGCTTCTGCCCATAATTCATCACTCCTTCTGTTCTGCGGGTATCTTCGGCGGTGTCATTCCCATTCCGGCATGCTGCTTCCTAACGAAAAAGGAAAAGAACAGAAAAAAGGCATTAGTAAGCATTCAGCAAATCTTCTGCTTATTTTTAGTATGAGCTTCAAACGCTTACCTGAATCCCAGCCGCTCTGGGCGGATCTCTGTCTCCGTAACTTCTCATCCATCTGCAAAAGGGAAAAGACACTCCAGGTTAGCGTGGAAACATCTAGAGGCACCGCATACCGTGCTTACTCACTGCATTTCTTCTTCATAACCGGCATCCACACTGAAAACATTGCGGCACCTAAAAGACACAGAAAAAGAACTCAGTTCTATACAAATACGAAAGGGTCGCATCACGCATCACGCTCTCACTCACCTTCAGCAGGACGGAGAGCACACTTTCCAAGAAAACAAGGTGAGCTGTGGATCAAAGGGAAGGGTTGGACCCCGGGGAAGAAGGGGTTCAAGCACACAGAGACAATAGGGAGTTAAACTCTACCAATCCTGTGTTTCAGGCCCAGTCTCCAGTCGAGTAGACTCCAGGGAAGGGTTCGAGGTCGTAAGACTTCAGAACAGGCTGAGTGACGTTCCCGTGGATACCAGGTGAGCGTTACAGAACGCAAAGCCTCACATCAAAATCCACCTGGGCGTCATGGAAACATCAGAAACCAACCAGTTAGCCCACATATTGGGGCAGCTATGTTCCGAAGTACATGCAGCCAGGCAGGAGACGAACACCCTGAGGAGAGAGCTGATAGTAGCCAAAGAACGCACTGATGATTTAAGCCGGCAACTTCTCCAGTCACAAGCAGGGCATGCACCATTGCCTCGATGCCAGCACCATCAGCCAATCCCGTTCAGATAACTCTTCCTGGGGCAGTTCCCTAGGCCCCGCCCGAACGATTTACGGGGGATCCCAAGAGGTTTGCAACGTTCATGAACCAGTGCCGCCTGCACTTCCTTTGTAGACCAGGGACCTTTCCGAATGACCAATCACGG
Source organism: Ambystoma mexicanum (assembly GCA_002915635.3). Lineage (NCBI taxonomy): Eukaryota > Metazoa > Chordata > Amphibia > Caudata > Ambystomatidae > Ambystoma > Ambystoma mexicanum. The sequence continues at coordinate 192,686,315 of CM010927.2, read as the reverse complement.
GTCGCTTTTGTGCTATCCTACCTGAGCGGTAGCGTCGCAGACTGGTCTCTACCCTTTGTGGCCTAAAACGATCCTTTGCTGCATGACTTCAGGGGCTTTCAGCAGGAGATGGAAAAGCTGTTCGCCCGTCGTACTCATGGGCAGGCATTAGACAACAAACTTCTGTCCCTACACCAAGGGAATCAAAACCTGTTAACATACATAGCCACGTTCAATAGACTCGTAGTTGAAGCAGAATGGCCAGTGGAGAAGAGAACCACGTTATTTCATGGGGGGTTGCGGGTGGAGCTCAAGGATGTTCTCGCACAAGTAGTGAACCCCCCCGAAAGACTGCTCAGAATTCATTGACCTTGTTGTTCAACTGGATCATAGGTTGCAGGACCGAAGAGCAGATCGAACCAGACCGGACCCTCACCCTATGTATGTGCGTTCAAAGGACAATATTGCCCGCGCAACGGAAGGTTCAGGAGTACCAATGCAAATCGGGGGGGTCAGAACCCCCTTGACTAAAGCGAACGGGATAAAAGGAGACAGCAGCAGTTATGTCTGTACTGTGGAAGGTCAGGTCATTGCCTTAAAGAGTGCCCTGTGAAGCCACCGAGGAGGACGTAGGGGCCACGGACAAGGAAGATATCATCAAGGAATTGGAAAACTCCCCAGCCTGGAAAGTGTAGGGGTCCACTTGTCGAGCGAAGAAAGTGAACTACAGACCTCCCATTTTGCACTATCTGTGGTCTTGATCAATCACCAACAACCATCTCGGATGCACACAGTAAGAGCGTACATTGACAGTGGAGCCGTTGGGAATTACATCGACCAGGATCTTGCGGCAAAGATGGGGCTTCCGTTACGCCCTAAATCAACCACCGACCCTGTTACCACTGTCGACGGCACGGAAATAGCTTCTGGTCCAGTATCCCAATGCACTGCAGCTTTAACCCTTCTCTGCCAGGATGGACACCAAGAATCTATCGTTTTCACCTCATTAAGGCAGCACAGTTCCGGTTGATTTTGGGAATGCCTGGTTGGTAGCTCACAATCCTCAAATCGATTGGCGAGCAAAAGAATTGGCCTTTCCCGAGACTTGCGCCCACACATGTTATCGCCAAGAGAAACAACCAATAGACACCAGAACCTCCATGCTTACGACTGTGGCAATCGGCACCCTACCAAGTGAATACCAGGACTTTCAAGATGTCTTTCAGAAAGAACAGGCTAATACCCTGCCACCGCATAGGCCATACGATTGCTAAATCGACCTGATACCCGGTGCACAAATCCCTTGTGGGCGAATTTACGCCCTCATGAAACCAGAAAACCTGCACCTGAAGGCCTATCTTGACCAATACCTGGCCAACGGGTTCATCCGTCCCTCGAAGTCTCCAGCAGCCAGTCCTCTATTCTTCGTACCAAAAAAGGAGGGGGACTTGAGAACGTGCATCGACTATCGCGCACTGAACCAGATTACCGTAAAAAAAACGCTACCCCCTGCCACTGATCCCTGAATTGCTTGATCAAGTCAAAGATGCCCAAATCTACACGAAACTAGACCTGAGGGGGGCATATCACCTTGTTCGCGTAAAACAGGGGGACAAATGGAAAACTGCTTTTCGCACCAAATACGTCTTCTACGAATATCAAATAATGCCCTTTGGCCTTTGCAACGTGCCTGCAGCATTCCAATCCTTCATGAACGATGTCCTACGGGAATTGATTGATGTCTGTGCTCTAGTATATATCGACGATATTCTAGTATATTCCGCATCAAAGCAGGACCACGTTAAACACGTCCGATCCGTATTGGAGAAACTCCATCAACACCAGCTCTACGCCAAGCTCGAAAAGTGCTCATTCCACGTCTCCGAGGTGGAATTCCTGGGCTTTATTCTCAGCCCGAATGGAATCCGAATGGATGTACACAAGGTAGATGCTACCCTGAACTGGCCATCCCCAAATTCATTCAAGGGGTTTCAAAGTATGCTGGGTTTTGCAAACTTCTACCGCCGGTTCATCCCAGGATTTTCGCAAATCGTGCATCCCATCACGTCATTGCCAGGGAAAAGCAACAAAAAGTTCCAGTGGACAACAGAAGCTGAGGAAGCTTTCCAGGAACTCAAAGCAAGATTCACATCTGCGCCAATCTTACGCCACCCTCACCCTGATCTCCCATACCTGGTGGAAACGGACGCCTCAAGCATGGCCATGGGAGCCGTCCTCTCAAAAAAGGACCCCGAAACAGGCCAGTTACACCCTGTTACCTTCTGGTCACGTAAATTCACACCCCCTGAACTAAATTACGCTATCACAGACCAAGAACTCCTGGCCATTAAGTCAACCTTTAAGGCATGGCGGCACTACCTCTTGGGCGCCAGACACACAATCACCGTAATAACTGACCACCGGACTCCAGTACCTAAAAACGGCAATGGCCCAATCCTCACGACAACTACGTTGGGCTTCTTTTTTGCTGAATATGACTACGTGATTACATTTCGACCAGGGGTGAAAAACGGGAAGGCTGATGCCCTTTCCTGCATGGGGTTGGAAGAGCAAGGTTATCAGCAACTGTAACTCAGAAAGAATTACATGAAGAAATCCAAAACCTGATGAGTCCGGAGCAATACCAAGCGTGGAGTGCACAAGGAGAACATTACATGTTAAAAGATCAGTTGCCCTACTTCAGGAATGTTTATTCTTGCCAAACCAAGAACTACAAGAACAAGTCATGTCGGTTATCATGATTCCTTGATCGAGGGTCATCCCGGAATCGCTAAAACCCTAGCCAAGGTAAAACGAAATTATTGGTGGCCCACGTGGTGTAAAGACATTATACAATTCATCGTATCTTGTGGAGTGTGTGCTCAAAACAAGTCATCCAAGCAGAAACTGACTGGGCTATTACAACCATTGGAAATCCCACCAGCGCCCTGGCACACGTTGTCCCTCGATATTATTACTGACTTACCACCCAGTCAAGGGTTTAACACTATTCTTGTGGTTGTGGCCCTATTTTCAAAAATGGCACATTTCATTCCTCTTAAGGGGCTCCCAAATGCTTCCACTCTGGCAAAGGTATTTCTTGAAGGCATCGTACGTCTCCATGGGTTTCCTTCAGTTTTGGTCTCAGACCGAGGTACTCAATTTGTATCTAACTTCTGGAGAAAATGCTGCTCTATGGCCCAGATCGATATCCGGCTATCCACCAGTCACCATCCCCAAACGGATGGTCAAACTGAGAAGACAAATCAGCCGCTCGAGCAGTATCTGCGTTGCATGTTACACCAAGTTGAAGGAAGGTGGTTCGACCTATTATGGATAGCTGAATATGCTTATAATAATTCCCTACACACCAGCACTGGGCAGACACCCTTTTATACCATGTATGGCAGGCACCCACGTACTTCTGAGTTGGACGTTCCTACAACCCTGGAAATGCCAGCAGTCGAAACCTTGCACAGGACCATTTCTCAAATCTTTAAAAGGGCAGCTGAACACCTACTTCAAGCTAAGAATCGCCAAAAGAAGTTTGATGATCAACACAGAGCAAAGGCCCCCAACTACCAAGTGGGAGACAAAATCTGGTTGGTGTCTAAACACGTGTCTATTAAAGGATTCCTAACTTTCCGTCCAAGATACCTGGGTCCATTCACCGTCACCTCCGTGATAAATCCTGTGGCGGTCAGACTAGCTTTGCCGTCAAACATGCAGATTCTGTTATGCTCACCCGGTTCCACGGGGGCGCCACCCAGCTATCGGGGTCCAGGTATCCCTCCCTGCGATGCCCAGTAGTGACCAGCGGAAGAATCCTGCCAGAAGTACAGGTAAACAATGTTTAGGACTGGGTAACTGGGATTAACAGCCTCCCACCATCCGGTATGTCTGCGGCCCCTCTGGGCTTCCTCTCACCTTGTTCTTGATGTTGGCGGGTTCTCCGTCCTGCTGTCTCGGCAGGGGCGCGTAGTGCTTTGCAGGAAATGGCGGTTGAGTTATTTCACTGATGCCGGCCCGACATGAGTCTTTCAGGTAGGTCTTATTGCTATGGTGTTTTGCTGTCCTAGCATGCCTTTCTGGAATTAACAATGTCTTTTTCTCTTCCTTAGGTACGTGGAAGTCCAATTCGTGGCGAAGAGTGGATTCGGGGTTCGCTGGTAAGTATTAGCGTTTTTGGAGCGCCTGGAAGTGGCGAGTAGGCGCTTTATGGAGCGCTAAGGTGTCTTGCCTTTGCTAACCTGTTATCTTTTGTCTTCACAGGTCGCGGTGCTCTGCCGGAGTGTAGAATTCCAGAGGTGTTGCTGAATGAAGTGCGAGTGGCAAGGTAAGCCTTTTGGCGGAGGTCGTTCATTGTGCAAAATGTCTAATTCTTTGTCTTTCCCTTTCTGCAGGTCCGTCGATCCGAAGGAGCGCTGGTTCCAGGATACCGGTCGAAAGAGCTGAGGACCGCTAATGATGAAATTCAGGTAAGCTGCAACCTTTTCTAACAATGTCTTTTCCTCTTTTACAGATGCTGTGCTTCCGAGGTTCGTGGCTGAAGCTGAACACGGTGAGCGTCACGTTGCAGGGTTGCAAACTAACGCGAAGCGTGTACTGGAGTTCGGGTGTGGTTTATATAGCCTGCAGGCATCCCAGGTATCACTGTGCCTGCCACACCCAAAATGCTAGACCGCATGGTTCTGTTTAGGAACTGAGCTATGTGGAGGCATCCATGTTGTTGCGCAGTGCCCTTATGTGCCCTGATTACTGCTCTAGCATATGAGCCTGGCGCCAAAGGCGCCAGGACTGACTCCAAGAGAGTCTGGGGGCAAATGTCAAGGCCCTTGAGGGCCTGATGGGGGTAGAAGTAGCCCACCTGGCCTGGCTATCCAGGCTTAGGGCAGGGATCGTGACAGATTCATCCTGTGTTCCACGTGTCTCTCCTTAAACCTGTTCAACCTGGGACCCGGGTAGCAACGTCACCGCAGCCAGTAGTAATCGCCGGGGAGCCAGAATTGGAAGTCAAGGACATCCTGGATTCAAAGTACGTCAGATCCAAATTATACTACTTAGTAGACTGGAAGGGGTATGGTCCACAAGACAGGACCTGGGAGCCTTGTGAGTACATCAATGCACCTCGCTTGCTTAGACGATTTCATCAAAACCATCCAAACAAACCAGCAGCAGACAGGACAGCCACCTTGAGAGGGGCCTTGGGGGGGAGTGCTGTCATGATTCCTGCCCCTCATGTCCCCAGCCCTCCAAGATGTCAGGCTGGAGCCAGGCCATGATCACCTACATGGCCCTCAAGTGCCTCTCCATCCCTCCAAAGACCCACTTGGAGTCAGACTTGGCGCTTGTGGCACCAGACTCACTCACTCCCATAAGATAACATTGGGGATTGGACTTGTAGTGCATTGATGGGGACAAGATGGATGCCCCCACATATTTCAGTTCCCAGAACTGCATGTGCAGTCTAGTCCTTTGGGTGTGGTTCAGCCCAGAAACACCTGGGATACCCAGAGACTATTTAAGCCACGCACAGGCTGAGAAACATGCTTTGCGTTTTCTGCACCTGCAGCGTGACACTCACCGTGTTCGGATCGGTCTCCAGTACGCCTGCATCTTTCTTCTGCGCGCCAGCTCCTGCAAGAACAAGAACACCCTTAGGAACAGCCTTACCTTGCGGCGTTTCTGCCCATCATTCATCACTCCTTCTGTTCTGCGGGCATCTTCGGCGGTGTCGTTCCCATACCGGCACGCTGCTTCCTAAGGAAAAAGGAAAAGAACAGAAAAAAGGCATTAGTAAGCATTCAGCAAATCTTCGCTTATTTTTATTACGAGCTTCAAACGCTGACCTGAATCCCAGCCGCTCTGGAGGAACTCTGCCTCCGGAACTTCTCATCCATCTGCAAGAGGGAAAAGACACTCCAGGTTAGCGTGGAAAGATCTAGAGGCGACTCATACCGCGCTTGCTCACCGCATTTCTTCTTCATAACCGGCATCCATGCTGAAAACATCGTGACACCTAAAAGACACAGAAAAAGAACTCAGTTCAATACAAATACGAAAGGGTTGCATCGCGCATCGCGCTCTCACTCACCTTCAGCGCTACTCATCTCAGCAGCACGTCGCCATCCCCGGACGCCGGCCATCATCTAAGGAAGGAAAGGAATGAAGTTAGAGAACTGTTCAAAAGACTCATTATACTTACCTGTCAGACTCTTGCCAGTGAAGTAACTAGGCAGCAGCGAGCCCTCATCAATCAACGTGCCCCTGCGCTGAAAGCAGGACAGAGAGCACACTTTCCAAGAAAACAAGGTGAGCTGTGGATCAAAGGGAAGGGTTGGACCCCGGGGAAGAAGGGGTTCAAGCACACAGAGACAATAGGGAGTTAAACTCTACCAATCCTGTGTTTCAGGCACAGTCTCCAGTCGAGTAGACTCCAGGGAAGGGTTCAAGGTTGTAAGAGGTCAGAACAGGCTGAGTGACGTCACCGTGGATACCAGGTGAGCGTTACAGGTAGAACAATAGGTAAAGGAAAAACCATATACTTGCCACCATGCATCAAAAGAGAGAGTATGCAATAAACCCCTGCAATGGGTTAGCCACCACCACTCATCAACACATGACTGATTTACTAATGCCATGAAATTTGTTGAGGGTCTAGTATTTAAACCCCTAGCAACACCATCCTTATCAAAACATGCACCATATACAGTAAGACAATATGCAGTAGTTTATAGATGCGCCACACTTAATACATATGCACACATGCTTATGACTTGAGTATCAATAAAGAACATTGATTGAATGCTCTCACACTCTCCTGCAAAGTGCATTTCTTTATATTAAGAGAAATAAGTAATAACAAGTATTGCCACTATTATTGTAACTACACATTACAGTTTATGATCTTTTCATCGAAAAAGAACCATCGAAAAGGAAAACCATCGAACAAAATGCAATGAAAATAAATGCATCGAAATGCTATCTTTTATATTTAAAAGTACATATCCATCGAAACATGTCCATCGAATATAGGAATGGACAAGTTTCGATGGATATATTTGTTTGTTTGTTTGTTTGTTTGTTTATTTGTATTGCGCACCAGACCCGGGGTTATTCGGGCGCGAAGGCAGAAAGAGGGTTGTTCAACTTAGGTTACATGTTGCAAATAAACAGGGAATACAGCTGCGGTTACAGTGCTGTAGACCTGTGGTGTCAGAGGATCCTATAAATATGTACAATAGGCTTACAAGAATACAGAATTGACAGTTTAATAGAACAGAGCACATATACAGAATATACATGAGATCCCAAATGGCAGTAGCGCGAGGTTAAACGTCATTAACTTTTAGCCATTGGATCAGGTTTGATCTGAATTGCTGGTAGGGGAGATCTTCCCTTAAATCAGTTGGGAGGGAGTTCCATAGTTGTGCCGCTTTGACAGCGAAGCTGTATGTACTTTTAAATGTAAAAGAAAAGATAGCATTTCGATGCATTTATCCCCCCAATAAAGAAAATGTTACATGAAGCTGGCCAGTGCTGTTCAGTGCCGAAATACTTTAACAATTTCAGGCCTGGACAGCTCCATTTAACATTTTAACTGGGAAATTAAATGCATCGAAATGCTATCATTTATATTTAAAAGTGCATATCCATCGAATATAGGAAAAGGTTTGATGGATATGTACTTTTAAATGTAAAAGAAAAGATAGCATTTTGATGCATTTATTTTCCCAGTTAAAATGTTACATGGAGCTGTCCAGTCCTGAAATCCTTAAAGTATTTCGGCACTGGCCAGCTTCATGTAACATTTTCTTTATTTGGGGGAAAAACATTGCTGACCCGTTTTGTAGCTACCGATGTTCGCGGTCAGTAAAAATCATGGTAGTTTGTTTAAAACCACTGCCACCAGCCATTTCAAGTGGGAAAGGGTAACATTTGACTGTTACATGAGTGTTTAGACTCAGGGGAAGCTAGGCAACCTCTCCGGCACTCTATAGTAAGATAGTGTGTGGTGGGTCTGTCCATTTAAAAAGACTAGTAAAGTCATTTTAACTTTACATGCTCTGGGACACAGTAGTCAGTCCCAGAGAAGGTATTTGAACCTTTAGGAGTCTGAGAGACACCCCCGTGCCACTGCCCTAAAGGTGCTGTGTGACACATAGAAAAAGATGATGCCTATGGAGTTGTTTTAAAACTCAATTTCCAAAGAACACAAAAGTAAAACACACATCAAAATACATGGAAGAGTGGGAAAAAAGGCTCACACTCTTCCCAGGTAAAAAATCAAATTCTAGAAATCCAGCAAAGTTGCTGGGGGTCTCAAAAGGTAAGGGAAATTGGCACATTTTGAGAATTCTCCCTAACAGGGAATTGCACTGTTGATGATGTAATTTCACAAATGCCACCCTCCCAGGTCCTCTCTCAAGAGAGTTGCTCAGTATTAATCTGGGACGACTTGTCTCTTGTTTGTCAGCAAGATGAGCAATTAGGTCTTCCGGAGCCCAGCGAGGAACTGCTCAAGACCTTTTAAATTATTCAATCTTTTATCAGACGTGAAAAAAGAAGTGAGGTGGGAAAAAGGTAACAAACCGAAAAAAAGTAAAAACATCAGTGAGAAACTGCAGCTCTAGAAAATGTCCTAGTTCACTAACGTTGCTGCCCGCAAGTGTTGATAAACCACTCGGCACCTGCAAGGAATTGAAATAAATCTGTGCGGCTGCCCGCTAAATCTAAATGTGAAGATTTTGATAAGTGTTCTACCGCACAGCAAAACACAGAAGCAAGTTTAAATAATGATCGAGCCCCCAAGGAGGAGGTTGATGTCGATCTTTTGAATACCTTTATGTATTCAATCGATACCTCTCCGGCTCCTGTCGCTGTTGTTGTAACCTCTCGACATCCCATTGATATGAGCACCTAGTGGGGACAAGGAACTCTTTCTTGTTTACAACCATCATCTCGCTCATCTGGGACCACTGACGAAAAAACAGACTCCTATGCTCAGGGTCCTCTCTATGTGCCACTCTCAATTCCTCACTCTTGAACCAAAAAGAAAGATGGGTGCCTCTAATTCAATACCTAAAAATCATTTTAAAGGACTAAAATCTGGCATAGTAATAAAGGCCCAGGAACATAATAGGTGTTTATTGCTTGAACGTATTCCGATCTGTGCTGAGGGTTTGATTCTTAATCGTGGCGATGTGTTAGCTTTATTTGATGCTGTGTCTTTGAGTGCAATACATCCTAGGGACATTGCTCAAGTTGAAGTTATTCATGTCCTGAAGCTCGATCGGGTACTGCTGCATATTAGTACCCTGCGAGGGTCAATGAGCTTTCCCTTGCTGGGTTGTTACCAGCCCCACAAAGTCTTTGTCGGGCCAGTGCATCTGGGTGATGGCCGTCATGGAAAGGGAAAATTGACTATGTGTAGTCCCTTCTCCCCCTTCCATGGCGGCCCTTTTTTTTGTATACTTTTTTTCAATTGCTGCCATGGATCCCCGATCCTTGGCGCCCATTTCTTTTCCTTTTTTTTCTCGAGTTGAGAAATGGTTTTAAAGCCGTTTCTAAAAGAAAATGCTCTTAGTACCCCTGTAAGACGTGACCAGGAAGATATAGCAATACAACCCTCAGAGGGGGGCATTAAAAGTTGGGCATTGTTCTGAAATCTAAGGTTTTCTAAATTATACCATCAAGTTTAAGTAATCATTCAATCCCACAAATGACTTGGAATTTTCAAGATGCTGGCAATCCTAATGGAAAGTGTGTTTCAAATTTAGAGTTAAACCAAGGGAGAAACAGGCTATAGTGGAGGGTGAACAATGGAGAAAATGTAGCACTCATTTGAATCTTGCTTTGCACAGTTTAAAAGTATCTAAGCAGAATCCTTCAGTAAATTATGTAGCCATTTTGGCTGATTTTTATTAATGGATTCCAGGCGTTGTTAAACCATGTTTTAAACAAAGACATATTTTTTATCCAGAAATTAGACAAAGGAAGAGAATGTTTAGACTAATATCAGTGCACTTGGGAAACCTAATACCATTGAAAAGCTTGTGAGGGTAAGAAAATGTAAAATAAGTTATAAAAAGTGGCTAAGATATTTTAAGGCCTGCTGGCTAAAAAAGATGCACAGAAAATGTTGAAAGCCTTATCTTTGAAAGAGTTTTGGACGCTTTTCCTCAGCTATCATTCCAACTTAACACCATATCTGAAGCTTCCTGGGTTACTTAGTTTCAGCAGATCTTTGCTACGGGGTGGCAAACGATTGAGCTGATTCAATCCATTGCCGTAACTGGTTGGCACCTGCCATTCGATAGAGAGGATGTTCTCCTACTTATTAATAAAAGTACGAAATTGGGCAAGCCGGGTCCAGACGGTTGGTCTAATATGAGTCTTAAAAGCCGTCAGGAGCTGTGGGCAGACACATTGTTTACCATCTATAAACAGGTGGTGAGAGCGAGTGGTGCATACCGCCTTCATGGAAAACAGCTATCGTGGTGCCAACCTTTAAAAAGGGTGACCGCCTTAACCCCAAAAATGATTATCCCATAGCTTTAATAGAGGTTCAAGGCAAAATCTTTGCTTCCTTAGTGTTCACCCGATTGAATGAGTGGAGAAAGGCGAATAGTAAGTTTGATATTCACCAGGCAGGCTTTGTTAAGGGTGCTGGTACAGCCTTAAATGGCTTAATTTTAAATCTTTTTAAAGAAAGAGTTATTTTAGGACTCGGTTATATACCGTGTGTTCAAAGATTTTGCTTTGGCGTTTGACAGAGTAAATCGAACACTTTTATGGAATAAACCTTTCAGATGGCATTTCCCTGCTTACTTAGTGGGGATTCTTAGGCATTTCCATTCAGTCTCCTCATTACATGTAAGACTAAACCAAGAAATCACCCTAGCTAAACAAATCTCAACATTTTGAGGACTAAAGCAAGGGTGTACTCTAGCGCCTTTTTCTGACTTAGGTGAGACCTTACAAAAAGCTAGATCCTTCCCCCCGCGTATTGATGGACAGGCCATTAGCTGGCTCGTTTATGTGGACGACTTGGTCTTGCTAGACCAGACCGCGATCGGCCTGCAGCGTCAGATTCCTATGCTGCACAAATACCCTGTTAAGAACGATCTCTCAGTTAATGTAGCAAAGTCAAAAGTGATGCAGCTCAGATCGTCAAAGAAAAAAGGGAATATGCGTTACAAATGGCACTTGAACAAGGTCTTTTTGCATAGGGTAGCATCCTTTATATACCTGTGGTTTTGTATGGTGGGCAGTGCTAATATTACCCCTAGAATGTATTTGCTAAAGCACAAGGTTCCTGCATTAGCTGCCCAAGGAGTCGCACTAAATAACATGTTTGATCAGTTTTCACCACTCCCGCTGCTTCAATTCTATAAATTGACGGTTGTTCCCATGAATACTCATGGTGCAGAGATCCTGCTTACTATTTATGCCCCGTTATGGGGGAAGTTAGAGGGTCAGTTCTGGGAGAAAGTCTTGCTCTTATTTACGGGTGTCCCTATTCGTATTATCCGCTTTGAATTGGGCCTATGATCCTTGAAGGCAGTGGTCCAATGGAAGCGACTATCTCTGTATAGAAAAGGTCTGGTTGTCAAAAGAAGTATCCTATTTTATGTCTTGAACGATGATTTTAGGAATACAAAATATAGGCTTTTGTCTCATTGGGAGGAGAGGTGTCTTAAAATCATTACTGCCTTGAACTCTACTAAAAAACTGCTGACTGAGATCCACTCTGTGGTGAAACATAAACTTTGGCTGAATTATTGGATTAACATGGGGTTGGAATATAAACAATAAAAACTATGTTATCATTTTAATAACTGAACAAAATCTTTAAAATCCATTTGTAATTGATATGATATATGATATGGCATTTGTAACGCGCCTATAGACAAGTGTTTCAAGGCGCGACGAGGCAGGGAGGGGGGAACAGAGGGAAGACAGACAACGATCCGACTAGGCCAGGTGTCATTCAGATCGCACAAGTGCATGGGTAGGGGGAAGGGAAAAGTGCAAGGGGAAGGGGAGGGGGGAAAAGTGCAGTACAGGGTAGAAAAATAGATAATAATAGGGCCAGCTGGTGGCAAGTGCAAGGTAAGTGCAGACAAGTGCTGGGAAGGGGGCTGTAGGGATACACAGACAGTCCCGCAGTGCAGGGGTTGCCAGGGAGGCAGTGCAAGTGGAGAGTGGCTGGGCCAAGGACCGAGATCGGTGAGAGTGGCCCAGCTGCAGATTCAGTGCAGTTTCAGTCAAGAATTAGCAGGGGAGAGGGGGAGAGAAAGCAGAACCAAAGAGGAAGGTTTTGAGGTGCTTCCAGAACCAGAGATGGTTCTCCTCAATTATTTAAAACAATTCCCCAAAGCTTCATGCAGACATCAGTTCATAAGAGTTGGTTAGACCTATATCCCACCAAGGAAGCTCTAGGCCCTCGTTTTAATCATGAGCAGAGTGCTTGTATTTGTAGATTCTGTAAAGAGCCTAGGACAATTGAGAATTTCCAACATTTAGTGGTCTCTTGTCCTATATTATGACAACTGAGACCTTTAGATCATGGCCGCTTTGTGTCCCAATACAGAACCGTTACCGCAGAGGAATGGTGGGCCATTGTTTGCAGCGTGTCCCATATTGGTAAAGTCTTAGCAACGGTTAGGTTTTCAAATGAGCTTTCCTTAGAAAACTCTTTTAGTATATCTTGAAGCTATGTTAATTGTGCTCATTGACAATGTTTTATGGTGTTTTGGAACTGTGCATTTTTTATTATGAAATGTTCCTTCTCTTTTCAGATCAAGTTTTATGATGATTTTGTAATGATGCAATTGTAAAGTAATGTGTTGTTATAGTTTTTATTATCAGTGTTTTCTAAGTTTATCTACATTAATGTTGTATTTTTTTCTGAAATGTAATGAATGGTTTGTTTTAAGACAATCACTAATTAATAATAACAAAATATATAGATCAAATCCAATGGTAAAAACAACCTATCAAAACCATCATGGTCTCATATACTATGATATGATAAATCATTTGTAACGCGCCTGAACACAAGTGTTTCTAGGCGCAACAAGACAAGGAAGGGTAGACAAAGGGAGGACAAAACAAACAATCTTACTAGGCCTTGTGACATTCAGATCGTTAAAGTGTGAGGGGGAGGGAAGAGGAGAAGTGCCAGTTGGGTGGGGAGGAGAGAGAGTGCAGTGGCACAAACGTGGTAAGAGCTACCAGGGTGGTGGCTCAAGTAAGTGTAGGGAGGCAGGGGACTGAAGGGTTGCAGATACGGTCCCTAGGTAGGTGAGAGGCCGAAGGCATTGCAAGGGGCTACTGGTAGTGCAGGAGCCTGGTGTCCATGAGGTTCAGGGGTTGGCCAGGTGAAGTGGGAGAATGGAACAAAAGACTCCCACCAATCCCCTCACGCCCCTGGCCTACAGGATCGCGGCCCCGACACCCGCCACGAGAGGAGTTTGCCTATCTACCAGACGACCAAATACCCTGGTACAGGAACATACGGATGTGCCCACCAGCCTGCCCACCAGCCTGCCCTGCTCATGCCGACGCCTGCGGCATGGATGAACTCGACTGAACCATTCAACAGTAAATGAACACATCGTTAGAGATGCCATGACGACCTAGCCAACGGTCAGCACACCCGTGCAAACATGCACACTGGACACTCCCACACCAATCCACACGAAGAACATATCCAGTGCTATGACGTAGGTGACGGGCACACCCACTGACGCGCATCTTTATTATTTTCACATAGCTTTTCAAAATGCAGAAACGCAAGGCGCACAACAAACGCATCTAAAATGCTTGCTGACGCTTCTCCTACCCCATGCATTGCAATGAGAAATATAACGAAGATATGATACTGGGGATAAAACAATATGATACCATAACCTAAAGTGCCGTACATCAAACGTCCCCACCTATGCACCAGGCCCAAGTAGGCCGCAAGCAAGAGCCTCCATGAACATTGAACGAGCAAGAGTACAATTGCTGACCCTGCAGAATGAGCCCGGCGAGAACAGACAGTCAAGGGCACAATGTTGCAAACTCGCATGCCACAAGCCGAAGCCAAGGTCACACCTGCAAACTAAGCCAGGCACACAGTGGAAGATGCAATATTAAATGTGCAGAATTCTGCCTCAACCACGGTCTCTCCTCACGTGACCAAGCCGAACCTGACAGGGTGCCAGGCCCAGGAGGAGGGAGGCGCCTGGATCCCACGTTTTGAGATACACGCAGCAACAATTAAGCGACTCAATGGACATCTGCGGCAGTGGGAGTAGTCTGCCCTCCAGCATATGAACAAATCCTCGCATTGTCTGCACATACCCATAGTTATACATTGTTGCAAATGACAGGTGCACCGCGAGCTGGGAACAGCGATGGTCCCAGACTGGGGGGCTCGCGAGTGGACCAATCAGAACATGGGGCTCTTATCACTGACGCCATTAACATTAGCCAATCCTCAGGGGTCTTCATGTAATAATTTTCATGTATCTAATTGAAGGGACAACCCAAGTATACCACCTGACTGACCCTCAACCACTAACAGCGTTCTCTATACGTATGCTATACTAACCCTACCACTCGAGGAACCAATCCAGAGTGGCGATAGGTTTTTTGCTAACTTTCCCAGGTGACGCAAGTAGCGCGTCATACTAAGGTAAAAAGGGCCTGCGAGCCACACGAATTGAGAGAGTGTGTCAGGACGGACGCGTACGATCCTTGACCCATCCCTGCCGTTTGTTTAATAAACAGCAGAATCACCTTGCTTCTTGCGTGTGCCTCATACTCATTTTTGGGATACGCGGGAGGAGTTGGGGCCTCCCTGCCCGGAGGTCCGCGGACGGCTCAGCCGGCCCCGGGAGAATTTCCCCCCGACAAGTTGGAGGCACTGCTGAGATCTGTTTAAGATCTGCTTTTATTTTATTTTTCCGAGTGCTCCCGTTGCGGGGAGGCCCGGCGGCGCGGCCCCCTCTGCCGCTGCCCCCTTTTGAGGACTACAGGAACATCGCGGAACTGCGAGACGACCGGACAGCGCAATCCGGATATTGGCCTTCGGGAGCCGGTTGAGAAGTATCCCGCCCGCGGTTGGCGAGTGTCCAGACGTGATCCAGACGAGGGGAGGTGGCGAACCGCTTGGAGGGGTGCACGCAGTCGAGCGGCCCCGCATCAAGAGAACTTGGTGAGTATGCCACGCCCAACAAGCAATGTGAAATTGTGAGGGAGGGGGGAGGAATAGAATACGGGAGGCGGGAGGTGTTACACAGGAGCGCGACGAAGGTTTGATAAATTAGTGTTGACGGTGAAGTGAATGGTAGCTGGACAAGTGCGAGAGCAGTCCGCTACATTACGGAAGAGGGAGGGGCGGAGCACGAAAACTACACGTGCGGCCACCCGTAGACACTGATTGGCCTAGGTCGCAACCACGTGTAAGGGTGTGTGTGTGTGCGGTTTCCTACGATTTGGTGATTATTGATCAATGAGTAGATGAGGATCCCTATTGATCGAGCAGGAAACTCGATAGATAGACGACGTTTCCCTGTAGGCGGTAGCTAGCTGGTTGCCTAATACGGAAGATAATTGGCTGGTTAAGCCCTCCTGTCGAGGGGCGTATCAAACACGAGGCGACGCAGCGTGCGCAGTCCGATTATATTGTTGATTACCTTGTTCCAGGTGTGACAGGAAGACAGCTGTGGGGTTAACGGGGGTACACTACAAGCGTATTTTGAACTTTTAAAAACATGTGAAGAACTTACCTGTAGTTTTGGAGGAGATCGGTGACGTCACCAGTAGGGCTTTCATAGGACATCTCGAACACGAGGCATTTTTTCTTTCGGAGAGTGGTGGGGAAGAGAATTATGGTAAGGGAGTGGAGACGGAGATAAACGGTAAAAGAGTAGATTGGGGGAGGGTGAAAAGGGGGACGTGGATGCGCACGGAGAACGCCGACAACGGCAAGTGAAGAAAGAGGAGGAGAGGTATAAGAAAGTGGGACGGCTGTACAAGAACGTCACACGGGGCACGCAGCCGCAGGGGGCTACGTGCGCCTCGGCCGCAGGGGGCCGTAAAGGTGTTCGGTAAAGGAAGAAAAGAAAGAAAAGAGTATACAAATGCAAATGCTATATTTTACTATTTTTCCTTAGCGGACAATCGCAAGTCCCCAAAATTACGGGGCCAGGTAAAGATCTAAGATTGTATAGCGTACACTGTTAGCAAGATAACCGCTACCAGATAGGGGTAGGATAAAGAAAGTAAAGTGCTACTATGTCATACGGGAAAGGATCGGGAGGGTGGGGGAACACCCTCACTACCCCGCTACAGCACATATGTAAAACACTGTCACCCCATAGGGAGAAACTGATCAAATACAGCATAGAATGGACACAGGGGACGGACAACAAAATGACGACACCATGGCCGCCTAATGGCAGTTTCGACCCATATATCCAACATTCACTATTAACCCATCTGCATAACACATACAAGGGGAAGAAGTTGACACACCACGTGGAGGTGTTTAACTTATGGAGGATGTTCCAAGGGTCCCGACCAGGACCAAACGGAATGTTCATTGTGGGGGAAACAACGGAAGAAAAGGAGATTAAGGAGGAAGGAGAGAATGGGGAAAAAGAGAGTGAAGGCACACAGAACACGGGGAACGGACAAGAGGGAGGAGAAAAGAGTAACAACTCAAACGAAAAGGAAATAAAAAAGGAACAGAGCGACGATATAACCCTAGCGAAGGTAGTGAAAACGGAGGGAGGGGGGTTGTATCCTTTAAGAGAACTAGGAGAAATAGCAAGAGAACAATTAAGGGCGGCTGAGGGGTACTCGAACCCGGCATACAGCCCGCCACCATATACAGCTACAGGTGGCCACACGGGAGGGGAGCAGACTAGTACGACGGGATCAGCTCATAGGAAGATGCTCGCAGGGGAGGGGAGGACTGGAGAAGAGCAGATCGCGGAAATAGGACATGATGAGTGGGTAGCTGCGCAGGTACTATTAAAATTACGAGGTTCATTAACAGGAGACGAGAAGGAGGTAGTAAGGAAAATGGATAAGGATAATACCAGGGAGAGTGAAATGAAAGGGGAAGAGGGGAAAAGGAAGGAGGAAGAGCTGTTACGACAAAAGGAAGAGATTTTGGAGGAACGATTAGCAGAATTAAGGGATGAGCAGAATGCACTGATCAAGCAGCTCGAGAGAGAGGAAAGAGAGAGAGCCTGAGAAAGGAAAGAAAGTAAGAATGAGTTGGACAAAATGAGGGAACGAACTGAGGAGCAAAAGAGAGAAGCCGAAAGGGTAAAGGCAGTAGCAGAAAGGGTATCCAGAGCAGCACTGCGTGACAGGAAAAGAGAGGAAGAAGAGAAAGAAAAAGAAATGGCAATATGGAAGAGGAGATTACTATCAGAAACGACAAGGAAATACGAAGAAGGAAGGATGATAGAGGGTATATTAGAATGGGAAAGGGCGAGATGGGAAAGGAAGAAAGAAGATGAAAGGATATTGGAAAAGATGAGTAGTGAAGTAATGGAGGAATTAAAAAAGAAAAGAGAGGAAATTGGTAGAGTAATAGCTGAGAAAAATGAAGGGGAAAGAGAAGATAGGAGAGGGGAGAGTGAAGTAAGGAGGTATGTGCACAGAGACACAGAAGTAGCAACAACATCAGCACAAAGGGGAGCATTTGGTAAAAAAGAAACGAGAGGAACGGATCTAATAGACTTAAAAACAGTAACGATTAGGGGGGAAAAGACAGATTGGGGGTTGCCATTTATGAATGACTTTTGTAGTGAGGAAGAAGAAGGAATGGAGAAGGAAGGAAGAAATAGTGAAAGGGAAAGCCTAGATAAATTATACATCACCCGGACAAATAGAGACTCACCATGGGCCTGCAGGAGAAAGGAAGAACTGGAAGGAAGTGAGGGGGAAGAGCAAGGAATGGCGGGAAGGCAGGCACGTGCAGCTACACCTTCATCATCCCGTCCAACATGCTCCACCACCCCACACTCATTACGTGCAACATGCCCATCTAAACTCGCACCCTTCTCCCACGAACTGACACCCTATGTAAGCAGGCTTAGAGACCTCCCTGGACGCAGGCAGGGAGAACGAATACACACGCCCACATTAAATAAAGGAAATGATGAAAGAAGGGGAAGAGAATGAGGAGAAACAGTTACGAGCAGGGGAAATATGGATGCAATTGACAATGTAGAAGAAACGGAAGAAGAGGAGGGGTGCGCGGACTCGATTTTGTGGAACCCAGGGGGTCAAACAGGACACAATTTAATGCCACTTCTGGAGAGGGGAGGGGTTAGACCACAATACGTCCCTTGGAAGCATGCAGACAAGGAAAATATAAAGTGCAGGCTCCCATCATTAAGTGGAGGTGAGGGAAAATGGATATATGAAATGGAAAAACACACTGCAGGACAGAAACTGGCAGTGGGGGATGTAAAGGGCCTTCTAATATCAATATTGGGGGATGCAGCAGATGACATCTGGAAGAGAGCAGGCTTCCCCGGGGTCACAATAACAAACACATCACACGATGGGGCACCATTCGCAAACTGCAGACATGCATTATGGCAAGCGCTGAGGGTACAGTACCCAGACACATCAGACATAGGAGCAATTACCTCACGCAAGATGCGTGAGAACGAAGATCATGTGGATTATATCCAGGAAATTCAAGAGAAGTGGCGTATGGAAACTAGAGAACAATGGGAGAAAACACCAGCAATATTTTACCATATACTAATACAAGGGCTCCCTGAAGCAGTTCAGAAACAACTGAAGAAGGTAGTGGGGATGGAAGCAAAAGCATGGCCAGAAATACAACTGACGATAGTACATCATTGTAGGACATGGCAAGAAAAAATGAAGCAAAAGGAAGAGGATAGAAAATCGGAAGAGGCTAAATTGGTACAGAAAAATTTACTAAATACACGATGGAAGGTGCACTAATAACTACACCTGTAACAATGACCCAAAACCCCACACAAGTAGTGGCTGCACAAAATCCCTCCCAAATACAATCATCACAGATTGTAGCACAACAGCTGCCACCACCCCAACCATACACGACCAACATGGGAGGAGGATACTCAACGCCAGGAGCTGGATATTATAATTATAACAGGGAAGGGGAGGAATGATGAGGGGGAGGGATACGCATAACACAACAACAGCAAGGGGGAGGATTAAGAAATGTCTACCCCACCGGGCAACCAGTATACCAGGACAATTCAGGGGCTTTCCATGGCAGAACAGGGAACCACCGGTATGTTGGATTTGTGGATTACTAGGGCACATGTCACGCACATGTAGAATGAGACCAGGCACACCATCATGGGGAAGAGCAGGGACAACAAGGGCCCACACAGGACAGCAGGGCATCCAGCAACAGCAGGCATTGCAACCGGGAAATGGGCAGCAACAACTAGTAACACAACAACAGCCACAGACATATTCACTGCGCAACAACAGGTAGCGATAACACAACACCCCAAGTGCAGGCAGTACAGCAACCTGCCCAAATTCAAGACCATAACATAACCTCCACCAATACACAACACAGCAAACACAACTGGGAAGGGTGACGGTCCTGGGAACACAACCCTTACACAGGAAGTGGTCAATCACTATACCCACAATAGGCACAGCCCACAGAGGGCCTTGGTGTGTCCCATCCTGTCGGTAACACCTAATATAGTGCGGAGGAACCACGCATAGAGGTAACGATAGGTGACAAAAAATTGTCATTCCTTGTTGACACCGGGGCGACCCGGTCTTGCATAAGGGAAGGTAAATTTAAGATGTCAGGTGAAGCCATGAACACCCAAGGATTCTCTGGGGCTAGGGGGTTGGTTCCCTTTACTGATACCATTCCCTTATCAATAGGGGATTATGACATGTCCGTCCCGCTTTTATATTCTAGGGCCTCACCAGTAAACATACTGGGGTGAGATATAATGAGCAGGTTGAATATGACGATCTCCTTTACGGAGGACGGCATAATTGCTCTACTCCAGGAATAAACATGCTCACTGCACGACAAATTATGCAAGCATATTGTGGACAGACAGTGATTAGGGCTGAGCCAGTAGATGGCGAACTATTCCAGTACGGAACAGACATGGCATTTGCATGGATGCCAGGAATAGAAGGAAAGATCTGGAGGAGGCTAACAGCCTATTTGTTCAGACCAGAAACACCAGCCAATGAACCAGAAGGAAAGATGATTTCAGTGAGCATGGAGAGCATTATAGCAACTGCTGATTACATCGCAGTACATGCCCAAGACAGAGAAGGAAGAGCATGGAGGGCAGTGATAGCCCTAGCAGAGGGATGGCAGGCTCACCCAGTGTCAGACGAGGAGCTCTTTTCAGAAGAAAAGGAAGAAGGTGAAATGGTATTTATGATGAGTGTAGACATATGGCTAAGAGTAACATACAAACAAGTGCACAGAAAATTGCAAATGGCACTTTGAAGCACCCACATCCACCCCAGTTCCCTTCTTGAGGAGGATATGGCAAAAGTACCAACATCATTATGGACTACTAGTCCCTATGACGTGGGGTTGCATAAAGAGCATAAGGGGAGTAAGAAAATATGAAAAAAGGTGCAATACTCCCTAGAGTGAAGCAATACCACTATCAAAAGAGGCAGATGAGGGTCCATATATGAAACAATAACGGCCCTTATAAATAATGGCATATTGGTACCATCAGAATCACCATGTAAACACAGCTGTATACCCAGTGCGCAAAGCTAAAGGAGGTTTGGCGTTTCATCCAGGACCTCAGGCTCTTGAAACAACATAGTGGAAGCAGAATAACCCCATAGCAGCAAACCCGGCCACAATATGTGTGTGCATTCAGCAGAGGCATCGAACGATTTACAGTGATTGACCTCAAAAAATGCCTTTTTTCATCAATACCCCTGCACCCAGACTCCACAGGATCTAACAAGCTTCACGTACAGAAACACAAAATGGAAACACACCAGATTGCCACAAGGGTACTGGCGAGTCACCCTCAATTTCAACAGAGTAATACAGATGGACCTTGGGTAACATTGAAGTGGAAAGCACAGTGTTGCAGTAATGTCGATGACATAATAATTTGCAGCACACAGCGAAAAAGATGCAGAGAGGACTCATTAAAGATGCTGACAATATTGGCTGAAAAAGGTTACAAGGTAGACAAGAAAAGTTACAGTAACTGTCAGGAACAGGTACTTATACATTGGTCAGCTCATATCCCAATATGGAAGAAAGATTGCACCACAAAGAGCACAGGCCATATCACAAAATGCCGTTGCCCCCAAACATGTGAGGGAACTGCAGCAGTTCCTGGGACTGTGCAACTACTGTAGAGGCATGGGTATTTGATTACAGCTCATACATAGGACCCCTACTTGAGGCATTAAAAGAAGCTACTAAAAGGGGAGAAAATTGGGGTGGACAATGGGAAATGAAGAGGCCATTGATGAACTGAAAGATGCAATATCAACTGTCCGGTACTGGCCACCCCCAGATTATGAACGACAATTCTTTTATATTTCACATTGCGACTCAGCAGTAATGAAAGCAGTGTTGGCTCAAAAACAAGCATGGGTTACAAACCAGTAGCATTTTACAGTGGTCACTTGGATCCTGTGATGTTTAGGACACTTCCCCTTGCGAACAAGGTCTCGCCGCAGCTGCCTTTGCGGTAGAGAAAGCATCATCAAATCACGATGGGGTACCCAACCACATTATTTGTGGAACATGCACTATTTGCAATATTGAACAAGCCTAAGTCCACACTAACCACGCAGAGAGCGTCAGGTTATGAGATCATCTTATCTAGACCAGAATTATCAATGTTAGATGCAGCACAGTTAATCGTTGCAAGGTTTATAGCGGAAGTAATTGAGGAAGGAGACTATGCACATGATTGTACACAGACTACCGAATGTACTCATGTACTAGAAAAGTTGAAGAGAACGCACTAGATGGAGGGAGAGCTCTTGTTCATTGATGGGTCATCAACAATAGACCAAAGTGATGGTATAAGGAGGAACTGGGGCAGCAGTGGTAAAAATGACAGAGGAACCGGTGTGTGTGGCGGTGAAATGCGTACAATTACACAACATTAGTCTGCTCAAGCAGCAGAATTGTTTGCACTGATCTTGGCGTTAAAGGAAAGCTTGACAAAAGAGTGACTATTATATTCTGCACAGCGCATATGTCAACGTCTACTGTCCCCTCAGGATTTGTCCAAATGGAGGAGAAGGGGGTTTAGGAGAGCTGACGGCACCCAGTGCAACATGCTCTCTTATTAGCTGAACTAATTGAAGTAATAAAATGACCCACAAAGAATTAGCTTGGTCAAATGTACCACACACACTAATGGAGAAGATCATATCTCAAAGGGAAATGCAGCAGCAGAGCACACATGTGAAGTATGCTGCATATTTTGGTGAGATATGGAACCCCCCAGAGTCAGAGAGAGGGAGAGGGAGGGGATAGCTAAAGAGATGTTGATAAGAGAGGGTACACCCATCTCCCAGCCACACAGATAATGGAGTTACAAGGCGGCTACACCAATGGCAGAAAAAGAAATATGGGTAAAAAGAGGATGTACAATGTCACCAACTGACGCACTATGGCCGTAGGGTAACCACTGGAAAGATGGTAATGCCATTGGCACTATTGAACACCGCGCCTGAGCCAAGTCCACCACCCAGCCCACACAGGCAGAGGAAGTTATTGCAGCACGAATTAGGGAGATTGTTCTGTCCCGAGTTAAATTCCCATGTGACAAATTTTATCAGCAATTGTCCACATGTCAACAGTTTACGGCCGGTCACACGCTTGAAAGTGATAAAGAGTAGGTATACCCCAGCCAGAGGGACCATTCCTGCACATCCATATTGACTATGTTGATATGATCAACTTATGTCAAGGAAATAGGTACTGATTGTAGTAGTAGTGCCCATTCTCCAGGTGGATTGAGGCAGGACCCTGCTCACATCCAGACGCATTTAGAGCAGCTAAATTTCTAGTGAGGGAGGTTTTCCCCAGGTGGGGAAGTGTGCGAGTACTGCGGTCGGATAGCCCGCATTTCGCTATGAAATGTTCCAGCACATCACAATCCATAGAACATCCAAAATTTGCATTGCATATCACCCACAGGCCAACGTGTATGCGAACGCCTGAATGCCTACTGAAGGAGGCAATGCGAAATACAGCAAACAACAAATAAGAGTTGGTTGTATTGCCTCCGCTACTCTATTTGAGCTGAGGAATAGACCAGCTCCGACCACCACTCACCCTCATAGTGGTGACCGGACGACAAATGCGCCTTCCTTAACGCGCAACATCGAGGCATCACAGACTATGAAAACACTGCAACTGTTCTTTGTGATGAAATTTACCAATATGTGTCTTCTTTTGTTAGTGTAGTGTTTGTGTCTCAACAGCTCAGCGCACGCGGGGGGGGGTCTAAGCGTTACCAAGAAGACGCTGGAAAAGGATGGAAAGGAACTGTGCAATTGCCTAAAGGTGACCACGTGCTACTTCGCAATTTAATAGGAAGTTGACAGCCCACGCTCACTGGTCCCCACTTGTAGAGGAGGTATCTACGGACAGTTAAAGTTGCAGGACAAACTGCTTGGAATCACCTACACGACGTAAAGATCTACAAACTCCAGACCTGCGCTAGCGTCACCGACAGGGCCATTGGAAGAACAACGACAGCGGCACCCACGGAGGAAGAGACTTCTACCACAGCTGACGACCTAAGTGTCTCCATACCCTGCCAACCCCCAGATTCCCCAGAGACAACTACTGAAACTGGTAATTCCTATACCGCCCACCCCATGGTCACACGATCAAAGAGTAAAGAGACTTCCGCCAGCTGAGCCCAAACCCTCTGCCCATCGACCCCCTACCCACTACAGTAACCACCCAATTGAAGGACATTGTCTTGCACATATACACATGTAAACACTTGAATGTTCTCTTTTTTCTTTCTCGCACATGCAGGTACCGCGTATTATTGTATTGCTAAGAAAACAGATAACTAACAAAGTTCATTGCCCAGGAGTAGATGCTACCCTCAGACGATAACTACCCTGAAGAGCTATCACACCAATTTGTCTATCACATAAAAAGGCCGAAGTACCTGAAAAGAAGGAGGGTACGTGTCTACTACACAGCATTTATCTTGGCCATAGAACAATCAATGCCCCATCTTCACCAACACTTGCCTGCCCTAAGAGACAGATCGCTTAGATTGGCGTGGGAACAGCTCTTCGCCTGGGCACTGAATGACTACTTGATAGGGAGAACTTGAAAACAACAACTAACACTAATAACAAGCCTATTGAGAATTTTCAGACGGGCAACTTTAACGTCGCAAGAATAAGCTGCCGGACTGCAGCAAGGTAAGAGCAAAATGCCGGTGAGACTAGCCTCTAATAAAGATGATAGGGATTTTGATGGTCACCGGGTTTTTGGCTGCCTCTGTATGGCAGAAAAGTTATGCTATCAATATTTTGGCTGTACCCAAACCTAATATACCGCCACCCACGGCTGCAACAGGTGTCACGTCAGGTGGTACTAGCAAGATCCCACTTAAGGGAAATAGAGTTAAACGCAGCACATACTCAGACAATAAAGGTATTGATAACTACATAACAGATTCAGCACACGTCTCGAACAACATGTGGTACCAACACATGACCCAAATAGGTAAGCAGACAACAGAAGACAGCTGCTACGTCTGCTCATTGATCCCATACGCCATGAGCGCTTCTCGAACATTCGTTGCCACGGAAATAGATGAAAAGACAGCACGATGTATAATATACTTGGCACTGTTCCAAACGAAAGGGAGATTTCAAGGGACGGTGGTGAACCTGGTGTGGAAAACGCGAGACACATATCCATACGAAAACAACTTCCTCAAGACTTATTTGAGTTACCACAAGAGCAGTTTGCATGCTGAAGCATTCAAATACATGACAAGTGGCCCTGAAAAGGGAGAAACAAAGAAAGTAACACTACAATACCTACCATGTGACTGGTACGCCACTGAAGTTCCTGGTAAACAGGGATGTTGGGAAAGACCACTGGTAACAATAACCGGGAAGGTGTACATGGACAACAAATGGGACATAGGAGTGATTGGCAGCAACATGGTAACAAGAGAAAATATTACAACTATTAACGAACACAATAACAGATGTTGGACGATTTGGGTCAAGTACGTATCCATACTAACATGGATAGAGAAGGATGAAGACCCAATAACCATACTGCCGCTGTCTGCACCTAAGTTATGCTACCAACATAGAGGAGAAGTGGACGTGGGATACAACACCAACTGTGCAAGTGTGATGGAGTTACCTGAGGGGGGAGCAGGAACAGCAGTACTAATGGACCATTACTGTGCCTGCGGAGACAAGGCATACCACACACTGCCCCCTCTGTGGAATGGTATATGCACAATGGTACACGTTAATGTACCATCACTAGTGTGCCCAGAAACATGTGAACATGGCGAACTTCCCTAAAATGGATGAAGGAAACAAGAGGAAGAAGAGATCTGTAAAACCTCAGAAGGGGCCGAGAGAACGAAGACAACAACAACAACAATGTCCTGAATAGAAAGAAAAGACAAGGAGAACCTCTGACAGGAAATTACCTATGGGAAGGTCAGAAAACAGCACTCACTTCAATCCCACCAGAACACAGACTATTCAGCAGAGCAGCAATGTTCTTCTCGTCAATAATACATCCGGACTACAAGCTTACGCAAATGCAAAATGGCTCCAGATAACTCGATGGGAGCTAATGATGACAATTAATTCTACAGTAAATGGATTCAACGCAATAAAAGAGGAACTGCGAGCAGTGAGGATGGTAGCACTACAGAACAGATATGTATTGGATCTCCTTACAGCAATGGAAGCAGGAGTCTGCGCAAAGATAGGACAATCATGCTGCACATTCATTCCTGCTAACGATGCAGACAATGGTACAGTGACAGAAGCAGTATCACAACTGGCCTAGATGCACTCCAAAATGATGAATGAAAGTAAAGGAGTTAAGAAGGATGACAGCTGGTTTATACTGTTATGGTCATGGATGCCATCTTGGCTGTCGGACGGACTGAAGATTATAGTTGGATGCATAATACTGGCTGGAGCTGTACTGATCATAATAAGATTTTGGAAGGCCCGGAAGGCACGCACCACAGACGAAATGATCGAAATGGTTGGTATGCACCCCTTGATGCCGGCAGACGATGGCCAGCACACAGGCATAATAATAAAAGAGAGAGAAAAACTGCGCAAACAGATCATCACCAGCGACCTGGACCCGCCATCTGTGAAGCTCGAAAACCCAAGAAACCCAAGGAGCTACATAGGGAAATGGGTATACTGCACACCTGGAGGAACCTGTGTATATATGTATTGGTCATTTGAAGACCATGTCAACCACTATGGGCATTTAGGAGGAGTAACAAAAATATGGAGAGTAAGAGGAGATAAGGAAAAAGATATGTTTGTGGTCGACAAGTCGACCAGAGGGGGGACTGAAGTGGGAGAATGGAACAAAAGACTCCCACCAATCCCCTCACGCCCCTGGCCTACAGGATCGCGGGCCTGACACCCGCCACAAGAGGAGTTTGCCTATCTACCAGATGACCAAATACCCTGGTACAGGAACATACGGATGTGCCCACCAGCCTGCCCACCAGCCTGCCCTGCTCATGCCGACGCCTGCGGCATGGATGAACTCGACTGAACCATTCAACAGTAAATGAACACATCGTTAGAGATGCCATGCCGACCTAGCCAACGGTCAGCACACCCGTGCAAACATGCACACTGGACACTCCCACACCAATCCACACGAAGAACATATCCAGTGCTATGACGTAGGTGACAGGCACACCCACTGACGCGCATCTTTATTATTTTCACATAGCTTTTCAAAATGCAGAAACGCAAGGCGCACAACAAACTCATCTAAAATGCTTGCTGACGCTTCTCCTACCCCATGCATTGCAATGAGAAATATAACGAAGATATGATACTGGGGATAAAACAATATGATACCATAACCTAAAGCGCCGTACATCAAACGTCCCCACCTATGCACCAGGCCCAAGTAGGCCGCAAGCAAGAGCCTCCATGAACATTGAACGAGCAAGAGTACAATTGCTGACCCTGCAGAATGAGCCCGGCGAGAACAGACAGTCAAGGGCACAATGTTGCAAACTCGCATGCCACAAGCCGAAGCCAAGGTCACACCTGCAAACTAAGCCAGGCACACAGTGGAAGATGCAATATTAAATGTGCAGAATTCTGCCTCAACCACTGTCTCTCCTCACGTGACCAAGCCGAACCTGACAGGGTGCCAGGCCCAGGAGGAGGGAGGCGCCTGGATCCCACGTTTTGAGACACAGGCAGCAACAATTAAGCGACTCAATGGACATCTGCGGCAGTGGGAGTAGTCTGCCCTCCAGCATATGAACAAATCCTCGCATTGTCTGCACATACCCATAGTTATACATTGTTGCAAATGACAGGTGCACCGCGAGCTGGGAACAGCGATGGTCCCAGACTGGGGGGCTCACGAGTGGACCAATCAGAACATGGGGCTCTTATCACTGACGCCATTAACATCAGCCAATCCTCAGGGGTCTTCATGTAACAATTTTCATGTATCTAATTGAAGGGACAACCCAAGTAACCACCTGACTGACCCTCAACCACTAACAGCGTTCTCTATACGTATGCTATACTAACCCTACCACTCGAGGAACCAATCCAGAGTGGCGATAGGTTTTTTGCTAACTTTCCCAGGTGACGCAAGTAGAGCGTCATACTAAGGTAAAAAGGGCCTGCGAGCCCCACGAATTGAGAGAGTGTGTCAGGACGATCCTTGACCCATCCCTGCCATTTGTTTAATAAACAGCAGAATCACCTTGCTTCTTGCGTGTGCCTCATACTCATTTTTGGGATACGTGGGAGGAGTTGGGGCCTCCCTGCCCGGAGGTCCGTGGACGGCCCAGCCGGCCCCAGGAGAATTTCCCCCCGACACAGGTAACGAGTTAACGCAGCAGACAGGGGTATCAGCAGGGAAGAGAGAGGGAGAGAATGCAGAGGCGAAAAGGAAGGTCTTGGGTTGCTTCCAGAACCTTAGGTGGTCCTGCTCAAGTTTGAGAGAGGCACGGAGGCAAGAAGCAGAAAACATATAAAAAAGCCTTAAAAGATTTAGTGCCAGTTAGAACTGACCATGATGCAAACATTAGCTAAATCTGAATAAAATAGTCCCATGGGTTATGAGATGATTGCCATAAGTAGGATTGCTTTCCTATGCAGCTGCATCAAAATGAGTAGTTCTCCCAATAATCAAAGGGTTTCTGAGCCTGTGGTGCCCAGAATGCAATTTCAATGCTTCAAAATCCAAGCAGACAAATTGAGCAGCAATCAGCCCTCCTTCCCCCATAGGCCACAATGAGGAGAGTATTCCAGCCTGCATCTGGCCCTCTAGCTCTGCTCTCCAGCCTGATGGCATTTCTCCAGGATGGTGAACAGTTCTTACTGACCCTCCTTGAAACAGGCTTTTTATAGCTTCTAGCTTGTTTGTTTACTGGAATCCTTGAGATTCTGGCAAACTGACTTTTTTTATACATTTACCAGAGGATTCTGACCTCGAAGGCTCTCAAGGATTATTTATGTTGGAAGTGTCGGAGGAAGGATTGCTCAGGGGCAATGCTTTTGTCTTGGAATCAAGACAACGCAGCACACCACAGGTTCAAATCCTGATCCTGTGCTTAGAAACCACTTGTTGGTAGTATGCGAATTATGAAAGATCAATTATAATTATAATCTCCAGGCTCATCAGTCAACCATCTTCCTCGCATCCAGCCTATCCCGGAAGCCCTGTCAATCTTCCATTGTAGTCTTTCAGGACTTAGGTATAGTTAGTCAAACATTGGGTACTATTTACATAAGCAAAATAGCTATAGGAACGCATCCCAGACCATTGATTTACAGCCCAGAAGCTGTGCCACTCTGTGTTCCAAAACAACTGATTAGCTTTGCTGTCACAGTAGGGTCGCATGAATGCGAGATATGGGGTATTACTAACCCAACTAGGCTGCAGACTGCAGAAAAATTATTTTTAAGGAAGCTTTTATCCATTCCCCAGTCCGCTTCGAGCTATATATCTCATTTGGAAACCGGACAGCCTTACATAGCGGGCTTGACTTATGCAAGACCAATCCTTTTCTGGTACACCATTTGGACTGAAAAGGGAAATGATTTAGCTAGGTTTTGATCCAAAACTTGTTGCTGCATACTACCTGTGGTAAAATCGATTGGTTGGTGTATATTAAGTCCTTACTTCTCAGGCTGGGCCTGGAAGCATTTTATAAGGACCCTGCAAATCAGGCTGGTATTTTAAAAATAACTCTGAAGCTGAAAATTTACCAGCTTCTAACAGATAGTAGTGAACATAGTATGCTGGCTAGCACACATGTTAGGACTTATCTGCCGTTTAGCCCCTTGGGGGCTTTCCTAAGTATCTGAACTTTGTGAGTTATCAACAACATTGGACTGTGCTTACTAGAGCAAGGATGGACATGTTTCCCTTAGAAGCTCATACCTGTAGATGAAAAGGGGGAGGTAGTCACCTGTGTGAATGTGGGGCAACAGAAGATTTGCCTCATTTTATTGTTCTTTGCCCCATGTATGCGGATCTTAGGAAGACCTGGTTGATAAGCATACTCAGGGATGGTGGTTTCAGACATATGCCTTCTTTGATCTTCCTACTGCTGGGCGCAGGAGTGAAAGTTGCATTTTCCCTGGGTTCCTACTTAATCCTGGAATGGTCACGCAGAACAAGCTCTATAGAGCCACAGATAGCTGACCATGTCGAGGTACTTACAAGGGCTGGGGAGGGTTACTTTTTATCTCTATCAAATGCTGATATTTGAAAGGTTTTTCGAACTTTTGTTCTGTCTTTTAACCTATGGCATTGCATGTTGTTATTGCTCTGTTAAATGGACATACTGTTTACTGTGTTGTCTATGGACATATAATACAGGCATCAAAAACAACCCCAAGGTAGACTCTTCCTCAGAGTCAACCTATCTCTACTGTCTGGGGCAGACCAAAATATATAAATATCAAAAAGAGATAGATAATTGCACTATTCATGACAATTCATTATATGGTGATAGTCTTTTCACCTTATCCTACTATCTGTCCTGAAATAAAAATGGACTCAGTAGACTTGCATAAAAAATCATAATCCAATGTATTTAGTTAATATGACATATACCACACAAAATGGTAAAAACCTCTAAAACAAGTAACACTCAAAACACAAATCAAACATATACACAAACCGAAAAACAGCAGTCAGTTAACACATCAATTTCAATACACAGAATTAGACACTTGGTCACATAGACACAATCAAACAACAATGATGTCTTTTTCCAAATACTGTGCCCCCATTTCACCATCCCAACATGTTTTTGTCCCTAGCACCACCTCGGTACGATATTCATCATGGGATGTCCTTTGTAGTTGTTAAAGGATTTCCAGTTCTTTATCTTTAGGGTGAACTTTACAAAAAATCATTCACTGTACGGTTCAATGGCTAAAATTAGAAAAAGAGAAAACACTTATCACCAATTATTTCTTAAATGCTATTATTGCATAATTGTATACATTGATGCTAAAAACACGATAGTGTCATAATGGTAGTCTGTATAACACACAGACACAATTCTTAAGGGTACCTGCTCTTTACGCATGATACAAACCTTCGCGTTGGTGGAATAAAATCCATAATTCTATTAACTTAGAATCGCCATTTCAAGCACACCTCCAAAATGGCATCAGAGCAACGCTGTTAAACAAAGCACATTGGAACCCCCAGTGCTTCAGATAAGATTTTGAGGTGGGAGTATTTTACGCATGCTTTTTCAAATTAGAGAGTAAATGCAATATCAAGAGAGTAAAAATGAGTTTTCTCCTCTGCAAGAGAGTAAAACGTATCCAACACATACTATCGAATAGTATATTTAAAAGCGCAATATGCAGAGAGGTGATGGAAGTCTTTCTTGAAAGTAACAGCTTCAAAGTTTTCCTGCGTTTGTTCCAAGTCCCTTTTTTGAACAAATACAGTAAAACCTTAACACTGCCAGTTTCGGGGAAAGGCTTCCCTCGCCTCCTCTGCCTAACAAAATGCAAGTGTGCACATCCAGGGGTTCACCTAGGCTAAAATGTAGGCGGGGGCTAACCCTTCAAATGTTGGGAGGGGCCCCAACTTCAGAGACGGTGGAGGAGTGGCAAACTTACTTGTGTAGGGGCATCTAACTACATTACTCATTTTACTCATTGGAATGAGACTATTCCAGTACAGCTTCAATGAGAATAGATTTTTACAGTTGTGACTGCAATCTGCAGGGTAGATTTACGAGTCAGTCTAGAAGCGAGTGAAAGACAGTCGACTTTTTTGCTGTGCGTTGGTGAAATTCTTAATAGCATCTCTCTAGTTGGAGCCACCCTTAGGCAAGAGTTTCTTGAGATAATCCTTCACTTGCATCAGAATAGATTAGGACAAAGAGGCATTGATTACAGTCGCTCTTTCTCATACACACGCTTTTAAGCAGCTATGTACTCTTGTCACAGACCTGAGTCAGGAACGTTTTCACAAAGAAAGTAAGACTTTTAAAATAGGTTGATTTAGTATTAAGGGTAATTGTTCAGTTCAGAATGTTCTAGCGCACATTAAAATTGGGGCCTGTTCATGGAAATCGTGGTCACCTTGTGCCAATCGATTATTCACACTCTAATTCTTGTCTTGCAGCAGCGTCTCGGCTCATCAAAGCAACAGCTTCTTCACCTCATCTTTTGAGGGGTTGCAGGACCACTACGGTCCTGCACTAGGAGAAACCTTAAGGAGGCAGTCCAAGTCTTCTCACACTGAGAGGCAGGCCCTGGGGGCACACTTGGAAACAATAGAACAGGTTTCATACCCTCTTGAAAGCTGCAAGAAAGGCATTGTTTTCTCTGATTTTTTTGACGGTCACTGCAGCACGATGGGACCTTTTCATGAAAGCTATAGTGACTGGTCCTGCGGTTGAACTGGAAAAAGTGTGTCCTTTGCCCAGCCCTGGACACCGCTATGTCTGCTGTGAAAACACATGCACAGCTTTTTTTGCTACCGGGCACTCCAGCCAGGAAGGTGTGCTTTCACTTGGCTGTCCCCTTCAGTCTCCAACCCAGGGATAGATCCTGTGGGATGTTTTTACCCATGCATCCGAGCCCTACCTCAAAAACTGTGCAGTACTGGCATTGAGAACATCATGATGGCCAGAGCTTCCCAGAAAATGCCCAGGGAAGTGCATGAAGAATAGGCTGCCACCCATTTTTGCCGATGTTATGGGCACAGAAGGGCACTGCCTAAAACCACCATTGGACTACCCGCACAGTAGTCTGAAACCATTGGGAATGGCAATGCTGATTGCCAAAAGCCACCTAGAATTGTGGGGAATTCATTTCTTAAATCCCAAAAATGGGTGCAGTACCAGTACTCACCACTATCCAAAAGCCGGCATTTTAAAACCACACCAGAATTTATTTTTGTGTAAAACTGAATAAATGAACCCAAAACAGGCCGAAGAAAGACTTACTGAGAGGTGGATCCAATGTAAAGTTATATTCTAAAGTGACTTGAAGGTTTATAACAAGACTGGCTGAGCTGTGGATTTCAGCAGTTTAAGTAAATGTGGACTGAATGACACTAAAAATCTAAATGTTTAAATTGACTGAGTGACCTACTTTTGAGTGTCACATAGGTTGCAATTGTTTAAATGTCATAGTTCAAACTTAGAATCAGCATTCTAGCTGCATATGTGAAATTGTTAGTTTATCTGAATGCAGAAAAATGGCGAACAGAAATGACATGTAGCTAAAAACTGGCTTAAAGAGATTCCAATTTTGCCTGGCAACTACCCCCATCAGGAGTGAAACTTGAGTCACAGCTGTGTTCCCAGGCCTATCTGCCTTTTGCTGGCCACACTAAGGATATGCCATCTCTCTGATAATTGAATTAAGGGGAGTCCCCACAGAATACAGGAGCTCTGAACAAAGCCCTGTCCGGACTCAGGCAAATGTTTTATTGGTGGGGGTCGTAAATGTAGCTTCCTCCTGAAGCACAGGGGAAGGGCACTGCCTGTGAGAGCAAGCTGGCTTGGCAGAACTGGAAAAACCAGAAATTCAACCTTGTGCTGGGGGGAAACCACACCCCTTTGGGGCCAGAACATAACTCTAAAAAGATGGATCATTCATAGAGCGGACATGTGAAAATTTTATAAATGATACCATAATTCTTGTGATTTTTCTGCCCACATTTTAAGAGGTTTTTAGAACCGGTGGTATGTTCAGGGGGGTTTTAGCGGAAAAGAGGATATTACTCTAAATGTATGCATGTTAAAAATCTGACACTTCATCTATTAATGACCATACTCCTTGCGCACATGTGTGTCAATTTGGGTCAATGTCCGAAATTGCAAAATCAGTTAAAAAGTGAAATATGTGCCATTTCTGAATGCAAGCCCCCAGGAAGAGCAGAGTTTGAACAGGGGATACCTCCGGTGATATGTGAGGGGTGCATGTAATTTTAAACCAATGTTTACCTGTGCAAATATGTCCTTTTTTATCAAATATAGATTGTGAGCAATTTGACAGGGGAGTGTCCTCTCTGCAAGCCATAAAATGACATCGCTCTGACTCACAGTTCTTTCCCCAATCAAGTGAGAAATGGAAATTTGACCAATGGCAAGTGGAGAGGGGTAGGGTCTAGTGATGCTGCATACACACCCACTTTCAAAACACATAAAAGCAGACAGACAGGACAGATAGGGACCTTCATTTCCATCTGCAGCTGGAAGCTCTGCCGGAAAAATCCATACTCTACCTCCATCAAACCTCCAGAGAGACAAACTAGAGACTTCAAATCCATCAATCTCCAGAATCCAGAAGCAGTGCTGTACCCAGAGAGAGAGCAGAGCTGACCCAGACTACTGTTAGCAGAACCAGAGAGCTGACCCAGATCACTGTGAAGTGCAGAGACCAGACCAGAGTCCAGTCTAAAACCTGACCAGATCCGTGACGAGGCCCATTTAATTCAAGAATATAGTGTGAGTACCTAGTAGAACTGTTCAGAACCAATCTCTTAGTTAAAATAATATAATTCAATCTATTTAATCTAAGTAGAACTGCCTCCTAACTGTCACCTGTCATTTTCCAGTTGCTAGCTGTCACTTGTCACTTTGAACTTTAAAATTTCAAATCTGAAGAACGACCTTCACAAAATCGCTCATATCTCCGCGACCGTTTGTCTTAGAGACTTGCAGTAACTTACATTTGGAAGCTGAGATCCTAGGCTGTCTTAGGACCCCAAAACGATATTGCTAGCACTTGTAGTTCCTCTGTAATAGCGCCCAGCGCATTCGCAAATTTTGCAGCGATTTGACATTTTACCGCGATTTGCAAATTTCTCCACGTGTGAAAACAGCAGTTTCATTGCTAAAATTTCGTTTGCCTCATAAAAACTATCCCTGCATCACTGCTAGGGTGAGCCTGGACTAATATTAACTAGATACCACTCACCCTGAATCTCTAGAGGGAATTAAAAGCATTTTAGCATATTTTTTTCACTCCATTGCCAGCACATATCAAAGCATTTTGGGCCTGTGTTTTAAACTTCTGTAGTCTAAGCTTGCTGGGGTGAACTGAATTACATTTGATTACATTTCTGAGAACTGTGTGCTTTCCTTCCATTTCCTTGCATTGCATAAAGGGGGGAGGGGATTGCCAGAGAAAAGTGATTACATTGTTTTGTTGGAATCATATTGAGTATTTTCTATACTGCATTTCATTCATTCAACCTTGCATTTCCTTGAACCCTATAAAGCATTCTCTACCACATTATACTTCTGTCCCTATTTACCAGTGTGCTACCTTATCCATTTCATGTCAACTCCTTAGTGATTATAAAGAAGTGTGCTAGTGCCAGATTCTCCGTTGTTAATCTTTCTCATATCAGATTAAGTGTGATATTCAATTATTAATTTATTCTAAAGTGTGATATATATATCTATTGTTTAAATTATCAAATAAACCTTTTAACTTGCAAACAGAACTACTTCTTGGCTCAGTGGGGTCAGGGGGATTCCAAGGGAGGGGTGTTATATAGGGGTAGTCATCCAGAACGCATGAACTGGACATAAAGATATATCAATAAGGGTTTCCATTCGGTATCCCAGACTAGGCATTGACTTAGCTGTAGTGTGGGATTGAATCCTCTTACAATCCCCAGTGGACAATATAGGAAAGGGAAAAATGGAGCTCACTTTCCTTTGGGGAAATTAACAAAACAGTGCTGCCATTAGCACTCTGTGTAAAGCTAAGTGCAACTGGGGGAGAGGGAGACGTTAACAGTAGTACTTGCTACAGCTTCCTATCTTTTGAAGGCTGACTTGTGACCTATACCACTGCTGTAGTGCAAATGATGCCGCCTTCTCTGTAGCCCCGACTCCCCCAGATCACTCGGCTTAGTTGTAGTGTTGCTGTCTGCAAACAGCATTCTACGGAGCAGGACGATTTGGCGCGGCCATTTCGGCACCGGCCGATTTGGCACGGGCGATTGGCCGCAGAGCCCTTTTCGGCGCGCCCATTTCAGCGCGGCCAGTTCGCCGCTGGGATGTTGTGACGCCAGGATGTTTTGGCGCGGGTATGGCCGCATTGTGAGCAACAAGTTGCTGTGGCGAGTTGCTGTGTACACACACACATACACATCTTCCATTAGCATTGCCCAGCTCCTAGCATGGAAGGAGAGCTCACTCTCTCTCTCCCCCCGCCACCCCATCCTCCCTGGCCAGTGTACAGGGGCACTGTTTAGTTCGTGCTTGAAAAGGGTGAAAATGGACGCTGTGCAAAGTCTACTCCCTGCTTGCGTTGTCTGTGCTCCCTGTTCTATATATACACACAAAGTTGACAACTTTGTAATTACGTTCTGTTAACCTGCAGTGTGTTTGCAATTTGTCAGTCCAAGTAATTTATCATTCTCGGATGCCATCGCTGAGCTGTCTAAATTTCGTGGCCGTCTGAGCAATTTCCAGCCCGGGTGCAGTGCAGTGTATTGTGCCTACTGTCTTCTCCCGCCAGCTGCTCGGACTGCACTTCTGCGTTCCTTCCACATTCACGTTCACAAAGGGGAGGTGACCTTTGGAGGCACTTGTTAAACAGTACACGGGACACATTTAAGCAAAGTCTGCGTCAGTGCCTTTCGTTTATTTCTGGGACTGCTAATGTAGGCGTAGGCCAGGGAGCGTGCCTGGCAAGGGATGTAACTGGCAATAACAAGTTAACAACAAAGTGGTTTTGCCGACATGCCCCCACCCTCCCGCCTCTCACAAGATATGAAAAGTTCCTCCAGCCAATTTTGTAACAAGCCAACTAAATTGGAATCTCGGTTCAACGTGGAATCCCCACGCCAGGTGTGATGTTGGGCAAGTTACATGCTGTCATCGGGGACTTATAACAAATGTGTTAATTAAGCTGTAAGCATTGCATTTTATCAAGGCACATGCAGAACAGGAAACTCCTTAGAGGTACGGCAGATGAAGACATTACAGATTTGTAACACCTACACAATGTTTCGTATTGTCTCAACCTCAGAAGGATGAAAGGGTAAGGAAAACCAGCCGGAGCTAAACTTTCGAACCCACGGAACTGCAAAGATTTCTGCAACAGGCACGTGAGCCCTCTGAGCTATCCGGTCGGATTAATATATTGCAACCTGTTGTTTTGAGTTGGCCGCCCAAGCGATGCATATTCCAGGCCATGGGGAGGTGATAGCACCAGAAGCCACTGGTTGGTAAAGACTGCGCTGTCAGGCAGCTCGTTATAGGACAGGCGCGGCAGCTTGTGGCATGGGATTCATGCAACATCCCCCAAGGCTGTGCTGTCAGGCGGGCAGGGTGACAAGGGGGAAGAAGGACACTCTTTAATAGGGCACCCCACTGCTTCTGAACCATACGTAATGCACACAATTTCTCTCCCCAGCTCCCGAGTCGTGAGTCTGCGTGATGTGGGTTTGGTGGGTGCTGCTGGCTCCAAGATGCCCCTGCTGCCTCTCCCAGGGTGGCTGATCTGACACTGCCTGCTGGAGCAGGATGTATTGGCGCGGCCGGTGGCACCAAAAAGGGGTGTACCGGCATTCTAACTGTTTCTTGCTAAGCTGTAGTGGCAGAGGGCCACCTACTGGACAAAAGAGGGAACTTCACAAGCAACTGCTTTGTGTTGCTGCTTAAATAAAACGCAAGAAAAAAATAAATGTGGCGTATAAACATGATTTAATTGTGTAAAATAGCCCGGTACGCACCTTATCTGGAGGGCTGTGAACACCTATCAATTCTGTATTCCTTAAAGCCAAGCTACAATATACAAACTCCTACACAAGGGTTTAGGGCACATAAATGGGCGCAACATCTGACAACAAGTCCCAACTCATACCTCTTTCCACCCCTCAAGTGGCCTTATCTGATCTTGACATTTTCATAGGTTGTGTTTAGTTGACATATCACGCATGTCAAATTCAAATTCCACTCCAAAATCTAAGGGCCAAGAAAACACATCAAACATGGATGAAATGACTGATCTCGAGTTCTGGTTTCAAATTCACACTCTACACGTGCACGACTATCAGGCCGATTCAAGGAAATAATGAGTGCGGAAAAACCGGCGCACGCGTGTGAAAACGTGTGATTCGCAGTGCCACAGAAAAAATCGCAGAAAATCGCACAGAAAACAGCGCACATCCATTCATGGAAGCACGGGCACGAGCAAAATGTGGGATGTGCGCTGAAAAAGTGCGCGCCGCATGCTAGCGCACAGGTCATCTAACGCTGTGCGATAAAGCCACAGCGAATTCGCACATAGCGCGGCGCACATCCCAAAAGTAGGCGGAAAACGGGGCGTGGCATGCGGAATGGGGAACAACTCGTGAAAATGTGGGCGTCACAGGGGAGGTCCAGGAGGCAAGTGCGTGGAACGCCCAGATGCTCGCCTACAACAGGCATTCATGGAATCGAATCGGGTAAAACAGCGCACGGCCAAAGACGCGCACAGGCCCATACCCGTATGCCACAGAAAGCAGGCGGTAGCATCCCAATACATGTGCGCCAAAATGTGCGCTTAAAAAATACTGTATACACAGCTCAGCGATTGTGCCTGGGGGAGCGTGTGCGTGCATTTCACGGGTGCGCAAGAAGTTTCACACGCGTTTTGGCCGGGTGCGTGTATATCAGGGGTGCGCAAGAAGTTTCACACGCGTTTTGGCCGCGTGCGTGTATATCAGGGGTGCGCGAGAAGTTTCACACGCGTTTTGGCTGGGTGCGTGTATATCAGGGGTGCGCGAGAAGTTTCACACGCGTTTTGGCTGGGTGCGTGTATATTAGGGGTGCGCGAGAAGTTTCACACGCGTTTTGGCTGGATGCGTGTATATCAGGGGTGCGCGAGAAGTTTCACACGCGTTTTGGCTGGGTGCGTGTACATCAGGGGTGCGCGAGAAGTTTCACACGCGTTTTGGCTGGGTGCGTGTATATCAGGGGTGCGCGAGAAGTTTCACACGCGTTTTGGCTGGGTGCGTGTATATCAGGGGTGCGCGAGAAGTTTCACACGCGTTTTGGCTGGGTGCGTGTATATCAGGGTGCGCGAGCAGTTTCACACGCGTTTTGGCTGGGTGCGTGCATATCAGGGGTGCGCGAGAAGTTTTACATGCGTTTTGGCTGGGTGCGTGTATTCCAGGGGTGCGCGAGAAGTTTCACACGCGTTTTGGCTGGGTGCGTGTATTTCAGGGGTGCGCGAGAAGTTTCACACGCGTTTTGGCTGGGTGCGTGTATATCAGGGGTGCGCGAGAAGTTTCACACGTGTTTTGGCTGGGTGCGTGTATATCAGGGGTGCGCGACAAGTTTCACACGTGTTTTGGCTGGGTGCGTGTGTTTCAGGGGTGCGCGAGAAGTTTTACACGCGTGAGGGCTGGGTGCGTGTATTTCAGGGGTGCGCGAGAAGTTTTACACGCGTTTTGGCTGGGTGCGTGTATATCAGGGGTGCACGAGAAGTTTCACACGCGTTTTGGCTGGGTGCGTGTACATCAGGGGTGCGCGAGAAGTTTTACACGTGTTTTGGCTGGGTGCGTGTATTTCAGGGGTGCGCGAGAAGTTTTACACGCGTGTGGCTGGGTGCGTGTATTTCAGGGGTGCGCGAGAAGTTTTACACGCGTGAGGGCTGGGTGCGTGTTTTTCAGGGGTGCGCGAGAAGTTTTACACGCGTTTTGGCTGGGTGCGTGTATTTCAGGGGTGCGCGAGAAGTTTTACACGCGTGAGGGCTGGGTGCGTGTATTTCAGGGGTGAGCGAGAAGTTTTACACGCGTTTTGGCTGGGTGCGTGTATATCAGGGGTGCGCGAGAAGTTTCACACGCGTTTTGGCTGGGTGCGTGTACATCAGGGGTGCGCGAGAAGTTTTACATGCGTGAGGGCTGGGTACGTGTATTCCAGGGGCTCGTGGGTGTTTTTACACGCGATCGAGCCTGGGGGAGCGGGGTACGTGAATTCCAGGGGCTCGCAGGTGTTTTTACATGCGATCGGGCCTGGGGGAGCGGGGTACGTGAATTCCAGGGGCTCGCGGGTGTTTTTACACGCGATCGGGCCTGGGGGAGCGGGGTACGTGTATTCCAGGGGCTCGCGGGTGTTTTCACACGCGATCGGGCCTGGGGGAGCGGGGTACGTGTATTCCAGGGGCTCGTGGGTGTTTTCACACGCGATCGGGCCTGGTGGAGCGGGGTACGTGTATTCCAGGGGCTCGCGGGTGTTTTTACACGCGATCGGGCCTGGGGGAGCGGGGTACGTGTATTCCAGGGGATCGCGGGTGTTCTTACACGCGATCGGGCCTGGGGGAGCGTGTGCGTGTATTCCAGGGGTGCGCATGAAGTGTTTCACGCGATCGGGCCTGGGGGGGAGCGGGGTACCACTCACCGTCTGCCTTGCGTGTAGAAGAACGCGTAGCCAACACCCGCTCTGAAGTAATAGCGTGTGAACCCCAACGGATGGAAAACACACGCACCGCACGAAAAGCACGTACAGAGAAGCCCTGCCAGGGCAACGCCCGTGCGCGAAACTCCACAGACGCGCTTACGCTGTAAGGGCCTTTGGTCCAATGAAATCGCGTACGCGTGCTGACGCGCTTACGCGCTAAGGGCCTTTCCTCGAATTACACGCAGACGTGCAGGATTTTCACGTGCCAAATCACTCCGTATCAAGCTGGCCACGCGAAAACACATGGAAGACCACGCTCCTGCCCAGAAGGCCATATTACTGCCCCCCAGAGCCCCGAGCACGCTCCCACCTGCCATCTGCTGCTGCCTGACTGACTGCCTGCTGCCCACGTGCCCTGCCATTTGCTGCCTGCACATCAGCCAGGGGTGCAGTAGCTGTGACCACCCCTGCTGGTACCAAAGACTCCCGAATGGAGTACCATCTTGCTCCACAGCCCAGCCCCAGGACCCACTTGCCCACCCACTCCTGCCTCTGGGGTTGCCATGTCGGGCCGACCACCATCTGGCAGCACTGGCAACCCCCAGCCAAAGAGGCAGAGGGGCACCAGCTTCAGTGCCACCGAAGTTGGTGTCCTGGTGGAGCATGTCCTGGGGCATTATGATGCCCTCTTCGGACCAAGACGCGCCGACAGGGAAGGATGGGATAGGATCTGGGCGGACATCGTGACTGCCATCAACGAGGAGGGGGTGGCAGTCCGAAGATTCCATCATGTGAAGAAGCGCTGGGATGATTTCAGGTCCAGGTCCCTCATGAAGGCCCGGCGCCTTGTGGAGGGGGGCCGGGGCAGCATCAGTCCCATCCAGCTGAGGGTCCTGGAACGTATAGACCCAGCGCTCCACGCCCGGATCCTTCCGAGGCAGGCCCGTCTGGAGTTGAGCGGTAAGTGGTCAAGCATTGATGTGTGAGACATGGCATGTTGCAGTGTGCTGGTTGTCTGATACTTGCCTGTATGTGTGACATAGGCCATGTACGTATATGTGTATGCTGGGACATGATGGTCATGCATGTGAGACCAGTAATGTGTGAACCACATGGTTGGTGCATGTGTTCAACAGCAACATGGGGAGCTCTATGCAGAATGGACACATTAAAGCATGCCAGTCTCTGTTCCTGGACATGGGTGGGGGTGAGGGATGGGTGCTGATGGCATGTACATGTATGGTGTCCATGTCTGTGTGTCTGACCTGCGTGTCTGTAACTTGTAAATGCCATGGATGCATGGCACATGTCTGTGAGAATGTTCCGAATCACTGATGCAGCCTAGTTATCCTTGTATCCACTGTGTCTGGGGTGTACGAGTCCAGATGGATGGAGCTACGGTGAGGTGTGTGCATGTGATAGGCATGAGCCATGATGCATGTGAGTCTCAAGACAACATTGTATGTTTCAAGAGTCCCTCGGACATGTATGCTAATGTCCATAGCATGCGCCATGCCTGTTACTGCATGTGTTTTGCCTGCACTGACCCATGTGTTGTGGAGGGACATGTTGGGAGTGATGTATGACAGTGCCACTCATCTGCTATTGCTTCCGGTCTAGGGAACCATTGTACAGTACCCTGATGCTTGTGTTCTATGTCTCCATCTACACAGCGCAAGGTGAAGAAGAGGGCGGAGACGGCGCTGTGGAGCCAAGCGGCGGGGATGACCCCACGGCTGCAGCGGAAGGGGTGGGTGAGCTCCCACAGGGGCTTGCAACGGCGGAACACGGTGTGGAGACATCCAGGTTGGTGGTTTCCACGGAGGAGGAGGAGTCCGTCACTGAGCCGCACATGGGGCCTGGTGGGGGCATCCCTGCTGGTGCAAGTGGTGCAGTCCAGGGCCAGGGGCAGGAGGCAGCACAGGTCGCCGTGGAGGTGCCTGTGTATGTCACTGTCCCTGACACTGTGACTGCACCACCATGCACCAGCAGGGATGCCCCATCCCAGGCGGACACTCTGGCGACCCTCTCCTCCTCTGTGGAGACTATGCGCCAGTCGTGCTCCATGCCGTCTTCCGGCCCAGATGCCACCAGGGCCCCCTGTGGACCTGCCCCGACCAACGCAGCCAGCTCGGTGGGGATCCCATCCCTGCCACAGTTGGGAGTCGTAGGTCCAGCAGGGGTGGACACCCCAGCAACTGCACCCCAGCAGATGGAGGATGTGCAGGCAGCAGGGGGCAGGGCACAGGCACAGCAGCAGCAGCAGCAGCAGGAAAGTGGGAACCATGATGGCTCGGGGCCTTCGTCATCGGAGGG
Organism: Ambystoma mexicanum; assembly: GCA_002915635.3. Lineage (NCBI taxonomy): Eukaryota > Metazoa > Chordata > Amphibia > Caudata > Ambystomatidae > Ambystoma > Ambystoma mexicanum. The sequence continues at coordinate 192,643,863 of CM010927.2, read as the reverse complement.
GCAGGCATTGGCCGGAGGGCAGGGGGACCCAGGACAGGATGTGTCTTCCGTGTGGCAGCGGTTGGGCCAGCGCATAGATGCGGAGCGGCAGCGGCGGAAGAGGTGCGGCTTCACCATGGTCAGGGCGGAGTTCGCCATGCGTCGGGCGTTGAGGCGGGCTGAGTGCCTCGAGGCATCTCGCAGGGAGTTTGGAGGTGGCCATGGCGTCGTCCCTGCGAGACCTCGGGCCAGGACAGAGTCCCGCCTCCAGGACGTCGACATGGAGTTCGAGGATGCCCTGGCCCACAACATCACGGAGTGAGCCGCAGGACTTGCCCGCTGCCCTTGTAAATAGTTCTTTAGTGTTAAGTTTCCTTTTTATTTTTGATTTCTTTTGGTTGCGCTTGGACAATGCACCACGTTTTTCTTTTCTTTTATTAGGTAGTTTTTTTAGGTTTCCTTTCCTCAGTTGTGCTCATGGACACTGGATTGTTGTGAATAGTTCTACATTGGAATCTTCATTTTTTCGTTTTACATCACCATGGAGGAATGGTTTTCCGTTTCTTTCATTAGTTGCATTTGATTTGTAGGCCTGTGACTTGGGACAACAATAACTTTGTGGATTTCTCTGGATTTTGATTTCTGGTTCTTAATTATTTCACGGCCATCCAGCTTTTCTTTTTTTTACTCCCATAGTTGTTTTTTGATTTGCAATTGCTTCATTTGTGTTTAATACATTTTTACAGTCATACTTCAATGTGTGGTGTTCTCTCATTGGTTTCATGCATGTCAAGATATGGGTTTTCACATTCACTTGCAACCATTGTGTGTGGGTGACGGCCATGTGTTCATTGACATACTTGCCATTGGGGTTGTATCATGTAGTTGCCTTTACTATGGGGGTGGTTGTAATACTTGGTGGGGTTTTGTGCTGGTGGGCTGGCATAAGGACATGATTGAGGATCGTCATGTGCTGGGGGAAGGGGCACATGAGTGGGACATGTGTGGGGCCTGGCAGGTGCCCCACACTGCTGGGGGGTGGGGGTGCTGGTGGACATGAGTGGGGGCCTGCTGGCAGGTGCCCCACACTGCGGGGGTGGGGTGCTGGTGGACATGGGTGGGGGCCTGCTGGCAGGTGCCCCACAGTGCTGGGGTGGGGGTGGTGGGAAATGAGTTGGACATGGGTGGGGCCTGCTGGCAGGTGCCCCACAGTGCTGGGGTGGGGGTGGTGGGAGACATGGTGGCGGCCTGCTGGCAGGTGCCCCACAGTGCTGGGGGTGGGGGTGGTGGGAACATGAGTGGACATGGGTGGGGGCCTGCTGGCAGGTGCCCCCACAGTGCTGGGGGGTGGGGGTGGTGGGAGACATGAGTGGGGGCCTGGTGGCAGGTGCCCTGCACTGCTGGGGTGGGGGGGTGGGGAACATGAGTTGAACATGGGTGGGTGCCCTGCTGCAGCGTGCCCCACAGTGCTGGGGGTGGGGGTGCTGGTGGACATGGGTGGGGCCTGCTGGCAGGTGCCCCACAGTGCTGGGGGGTGGGGGTGGTGGGAACATGAGTTGGACATGGGTGGGGCCTGCTGGCAGGTACCCCACAATGCTGGGGGGTGGGTGGTGGGGAACATGAGTTGGACATGGGTGGGGGCCTGCTGGCAGGTGCCCCACAGTGCTGGGGTGGGGGTGGTGGGAGACATGGGTGGGGGCTGGTGGAGGGTGCCCCTGCACTGCTGGGGGTGGGGTGGTGGGGAACATGAGTTGGACATGGGTGGGGGCCTGCTGGCAGGTGCCCCACAGTGCTGGGGGGTGGGGGTGGTGGGGAACATGAGTTGGTGATTATTTGTGCAAGGAGACATGTGCCTATGCTGGGGGGCATGCCCATGTTTGGTGGGCTGCCTGCGGGACATGACCAGGGATGCAGGGTAGTCCCCTGTGGTGTGGGCTGCCTGCAGGGGCCGTGGAGGGTGTACAGGGAACACCTGGGAGGACCCACACTGGCAAATCACACGTGGGACTCCCTGGCACCCCTGCAATACACGTACCCTGCTGAAATCGCGTGTAAAAATTTCTGCGCACCCCTGGTATACACGCACACGCTCCCCCAGGCCAGATCGCGTGTAAAACCACCCGCGAGCCCCTGAAATACACGCGCCCAGGCCAATCGCGTGTGGAACTTCTCGCGCACCCCTGAAATACACGCGCCCAGGCCAATCGCGTGTGAAACCACCCGCGAGCCCCTGAAATACACGCGCCCAGGCCAATCGCGTGTGGAACTTCTCGCGCACCCCTGAAATACACGCACACAGCCCAATCGCGTGTGGAACTTCCCGCGCACCCCTGAAATACACGCTCCCCCAGGCCCGATCGCGTGTGAAACCACCCGCGAGCCCCTGAAATACACGCGCCCAGGCCAATCGCGTGTGAAACCACCCGCGAGCCCATGAAATACACGCGCCCAGGCCAATCGCGTGTGGAACTTCTCGCGCACCCCTGAAATACACGCGCCCAGGCCAATCGCGTGTGAAACCACCCCCGAGCCCCTGAAATACATGCGCCCAGGCCAATCGCGTGTGGAACTTCTCGCGCACCCCTGAAATACACGCGCCCAGGCCAATCGCGTGTGAAACCACCCGCGAGCCCCTGAAATACACGCGCCCAGGCCAATCGCGTGTGGAACTTCTCGCGCACCCCTGAAATACACGAACACAGCCCAATCGCGTGTGGAACTTCCCGCGCACCCCTGAAATACACGCTCCCCCAGGCCCGATCGCGTGTGAAACCACCCGCGAGCCCCTGAAATACACGCGCCCAGGCCAATCGCGTGTGAAACCACCCGCGAGCCCATGAAATACACGCGCCCAGGCCAATCGCGTGTGGAACTTCTCGCGCACCCCTGAAATACACGCGCCCAGGCCAATCGCGTGTGAAACCACCCCGAGCCCCTGAAATACATGCGCCCAGGCCAATCGCGTGTGGAACTTCTCGCGCACCACTGAAATACACGCACGCAGCCCAATCGCGTGTGGAACTTCCCGCGCACCCCTGAAATACACGCACACGCTCCCCCAGGCCCGATCGCATGTGAAACCACCCGCGAGCCCCTGAAATACACGCGCCCAGGCCAATCGCGTGTGAAACCACCCGCGAGCCCCTGAAATACACGCGCCCAGGCCAATCGCGTGTGGAACTTCTCGCGCACCCCTGAAATACACGCATGCAGCCCAATCGCGTGTGGAACTTCCCGCGCAGCCCTGTAATACACGCACGCAGCCCAATCGCGTGTGAAACCACCCGCGAGCCCCTGATATACACGCGCCCAGGCCAATCGCGTGTGGAACTTCTCGCGCACCCCTGAAATACACGCACACAGCCCAATCGCGTGTGGAACTTCCCGCGCACCCCTGAAATACACGCTCCCCCAGGCCCGATCGCGTGTGAAACCACCCGCGAGCCCCTGAAATACACGCGCCCAGGCCAATCGCGTGTGAAACCACCCGCGAGCCCATGAAATACACGCGCCCAGGCCAATCGCGTGTGGAACTTCTCGCTCACCCCTGAAATACACGCGCCCAGGCCAATCGCGTGTGAAACCACCCCCGAGCCCCTGAAATACATGCGCCCAGGCCAATCGCGTGTGGAACTTCTCGCGCACCACTGAAATACACGCACGCAGCCCAATCGCGTGTGGAACTTCCCGCGCACCCCTGAAATACACGCACATGCTCCCCCAGGCCCGATCGCATGTGAAACCACCCGCGAGCCCCTGAAATACACGCGCCCAGGCCAATCGCGTGTGAAACCACCCGCGAGCCCCTGAAATACACGCGCCCAGGCCAATCGCGTGTGGAACTTCTCGCGCACCCCTGAAATACACGCATGCAGCCCAATCGCGTGTGGAACTTCCCGCGCAGCCCTGTAATACACGCACGCAGCCCAATCGCGTGTGAAACCACCCGCGAGCCCCTGAAATACACGCGCCCAGGCCAATCGCGTGTGGAACTTCTCGCGCACCTCTGATATACACGCGCCCAGGCCAATCGCGTGTGGAACTTCTCGCGCACCCCTGAACTACACGCACACGCTCCCCCAGACCCGATCGCGTGTGAAACCACCCGCGAGCCCCTGAAATACACGCGCCCAGGCCAATCGCGTGTGGAACTTCTCGCGCACCCCTGAAATACAAGCACGCAGCCCAATCGCGTGTGGAACTTCTCGCGCACCCCTGAAATACACGCACGCAGCCCAATCGCATGTGGAACTTCTCGCGCACCCCTGTAATAGACGCGCCCAGGCCAATCGCGTGTGGAACTTCTCGCGTACCCCTGTAATACACGCATGCAGCCCAATCGCGTGTGAAACCACCCGCGAGCCCCTGATATACACGCGCCCAGGCCAATCGCGTGTGGAACTTCTCGCGCACCCCTGTAATACACGCACGCAGCCCAATCGCGTGTGAAACCACCCGCGAGCCCCTGAAATACACGCGCCCAGGCCAATCGCGTGTGGAACTTCTCGCGCACCTCTAATATACATGCGCCCAGGCCAATCGCGTGTGGAACTTCTCGCGCACCCCTGAATTACACGCACACGCTCCCCCAGGCCCGATCGCGTGTGGAACCACCCGCGAGCCCCTGAAATACACGTGCCCAGGCCAATCGCGTGTGGAACTTCTCGCGCACCCCTGAATTACACACACACGCTCCCCCAGGTCGCGTGTGTTACTTCTCGCACTGGTACAGGGTTGGCACAGCCCTTTGCGATGGTTTTGCGATCTTGATGGCTTTTCCTTGCGCGAGGGCGTTCTTGGGGGCGTAACTGGCGCTGCTGCAGGGTCGCTGCAATACTCTGCGCCACGGCTTGTTTTGGAGGATTAATCCATGAATACGATGTGCGCTGAAATGGATTTTATCGCACGCGGCTGGCGCAGACATTCGCACGGGAACACTCTGCGCCAGCCGCGTGCGATACTTTTTCCTTTAATTTCCAATTACCAAAATCTTCCAATGCCCATTTGAAACGCTGCTAGGGATGTCTGTCCCCATGATGGTGGGCATATGCTGAGGAGAGGAGCGTGCCTCGGTGAAGCACCGCAGAAACGGAGGGGCTCCCGTGGAGTTGAAAAGACAACTGCGTCCGGGAGCCGGAGACCTCCCTCCTACATATTAAAAGGTATAATTTTGAAATATGCAGTCACAACTTATATCAGATTTAATTGTAAATTAACCAATAGAAAACATTCACAATACAATGGAAAAATCGTTTTGGCTTTATTTTGAGAAAGGCAATGCTTGAGAAAGAAACTCAATGGGAAAATCGTTTTGGCTTTATTTAAAAAGTAAGGTTTGGAAAAGGAACTCAAATGGGGGAATCGTTTTCTAGGCTTTTATTTGAAAGGTAAGGTTGGGAAAAGGAACTCAATGGGAAAATCTATTTTCAACACACGTTAAAAGGACATGCAGTGCTTTGGGATTCTGGTTTGGGATGCACAGAAATATATGGGAGATTTTGTTTGACGCCCTCCCCATTCACTTGACAGGTAGCGTTTTAGGATGACTTCTTTTGGGATTCAGGACTCCCCCCTTCTGGACAGAAGTCAGGGGTTTCAGAAGGACAGTCACCCAAGTCTTAATTGTCTGTACTGGCTCTAACACACTGGGCATGACCTTTGTTCATTTTGAACTGTAACAACACTCAGTCTGTGAGGTTCTATATAGGAATTAATTGATTTAACCTCAATTCAATGCGCTAAGGATCTACACAGCTTACGCCCTCCCCATAATTTAAAGGAAAGGATTAAGGTGGCTGTTCCCAACACAATTCAATTTAAATGGATGCAGTGATTTATTATAGTGGAATCAATTTGAAGTGAATTTAATATAAATGTGCCAAGGGTCTTCCCAGTACCACCCCATAACCGCTATGCGAGATGGAAATTAAGACTGGCAGTTCCCCCTACCTCCCACAGCTTTGGGATATATCTACTTAATTACATGGGAGGCCTTGATTATGGGGCATCAAGGGCTCCTCTGAGGACAGCACAGATCTGGTCAAGGGCTTCAGTCATGGATTTTCTCCTGCGCCCAGACCTCCTCTCGCTCTTCTGATGAGGTCCCATCTAGTTTCCAAATTTCCCTGTGACTGTCTCTATTGCAAGGATTGAGACCTCTCTGCTAGTTGTTCTTTGCACAAGTCCTGCTGTAGACTACCTCCTGGAATAAAGTGGAAAAGCCCTGTTCTGATGCAAAATTGACCCCTTATATGGCTGATGACATTCCTACATTATCATATTTATCATGGTATGGATTGGTTGCTTTTCTCCCTTCACTTCCCACCAAGACGCCCACTGCCTGCTGATAGGACCAGGAGTTGGAAGATGTGTATGATGTAGGCCGAGGGAAGAGGAAAAGTACATCATTTCAAAATGACAGGTGGGTTTTACCTTTTTGAGCTCTGTTAATCTAACAACATGACAGCTATGCTAATTGTTCAGGTAACTACATGAATCTGTATATTTTTGGATTCTACATTTTATGGGGAGTCGGACGATATAAATTGTATTTTGGCACGCCCTTCCTGGGCAGAACTATCATTTTCTGCGATTTGCTCCTGAGCCGAAATAGTCAAAAATGGGACACTTCCCAATTTTTCACGATATATCAATTCACCTATTTTCCAGTTCCTCAGACTTATGAAAATGCCAGAATCATAATTTTTATCATATCTTAAGTTATGTACATTTTTACATGTCCCAAATGGCTTTTTATCCCCTTTAAAATGAGTCTGGGGTGAGCTCAGGGAAACACACAATGCTCTTTTTATTTAGGAAAATGTGTTAAAAGTTTAACATATGGCAATGCATTGCATGGGACCTCCAGTTTCACACTGAGATCAAGCCCAAGCAGTTTAATTTCCTCCAAACCACATGACACGTAAATCTGGCTTTTTAGCCCATGTGATTCTGCCATCCCCTCATGAGCTTCAAAGGTCTCTGCTCAGTGCTAATGCACAGTTTAATAGTGAGGTTTGACCTTAAGGGTCATTTCTGTTGGTCATGTTATCTTGTATCACCGGCAGTTCTCTGTATTTTTAACATATGAACTGAAAACCAGACCTGTTTCCTTGGTGGGCCCAGCCCTAAAGGTTTTGGGTTCAAAGATTCAGCTCAGAGAGAAAAACAAGTTGCAGTTCACAATTCTGGAAGAATAGCATTTAAAATAGACAATGTGGGGACACATGACCTATTGTGTTTCATCTGGGCCTGCTGGCAAGAAACAATCTCTTTGTTTACATAATGTTTAAACAGAAATAAGATCTGTCTGGATATTAGTCACACAGATAGGCCATAGTTAAATAATAAACCGCTGTTCACTTTTACACTTAACGAAATAGGCCTGTCCCTATAAATGTTGGTATTTTATCTGCTGAAATTAAGTCTCTTTATTCCTGAAAATACAGTCTGTCATTCGACTTTATTTCTTAAATGTAAGGTATCATTCCTCCTTTTTAGCTTCCAAATGCCCAGTGTTTAAAATGCATCTTTTCTTTCCATGTGCACTGTGGCAGTTGTGAATCTGTCAAAGTGGGCATTGTCCCTTTTTACAGAAAGTCAGCATCTGCAATGCCACGTGTCTTTTTGGTATCCATTGGACAATGTTAGTAATATTACAGTTCTGAGTTGCACTCTACTTTAGCTGAGTGCCTGTACATTCTAAAAAAAGGCAGAGAGGCCCATTCTCGCTGTTTCACTAGGCCTCATGTTTGATGGAAAAGAAATGCTTTGGACTGGCCTGTACATTCCAATGGGTGTTGCACAAGCCAGGGTTGCTCTCCTCTGGCCTGGCATGACCTCTCTATCTTGGAAATTCTGGGGCTGTCTTTTTACTCCACAATGTAAAGAAGCTGTTGTCAAAACTGGACACTGAACACTATTTGAATAGCCTGACGCTCATTACTCGGGCGACAGCAACACATCTCATGCGTCAATTGCTGTTCACATCTAGAGCTGAACAGGAAGCATGGAAATTCAGAAGGGGTCCAATAGAAATTTGGTAATTATGTCATCTGATGCCATCCATAATTACTTATTGTGGGCAAACAATACTTATTGTGGGCAAACAATCCATCAGAAAGAAACCTCTTGACAAGAGCAAGAATAATTGCCTTCCCATTAGTACTACCCTGTCTCGATGGTCTGGCGGCAGGAAGGGGAGGGGATGCCAATTTTGATGTGATGCCAAGGAAGACAATTTGCATTTCATTCTTTTTTGTCCAGTCTTCAAAGACATGACAGTTTGAACGCTGGTCCCTGTTCTGAGAGACAGGCAGTTTGTGCACTGTCGGCCGGCACTACGATATTTATTATGGGCAGAAAACCTGCGGGTGAGCTGCTCACTGCTGTCGTTTTTAAGACAAGCTATGGCCAGAAGGAGGTGCATGTTGTCTCTGTATTCTTACTTAATGGCTGCAATGTAGATTGAACTAATCTCGGTGTACGGTATTCAGAACGTTACTAACTACTTTGAACCTGTCTTAAAATTGTTGAATGGTATTTATATTGGGGTGCAGTTGTGCAACGACATTGACTGCCCCGATTGTTATTTAAACCATTTTTAATCATTGTCTTGCCATATTGTTGTGGTTTTTAGATCATTTTAATGTTTGTATTTTCTTTTGTTATGCTTTTGTTATGCTTTTATGGGCAATGGGTGAAAAAAATGTTTTTGAATGGTAATCCTTTTTAGTGAAATCCACTACTAGTAATTCTGGGAGCTTAGGTTATTTCATATAGAAAGAAAACACACACACGAGGTCTCCCCAATTGAATTAAAAGAGGGCAAGGGACTAAATAGGGATCAACCCAAAATCGACCAAAAAACAACGGCCCATGAATCCAGTGTTTCATTTGTAAGAAAAGAAGTGCCAGGGCCCAAATATTTTCTAGTATGCTTGTGACATGTTTGTGACACAGCGGGCAGGCAGTTCCCCATTACTGTGTCGACACATTTGTGATTAAACTACAGCTAGCACCTGCTCATTGGGGTTGATGGATGCTCAGGATATCATTACTCCATAATCAATCTAGGTTTTTGACAATAAGTGCCGGGGCTTCGAAATAAGTTCCGGGGCTGAGCCCTAGCAAACACCCCCATAAACAACCCCATAAATTAAGCACTACGTGAATCCATTCAGTTTAATAATGCCAGGTTGCAAGCAATTAACAGAAAACAATTCCTTAATGCAAAAGCTGTGGATGTATGAAACAATTTGTTTGAAACAATTATAAAAAAATTATAAATACAATTATAAAAAAATGCCAATGTAATGAAGCAATACATGTTGTTCAAATAAAGACACTAACCCTACGCACACCACCCATACTTCCAATCATGCCTAAACAATACTACACATATATGGAAAAAAGACAACAATAATCACAAAAAGGTACAAACACACAAACAATGAATGTTGTGGTCCTGGCTCAAAGCCCAATGTGCGAACAGAAAATGTTGTAAACCTCTAGTAAATAAATCTACCCCTCGGGTATATCAGTTATAATGACATGGTGTATTTTGAAAAACAAATACTTTAAACACAGGCGAGCTTGAGTTTCGGCTGGGAGGTTATTACATATTCATGGAACGTCTGCCTTCATCAGGGCCAAGCAACAAAACTTGTTGTAAGGAACCAGGTTCTGCCAATGAAAGAAGTCATGAATCACACAACGCTATCAAACTATAAATTTCTTAAGCTGCTGAAGGCTTCAGTCGGACCCTGTCATGAGGGTCCGACTGAAGCCTTCCAAAAAGTGCAACTCTTGGTGCGACTCCAATCTGGCTGCCCTTAAACGCAAGGGTGGGCAGCTGAGCGGAAATGGATTTTGTTGGGTGCACCATCTGACAAACTGGCCTGCTGCCTCCTTCAAAGGCAACATCGACTCTGCATCCACTCCAAGAAAAGAGTCTTTATTCAATTGTGCATCTTCGCTGCATCGAATAACACGGCTGAACTGTTTAATGTCTGAAAGGAACTGGCCAATCCTGCCGCAGCCTCTTCCTCTGTCACACCCACCCAGGACCTATGCTCTGCCCTGGCTACACACTTCATCACAAAAACCCAAGACATCCTTTCCTCCCTCTCTTCCACATCACAGCATACACCAACACCGGATCCTCCCTTGGCCCCCCTCTCCACTTCCCCTCTCTTCTCTCTGACCCCTCACACCAGATGAGGTCATGAGATACCGGCCTCGATAAAAAACCATTAAGGACAATATTGACACCCTTGCATTTGCCTTGGCTGATCTCTGCAATCTCTCCTTTTCCACTGGTGTATTCCTAACTGCCCTTAAGCACTCCCTTGTGCACCCTCTGTCAGAAAACCCCTCTGCCGAACCCTCCATCACTTCTTTCCTTTGCAAACTCCTGGAGAAGTTGTCTTTCTCTCAGCTGACCCTCCACACTGAATCTATTGGTTGCTTCCAACGCCATCAGTATGGCTTTAGAGCATCCAGAGGCATGGAAGCTGCTCTTCTGAACACCTGTGAAGACCTGCTCTCAAATCTTGACACTAACACTCCCTCTGTCCTCATTCTTCTTGACCTCTCCTCTGCCTTTGACACGGTCAACCAGAACATCCTGATCGCACGTCTGTGTAACACCCTGGAAATCACAGGGCAGGCTCTGGTGTGGTTAACTTCCTTTCTCCCTGACCGCCCAACCCAGGAGGAACTCTGAGCCTTTCTCTCGACTATAGCTCTCTCAACCTGTGGTGTTCCCCAGGGTTCTAACCTATCCCCCTGGTTCTTCAGCGTCTATAAGGTTGCTCTGCCACGTGTGATTGCCCCTTTCACCTCTAACTTCCAGTGTTACACAGATGACACGCAACTATCCTTCAGGCTACCCTCAGCCGCCTCCTCCTCCTTGCTCATATCTGACTATCTGTCCGCTATTCAGTCCTGGTGTGCTGCAAACGACCTATGCCAGTAAGAATGAGATTGTTTGCATTGGGGCCCCTGTTCCCGCTTTCCCACTTTCACACTGGCCGGCCTCCCTTGGCCCTGCGCACGCACTGACCTGCGAGGCTAAAAACCTTGAGGTCATTTTCGACTCCACTCTCTCCATCTCCTGTCTTACTATCAACTGCACCTCCTCAGAGGTACTCTAGCTTTTTTCACTTTCCCTCAGTGCCTCACTGTCTCCAGAGCCCTGGTTCTCTCTAGGCTGGACTATTGCAACAGCCTCTTCCAGAACCTCACTTCTTCTGCCCTGCGTCCCCTGCAACTCATCCAGAACAGAACCGTGAGACTTATCCTTGGCTACAAGCCCAGGGACCACATCTCTCCAGCACTGACATCCCTTCACTGGCTCCCCGTGGCTGCAAGGATCAAGATCAAGACCCTCTGCATTGTCCACAAGGCTTTCTGGGGCCTGTGTCCTACCTACCTGTAACGCTGCCTACCCAAATACTGTCCTTACACCCCACCAACCTCCCTGCACTTGAAAATTAACCCAAGAGAGTGGCTCTCTCTGCACTTACCCCAGTCTCCACCAACTGGGTGCACTTGGACCTTCCCCTCCCTGTCATCATCTGTGATCCGAATGCACTGTGCCTGAAGATTGTCTCTCTGTTCTCCCTTGTCTTGACCCCTAATTGCACTGGTAAAACTGCAGAATCGCTGTCAGGCCTATTTGCTATGTCTCAACTGTGAAATGTATTTTACGCACTTACTCTGCCTGTGCAGACTATTATCGTCTCAGAAATTCAAGGACTCTGAGCGACTGTTGTTTTCCCCCCTAGTCCCACCTTCCTTGAGCACTTTGAAACTAGGGGTGTACCGAACTTCGGCTTCGAGTCACTATTCTGCTGAAGTTCGGCTGAAATACAGCTATCCAGCTTCGGCAGAATAGTTTCTGCGTAGTGACTCGAAGCCGAAGTCCGCTTTCTATGATTAGCTGCCTTCTCCCTGTTTGGGTGATGACAGCCAATCATTGAATGTTTTACAGTGTTCAGGCTGCAGAAGCCAAATAAGCTGTTTGCTTATTGGCTTCTGCACCCTGAACACAGAGGAAACAGCCTCAGAACGTGTTGGAATAGGAAGTGAGGGAAGGGAACAGTTTTTTCCTATGCCAACGGACGGAGTGCTCCAGCAGATGCCAGCAGCAACCCCGCGGCCTCACCGCAATAATATTGATGATGTGATTGTCCCACAATGTTCTCCCATGTCCCCCCGCCCCCGACTCCCTCCATTGTCCCACGACGTTCTGCCATGCCCCCCACCCCCTCCGTTGTCCCGCAATGTTCTCCCATGTCCCCCACCCATTGTCCCGCGATGTTCTGCCATGTCCCCCGCACCCCACCCCTCCGTTGTCCCACGATGTTTCTGCCATGCCCCCCCACCCCCTCCGTTGTCCCGCCATGTTCGCCCATGTCCCCCTGCCCTCCCAACCACTCCGCTGTCCCGTGATGTTCTGCCATGACCCCCACCCCTCCATTGTCCCGTGATGTTCTGCCATGCCCCCACCTCCTCCATTGTCCCGCAATGTTCTGCCATGTCCACCACCCCCTCCGTTGTCCATGATGTTCTGCCATGTCCCCAAGCCCCTCCATTTTCCCGGAATGTTCTCCCATGCCCCCCCACCCCTCTGTTGTCCCGCAATGTTCTGCTAAGTCCTCCCACCCCTCTGTTGCCCCATGATGTTCTGCCATGTCCCCGAGCCGCTCCATTGTCCCATGATGTTCTGCCATGTCCCCCGCCTCTGTTGTCCCGTGATGTTCTGCCATGTCCCCCACCCCCTCTATTGTCCCGCGATGTTTTGCCATGTCCCCCCACCCCCTCCATTGTCCTGTGATGTTCTCCCATGTCTCCCCCACCCTCTCTGTTGCGGTGCATCGCAGTATTGGCCAAATGTTCCCATAGGAAAAGGGTTAGGCTTGCTGAAAATGTGTAATATGGGGCCAATTTAAAAATTATTTCTAGGGCCTCTTTTGCTTGTGCAAATGCTCAAATGGGGTTGTAAAGGGCAGCTGAATGTGTGCATCCATGATGCGTGTGTTCACATGCTCTTTACTGTCTTGCGAAGCAGTATTTCTCATGTGCTGGACAATGTTTTTAAAAAACCAACTATTCGGCTCACTATTCGGCTTCGGCCGAATATTTTTGCTAACTATTCGGTATTCGGCCGAATAGTAATTTCACTATTCGGTACACCCCTATTTGAAACACTTGCCTGAGTATAGGCGCTTTATAAATAAACAATACCATACCATACCAATGTGCACCAGTGAACATTTATGGCTTATTCACGCAGCTTTTTCCTGGTGATTGCGCCATTGTAAAATGCTTCTGTGAATCAGGCCCTTAGTTTCTAAATTCAAAATCCACATAGCCATTGGTGTGTCTCGCGGGGTGCCTCGCGGTTTCCTCAAACTTAGACACGCATTTGGGCATGCAAGGTGCACGGTCGGCTGGCATGGGTACCTTTGGTGGTGACTTGGCGGGTCATATTGGTGAAATGACACAGGCAATGGCTATGTGGTTTTTGAACTTAGAGACTATGTTCACTGGCGCAGACAGCATGTAGAAATGTGAGTGCATGCACCTAGCTTCAGAAATGTATAGTTTGAGAGCGTTGTGTGACACATGATTTCTTCATTAGCAGAACCCGGTTCCCTACAAGAGGTTTTGTTGTTTGGTCCTGATGAAGGTAGAGGTTCTATGAATATGTATATTCATAGAACCTCCCAGCCGAAAATCGAGTTGTGCTGTGGTTAAAGGATTGGTTTTTCAAAATACACCTTGTCATTATTAACTGATTCACCCGAGGGGCAGATGTATTACTTCGGGTTTACAAATCTTTTTTGTTCTTACATTTGGCTTTGAGCCAGGACCAAATCATTTATTGTTTGTTTGTTCATTGTTTCTTACAATCCCAGCTTTTACATTAAAGGAAACGTTTTGTATGAATTGCTTGCGACCTAGCAATATTAACTGAATGGATGCATGGGGCCGTGGTTTAGTTTGGAGATCATGTAGAAAGCAGCGTCGCCAGTCACCTTTTGATCTGTGTGGCAGCACCGCAGGTAATATTATCCTCAAATTAGGCGGGAACTAGCGCGTGGTCTTCAAAAGCTGGGCGCGTGCGTTGTGCCTCGAACCTCAGAATTTACATATCAGAGGCGGCAAATGTTTCTCGCGCTCCTGCCACCCTCACACTTCAGGCCTTTGAATGTGACATCACGTGAGGGCTGTTTGCCCAAAAAGAAACTGCAAATTACATAGCGGCGGAAGGGAAAGTTGCTGGCCGGTATCGACCAGCAACGTAAAGACAGATATAGATATTCGAAAAATATACCCCTTGCTCCACTCAGTGCCTTCTACAGTAAACACACTAGTGCCTTTGCGGCAGCAGAGCTTGCGTTCTTTATTAATATCTGTGTTTGTTATAATTGTCAATATGGGGTGTCCGAGTTCTTTCCAAACACATAATCTATGCAGTGAAACACTATCGCCGTAAAACTATAAACAAAAGTGTCATAAATCCTCGCACATGGAGTAAGAACACGGTTTAAAATAGAAACCGTATGAAAACGAAGCCTGCATCTGAAACATTATTTTTTTCTGGAATTCACTGCGCTCCGAGGACAAAGAACAGAACATTTCTGTTATACTGGTAAATCTCTTTCATGTGAGTGCCACCAACTTTATGTGACAGCAACATGGCGGCCTAGGAGAACAGTAAGGAGCCATAGGACAGGAAGGAGGAGGCCTAGGACAGAAAGGAGGAGGCCTGGGACAGGAAGGAGGAGTCCTAGGACAGGAAGGAGGTGACCTGGGACAGGAATGAGGAGGCCTAGGACAGGAAGGAGGAGGCTTGGGACAGGAAGGAGGAGGCCTGGGATAGGAATGAGGAGGCCTAGGACAGGAACGAGGCCTAGGACAGGAACGAGGAGGCATGGGACAGGAATGAGGAGGCCTAGGACAGGAAGGAGGAGGCCTAGGACAGGAAGGAGGAGGCCTGGGATGGGAATGAGGAGGCCTAGGACAGGAACGAGGGAGCCTAGGACAGGAAGGAGGAGGCCTGGGACAGGAATGAGGAGGCCTAGGACAGGAAGGAGGAGACCTGGGACAGGAATGAGGAGGCCTAGGACAGGAATGAGGAGGCCTAGGACAGGAATGAGGAGGCATAGGACAGGAACGAGGAGGCCTGGGACAGGAATGAGGAGGCCTGGGACAGAAAGGAGGAGGCCTGAGACAGGAAGGAGGAGGCCTAGGACAGGAAGGATGCGGCCTGGGATAGGAATGAGGATGCCTAGGACAGGAACGAGGAGGCCTAGGACAGGAAGGAGGAGGCCTGGGACAGGAATGAGGAGGCCTAGGACAGGAAGGAGGAGACCTAGGACAGGAAGGGGGAGGCCTGGGACAGGAAGGAGGAGACCTAGGACAGGAAGGAGGAGGCCTGGGACAGGAATGAGGAGGCCTAGGACAGAAAGGAGGAGGCCTGGGACAGGAAGGAGGAGGCCCGGGACAGGAAGGAGGAGGCCTGGGATAGGAATGAGGATGCCTAGGACAGGAACGAGGAGGCCTAGGACAGGAAGGAGGAGGCCTGGGACAGGAATGAGGAGGCCTAGGACAGGAAGGAGGAGACCTAGGACAGGAAGGAGGAGGCCTGGGACAGGAAGGAGGAGACCTGGGACAGGAAGGAGGAGGCCTAGGACAGGAAGGAGGAGGCCTAGGACAGGAAGGAGGAGGCCTGGGACAGGAAGGAGGAGGCCTAGGACAGGAAAGAGAGAGGGGACAGGAATGAGGAGGCCTAGGACAGGAACGAGGAGGCCTAGGACAGGAACGAGGAGGCCTAGGACAGGAAGAGGGAGGACTGGGACAGGAAGGAGGAGGCTTAGGACAGGAAAGAGGAGGCCTAGGACAGGAAAGAGGAGGCCTGGGACAGGAATGAGGAGGCCTAGAACAGGAATGAGGAGGCCT
Source organism: Ambystoma mexicanum (assembly GCA_002915635.3). Classification (NCBI taxonomy): domain Eukaryota; kingdom Metazoa; phylum Chordata; class Amphibia; order Caudata; family Ambystomatidae; genus Ambystoma; species Ambystoma mexicanum. The sequence goes on along the minus strand of CM010927.2, from coordinate 192,627,912 downwards.
AGGACAGGAATGAGGAGGCCTAGGACAGGAACGAGGAGGCCTGGGACAGGAAGGAGGAGGCCTAGGACAGGAAAGAGGAGGCCTGGGACAGGAATGAGGAGGCCTAGGGCAGGAACGAGGATACCTAGGACAGGAACGAGGATACCTGGGACAGGAATGAAGAGGCCTAGGAAAACAGTGGGATCCCTTGGGAGAAATGAGGAGCCCTGGGATAGGAAGGGGGAGTCTCCTAAAACAGCAGCGGGATCCCTAGGCAGGAATGAGAAGGTCACTACAGTAGTAAGGACGCCTATGGCAACAGTATAAGGAGCCCTAAGGCAGCAATGAGCAGCCACAAGACAGCAATGAGGTCCCTTAAAACCATAACAGGGAGCCCCAGGACAAAAAGGACCCTACTGTTTGTTCCCTGGATTATTCCTCGTTTTAGGGGACACGGTGCCCTGATTGCTGCTCCCTCTGTTGCTAGCGGCCTCTCTCTCTCCCTCTCTCCCTCTCCCTCTCTCTCCCTCCATTTCCCCCTCTGTCCCTCTCTCCCTCACTCCTCTCTACTCTCTGTTCTCCTTCTCTCTCTGGTTCGCTTTCTCTCCCTCTCCTCTCTCTCTCTCCTCCCCTCTCTCCCACTGCTCCCCCCCCCCTCTCTCTCTCTCTCTCTCTCTCTCCTGGCACTTATGAGCCCTGTCAAAGAACACTACCTGTGCCCCCAGACTATGAAACTGTGCGGGGCGGCGCGGGAATAAAGTCTCAGAACAAGGCTGGTAAGAACAGCGGGCGGGGCTGAGCCCCCAGTAGCAGGCTCTGGGAGCCGCAGTATTTAGGGAGGGGTGCGCCTTATGCGCCTGGGTTCCATCTACCCCGTGAGAGGTGTGTGCAGAATGCCCACATTAGATATACACCTGAGTGTGCGTGCGTTCGATTAGATATACACCCGAGTGCGCATGTCTTACAGACCAGCATGCCCTGAATAAGGACATGCCTTGCGTGTATTCTTCTCTGCTTGTTGTGTTAAAATACACATTCCTTTCAATATTGAAATGCAAATCCGTCCGGAAATTTCTTTTCAGACTCGGCGACTCTAAGTCCTCAATGCACATGTGTACATAACCCTCTGTAAGGACTCGGTGCACAATCCACCCCCAGTGCGCTCAGAGGTAAGTGTTCCTTTCCTGTGCTCGGCATGGATAATAGATAATAACTGCATACATACCCAGAGCGATACACTATACATGCGTGTGCACTATATATTACACTCAGGGTGACATATCACGCACACGCAGGATGCTGAATATCAGCCACCTAGAGCGGTATCCAATACATGCAAACTCTGGGTACTATACAATAAATGCACACAATGGGTAATACATGTACACTAGGGGTAGTATCCAAATCATTCACTACTTGGGGTGATATATGAACACTCGGGGTGATATATAGTACAAACTAAGGACCCTGTATAATAAATAGACACCCAGAGCAATATGCAATAAATGCACACCCTGGGTAATAAATGCATGCACAGTGGGAGCCCCTCCCAATTCTCCTTCTGCACACAGGTCGGTGCTTGGGGCACGTTTGGGGTCAGAGGAACGAGGGCTTTGCTTGGAAGACATTGTAGTAAAGCAGAGGATTCTGGGTAAAGTTCACCACATCACCATCTCACTGATGGGGTACAACCCAACCCAGGTCCAGGACCTCCCTGCAGCGCCCTCAGAGCCCGATACAACCGGGATATAGTTTATAGATATCCCTGGGCCTGACTCCTTTAGATATCCATAAACCTGACTCCAATAGGTATCCACGAGCCTGACTCCTATAGATAACTACGGGCCTGACTCCTATAGATATACACGAGCCTGAATCCTATAGATATCCACGAGCCTGGCTCCTATAGATATCCCTGGGCCTGACTCCTATAGATATCCAAGAGCCTGACTCCTATAGATATCCATGAGCCTGACTCCTATATATATACATAAGCCTGACTCCAATAGATATCCACGAGCCTGACTCCTATAGATAACCACTGGCCTGACTCCTATAGATATCCACGAGCCTGACTCCTATTGATATGCATGAGCCTGACTCCTGGAGCAGTAAATGAGTGAGATATGACACTGTATACTGTGCATGTACGGTACGTGACTCAGACTGGGACGTCGCTGGAATCAACACACCGTACTTAGTCGGGTTAATTTGTCTTCACCAAAATGTACCATATTATAGATGAATCAAAGAGCCGTCTATGCGATTCTGTTCTTTGCACTCCCCAACTAAACTCAATAACAATAAATTGAAATAACTCCTACCTCTGCATACAATATATTCAATTGCTGTTCCCGAATTACTAACCATTCCCGAATTACTAACCATATATGCACGTCCTGGAAAGTAGTTGTTTGGGTTTAAGTCCGCATAGACCCTGCTGTGCTGACACGGCCTCGTTTGATGTCTTTGAAGTTGTGTTATGTGAAGAAGCGTTAAAAGTGGGCGGGGCCGGTGCAGTGGTTCGGGTCTGACCCGGACATGAAAGCTCCGAAGATCAGAGCCTTGATTCAGGTACATCAAACAGTGGCAGTGCCCGCACCACACGCCCTCATTATCCAGAACCTGGAGCACACATGTCCTGACCCACTTCCCAGAAGCCTCTGCTCCAGGGTTAGGATATAAGCAGAGAGCAGAGGTGGGCCACTCACACTCAACAGAGAGCGAGAGAGAGGAGGATGGAGAGAGACACTGAGCTGGAGGAAGTGCTCCTTGAGGTACTGTCTCTGGAAAATGACTACCCTCGGACCTACCCCACAAAGAGGGCCTTGTGGACCCCAGAAAGCGAGACAGATCCCTCAGCATCCCAGGCCAGTGAGTGTCCAGGTAAGACATGACCCAGCACTCTGGCTGTTGTGTCCCCATCAGTGTCAATCATGGGTGGGAATATTTGGGGATGTGTTGCTAACTGCCTTGTTGTGTTTTCACCTTTCAGCGACCTCTCCTGAGCAGGTGGATAGTGGGGTTCTCAAGAGAGCCAAGCTTGAGCTGCCTTCTACGGACCCCTCAGGTCCTCCACGTGGAGGGGGCTCCAGGAAGAGGACGTCCTTCAGTACAGACCAGCTGGCACTCCTGAGGGCCACCTTCCAGCTGAACCCCTACCCTGACTTCAGCCACAGATCCCACCTCGCCCGGGTCACTGGGGTCCCCGAGTCTAGAATCCAGGTCAGTAGCATAGCTGCTCCCCAACACTGGGTCCAAAACCTCTCTGGGCTTTATTTAAAAGGGGTCTCATGCAATTTAAATATCTATCATTCCTCCAAATGACTGTCCTTTTCTAAGGAGAACGTCAAAAAAAACCCAACTTGCATGTTTGTCCTATAATATGCAGCGTCTGATCTGTGCTGGCGTAGAGCCATTACTTTCCCTATTTCATCCATTTGTTTGGTGCTCACGTTCTCTAAGTCTCTCTTCTCTTATCACCCTCTTTTCTGCTAACTCTGGATGTTGAAGACTCCTCACCCTGTCCCGTCTCTATCCCACCTGCCCCTTTCTGCTAAATAACGTTGAGTTCTGTACCAACAATGAGAATGGGGAGGAAGGACAGATTGATGTAGAGTGTGATGGGGAGGGCTCAAGTCAAGATTTGAGTGAGACTTGAGGGGCAGGGAGATCGGCAGGGAGCTGCATGAAGGGGTCCACGATTGTGGATGGGCGAGTTATTCTATTTCTGTTTAAATGTTCATGTCCCTCACCCTTCTAACAGTCCCTTTTCTCTGTTTACTATTTTCACAGGTCTGGTTCCAGAACCGAAGAGCCAGGCACTTAGCCAAGCTTACCATGCCATCTCTGGATCAGCCCCAGCTCCAGAGTGTCCATTGCTCATCACACTTCAGAGGAGAGCAGACACCGGAGGTCCCCACCCACCCTCAGTGGACAGAGGAGCCACTGCTTCTGAGGGTGGGAGGCTCACACAGCACCCCACCAGACACTACCTCGCAGGCCTCCTGCCACCATGCACCAACTGACCCCCCTGCATCTCTGGTCTGGGACCTGCAGGGGGACTTCCTCTGGGGCTTGGACTTCCTGGGTGGGCGGGCCTGTACTTCCCAGTGGCCTCCCCTCTTCACATCTGGCTCCCCAGGAACGCCCGGGGGCTCAGTGACCACGTGACCTGATGAGGAACACTCAGAGCGATCTAGGCGTCCGACATGATGAAGGCCTAAGCGGGACTTTGGGTCCCAGGGCCTTTTTGAGAGGGACACGTCACCTTCTCGAGTCTTCTCTCTAGGAGTTCAGCTGCCGGTTTCCCGTGGGTGTATGGCAGGAAGGTGGGGGTGCCTGTGAAACATTACAGACACACCGAACTGCTCACAGCACCATCTGTGAACTTCTCCACAGACATCCTATTGTTCTTTGCACTATTAAATGTGGGAAAACGTCACTACTTTTCTCAAGTTTACCTGAATTTCTGTCATGTCACGTATCACTTTTACCACGTTTCCAATGTCATATATTTTAAATATGTCTGCAAATAATAAATTAACAAAGTAAGCTCTTATCTGATTGTTGTGTTATCCTTTTTCTTGTATTGTTCTTGAAACTCGGGTGAATATTTCCCAAGCTACCTCACCAGAGGAAACGACCTGTTATTCTACCAATTATCAATTCAACAACCTCGATTTGACATAGTTTTGAAAATAACTTAAAAAGAACGAAGATTTATATGTGTGTGTGTATACATATAAAAGGCCTGTATTTATATGAACTTGCAAATAGTTATTACTCTATATCTATATGTTTCACTCTTACATATTGTACAGCCATTAAATACACTAGTCCACTGTCCTTAGCCCACTTCATTCTCTATAAAGCTGCGTTATGCTGATGAGGATGTTAAAAGGGGGCGGGGTGAGACTATGAGTTAGGTTCTGGGCCAGACATGAAAGCACTTAAGATGTTAAGTCTCGCAGGGTCCTCCAGGTGACTCGCTCGCTCGGGGCCGCAGTGCATACTGAAGAGGAATACCTTCTTGGGGACGTACTGCGTGCCCTTGCGAGTCAGTGATTGGCGGCTCAGCAGCACTGAGATTCGAGGACGTGACGTCTTCGTCCATGGCAACTGAGAGCTCAGTGACGCAGCATCTGCGTCATCCACTTCTCGGACCAATGACGGCCAACGCATGGAGCATGGCCACGTGGGTAGATCCTTTCCTTTAACCTGCGTGGTCTCGCTCTGGTGCTTTCGGGAATATGAGCTCATAGCAGACCATCTGCGAGCGTTCTCACAACGGTCATCATTTTGGATCTAGGTTGGACGTTCATTTTAGGGAACCAGGTATTTAGGCAAAGTTAGTTTGTTGAATCTCTTGGCTTGCTATCATGGCGGCAATACTGAAAGACTTAGCTTCAGCAGTACAACAATTACAGGTCGAAGTGGCCACCTCCCATCAAGACTATGCTGTACTATACCAATCAATGACAGCCTTACAGACTGAACTAGAGGAGATGGCAAATAAACCTTTATCAAGTAGCAACCCTTGGGGAACCGGGTAAGGTTCTGCAACTCCTTCAGGATCAGGTGGAGCTGTGTAACATGCTAAATGTACTCCATGGTACGTTAACCCTCCAGGTACCAGCATATACATTTCATTTAAATTTCAAGGCATTAACGGTAATAAACTCGTGAACATGCAACAGTATCTTATTGTACAGGGGCACCAAATACCTGATCTCTGACGATTAATGCCTAGAAATGTAAATGAAATGTATGTGTTGGTACCTGGAGGCTTAATGTACTATGGAGTGCATTTAGCATGTTCAATAGGCAGATGTCGACTCTGAAATCCAAATGTGCTATCTTTCCATTCAGTATTACTATCATGGCAAAACTTCCCCTAACTATTGCTAGTCCCAAGCTTGTTGGCGCTCAATTACTCAGGATCTCTCCCAGAATGGAAGTTAATGCTGTAATTGAAGATGATGGTATAGCCAAGTACACACTGAAACCCTGCTATCAAGTGTTTATGGGTGGATTACAACTTGCTGGCATTATGATTGCTAAAAACCCATGCCTAGCTAAGGAGTAATTTGAGGTTGGCAGCCTCAAGGCACTCAATTTAGTGGAATACAATTTAGAGATTTCCTCTTGCCCCGTGGGGCAGATGTCCAACAGGGCTTTGATGGTCTGGAATGGGAGTGTTCCTTCCTCCCCTGCCAATACAGGTCTAGGTGCTGCTGGGTCAGCCCCCAGAGCTTGTAACTTTACAGCCTGAGAACAAACAGTGTCAAAGTGCCTCCTCACAATTTCATAGTGTTCTCTGTTATAGGGTTGCTTTGCCTCCCTTTTTTGGTGGTACTTAGGATGTGTTCTAATGGTAACCCTCTATAGAAAAAGGTCCATGCCTAGCCATGGTAGTGGAACATGTCAAACCCCCTTGAAACCAGTTGTGCTGGTCTACCTGCTGCAAAGCTAACTCGGGATACCTATAACGTGCATACTGAATTTGGTCTAGGTCCATCCTAATGTATAGGCTGTCAAACCTGTCCCCTGGCTTGACTCCAGGTTTCTTCATATATGTACAAAGGGTTTTCCCAGGCAATCCTGCAGGCACAGCTACTGCCACTGTGAAATTGGTGTCAACAACCCTAGTTCCTCCTTCATGTAACCATCAGGTTACTGCTGGGCGGCAAGGTACAGGTATAGGAATATCAACATGTAGGTTAGTCATTCTAGTATCTCTTAGCTAGACAGCTTTAAAATTGTTTGCTTAATAAAGACACACCCCTCTTCACTAGAGTATGTTTGAAAGACTTTTAAAAAGAAATTCTTTGGGGGGGCGTGGCCAAGATGGCAGGTGGAGCAGACGCCTTAGCAACAGCTCCGCTAACCTGATCTCCCTATAAACCACATGGGGCCTCCTCCTCTGGATCGTGTAAGTCACTCCTGAGGTGGTGAGAAGGGCACTAGCCTTGTCAAACAACAAGAGGCATCTCGAGGCACAAGCGGTCAGATAGCAGATGATCGCTGCTAGTGATGTCTCTCCCCATGATGGTGGGCATATGCTGAGGAGAGGAGCGCGCCTCGGTGGAGCACCTCAGAAACGGAGGGGCTCCCGTGGGGTTGGAAAGACAACCGCGTCTGGGGAGCCGGAGACCTCGCTCCCTCCTCAGATATTGAAAGGTAGAATTTTGAAATATGCAGTCACAACTTATATCAGATTTAATTATAATTTAACCAATAGAAAACATTCACAATACAATGTAAAAATCGTTTTGGCTTCATTTTGAGAAAGGCAATGTTTGAGAAAGAAACTCAATGGGAAAATCGTTTTGGCTTTATTTGAAAAGTAAGGTTTGGAAAAGGAACTCAAATGGGGAAATGGTTTTCTAGGCTTTTATTTGAAAGGTAAAGTTGGGAAAAGGAACTCAATGGGAAAATCGTTTTTCAACACACATTAAAAGGACATGCAGTGCTTTGGGATTCTGGTTTGGGATGCCCAGGAATATATGGGAGATTTTGTTTGACCTCCTCCCCATTCACTTGTCAGGTAGCATTTTAGGATTACTTCTTTTGAGATTCAGCACTCCCCCCTTCTGGACAGAAGTCAGGGGTTTCAGAAGGACATTCACCCATGTCTTTAATGTCTATACTGGCTCTTACACACTGGGCATGAACTTTGTTCATTTCAAACTCTTACAACACTCAGCCTGTGAGTTTCTATATAGGAATTAATTGATTTAACCTCAATTCAATGCGCCAAGGATCTACACAGTTTACGCTCTCCCCACAATTTAAAGGAAAGGATTAAGGTGGCTGTTCCAAACACAATTCAATTTAAATGGACAGGGTGATTTTTTATAGTGGAGTCAATTTGAAGTAGATTTAATATAAATGTGCCAAGAGTCTTCCCCGTACCCCCCCCCCCCACCCGCTATGCGAGATGGAAATTAAGGCTGGCAGTTCCCCCTACCCCGCACAGCTTTGGGATATGTCTACTTAATTACATGGGAGGCTTTGATTATGGGGCATCACAGGCTCTTCTGAGGACAGCACAGATCTGGTCAAGGGCTTCAGTCATGAATTTTCTCCTGCACCCAGACCTCCTCTCGCTCCTCTGATGGGGTCTCAGCTAGTTTCTAGATTTCCCTGTCACTGTCTCTAATGCAAGGATTGAGACCTCTCTGCTAATTGTTCTTTGCACAAGTCCGGCAGTAGACTACCTCCAGGAATAAAGTGGAAAAGCCCTGATCTGATGCAAAATTGACCTCTTATAGGGCTGATGACACTCCTACATTATCATAATTACCATGGTAAGGATTTGCTAGTTTTCTTCCTTCAACTCCCACCAAGACGCCCACTGCCTACTGATAGGACTAGGGGTTGGGAGATGTGTATGATGTGGGCAGAGGGAGGAGGAAAAGTACATCATTTCAAAATGACAGGTGGGTTTTACCTTTTTGAGTTCTGTAAATCTAACAACATGGCAGCTATGCTAATTTTTCAGATAACTACATGAATCTATATATTTTTGGATTCTACATTTTAGGGCTAGTCGGACAATATTAATTTTATTTTGGCACGCCCTTCCTGGGTGGAACTATAATTTTCTGAGATTTGCTCCTGAGCCGAAATATTCAAAAATGGGACACTTCCCAATTCAAACATCATTTTCACGATCTATCAATTCACCAATATTCCAGTTCCTCTGACTTTTTTTTTACATGTCCCAAATGGCTTTTTATCCCCTTTAAAAGTAGTCTGGGGTGAGCTCAGGGAAACACACAATGCTCTTTTTATTTAGGAAAATGTGTTCAATGTTGAACATATGGCAAGGCATTGTTTGGGACCTCCAGTTTCACATTGAGATCAAGCCCAAGCAGTTTCATTTCCTCCAAACCACATGACTGGGAAATCTGGCTTTTCAAACCATGTGATTCTGCCCTCCCCCCATGAGCTTCAAAGGTCTTTGCTCAGAGCTAATGCGCAATTTTATGGTGAGGTTTGACCTTAAGGGTTATTTCTGTTGGTCATGGTATCTTGTATCACCACAGTTCTCTGTATTTTTCACATATGAACTGAAAACCAGACCTGTTTCCTTGGTGGGCCGCCGTAAAGGTTTTGGGGTCAAAGTTTCAGCTCAGAGAGAAAAACAAGTTGTAGCTCACAATTCTGAAAGAATAGCATTTAAAATTGAAAACGTGGGGGCACATGACTGTGTTTCATCTGGGCCTGCTGGCAAGAAATAAACTCTTTTTTTTACATAATGGTTAAACTGAAATTATATCCGTCTGGATATTAGTCACACAGATAGGCCATAGTTACATAAGAAACCAGTGTTCACTTTTAAACAAAACGAAATAGGCCTTTCCCTATAAATGTTGGCATTTTATCTGCTGAAATTAAGTCTCTTTATTCCTGAAAATACAGTCTGTCATTCGACTTTATTTCTTAAATGTAAGGCATCATTCCTCCTTTTTAGCTTCCAAATGCCCAGTGTTTCAAATGTATCTTTGCTTTCCATGTGCACTGTGGCAGTTTTGAATGTGTCAAAGTGGGCATTGTCCCTTTTTACACAAAGTCAGCATATGCAATGCCAAATGTCTTTTTGGAATCCATTGGACAATGTTAGTAATATTACAGTTCTGAGTCGCACTCTACTTCAGCTGAGTGCCTGTACATTCTAAAAAAATGCATGGAGGCCCATTCTCGCTTTTTCACTAGCCCTCGTGTTGGAAAAGCAGTGGTTTGGACTGGCCTGCATATTCCAATGGGTGTTGCACAAGCCAGGGTTGCTCTCCTCGTATGGCCTTACATGACCTCTCTATCTTGGACATTCTGGGGCTGTCCTTTTACTCCACAATGTAAAGAAGCGGTTGTCAAAACTGGACACTGAACACTATTTGAATAGCCTGACGCTCATTACTCGGGCAACAGCAACACATCTCATGCGTCAATTGCTGTTAAGATCTACAGCTGACCGGGAAGCATGGACATTCAGAAGGGGTCCAATAGAAATTTGGTAATTATGTCATCTGATACCATCCAAAATTACTTATAGTGGGCAAACAATCCATCAGAAAGAAACCTCTTGACAAGACCAAGAATAATTGCCTTCCGATTAGTACTACCCTGCCTCGATGGTCTGGCGACAGGAAGGGTATGGGGTCCCCATTTGGATGTGATGCTGAGGAAGACAATTTGCATTTAATTCTTTTTTGGCCAGTCTTCAAAGACATGACAGCCCAAAAGCTGGTCCCTGTTCTGAGAGACAGGAAGTTTGTGCACTGTCGGCCAGCACTACCATATTTATTATGGGCAGAAAACCTGCGGGTGAGCTGCTCACTGCTGTAGTTTTTAAGGCAAGCTAAGGCCAGAAGGAGGTGCAGGTTGTCTCTGTATTCTTACTTAATGGCAGCAATGTAGATTGAACTAATCTCGGTGTACGGTATTCAAAATGTTACTAACTACTTTGAACCTGTCTTAAATTTGTTTAATGGTATTTATATTGGGGTGCACTTGTGCCCAAGGACATTGACTGCCCCAATTATTATTTAAACAATTTTTTATCATTGTCTTGCCATATTGTTGTGGTTTTAACGTTTGTATTTTTTTTGTTATGCTTTTATGGCCAATGGCCGAAAAAAAGTTTTTGAATGGTAAAATCCTTTTTAGTGAAATCCACTAATCATTGAAGTAATTCTAGGAGCCCAGGTTAGATCATATAGAAAGAAAACACACACACAGGGTCTCCCCAATTGAATTAAAAGAAGGCAAGGGACTAAATCGGGATCAACCCAAAATCGACAAACAAAAAAGAGCCCATGCATCTAGTGCTTCATTTGTAAGAAAAGTGCCAGGGCCCAAATATTTTCTAGTACGTCTTTGACACGCTTGTGACACTGCGGACGGGCCGTTCCCCATTACTGCTGCCACTACCCACAACTGCTCCCCACTGTGTCACATATTTGGGGTTAAACTACAGCTAGCACCTGCTCATTGGGGTTGATGGATGCTCAGGATATCATTACTCCATAATCAATCTGAGTCTGAGAAAATAAGTGCCGGGGCTCAGAAATAAGTGCTGGGGCGGAGCCCTAGAAAACACCCCCACAAATTAAGCACTGCGTGCTTCCTTTCAGTTTAATAATAGCTAGGTTGCAAGCAATTCATAGAAAACGATTCCTTAATGCAAAACCTGTGGATGTATTAAGCTATTATAAAAACATGCCAATATAATGGAGCAACACATGTTGTTCAAATAAAGACCCTAACCCTACGCACATCACCCATACTTCCAATCATGCTTAAACAATACTACACATATATGGAAAAAAGACAACAATAATCATTACAAATGTACAAACACACAAACAATGAATGTTCTAGTCCTGGCACAAAGCCAAATGTGCGCACAAAAAAGATTTGTAAACCCCTAGTAAATAAATCTAACCCTCGGGTATATCAGTTAATAATGACATGGTGTATTTTGAAAAACAAATCCTTTAATGTATTACTTCGGGTTTACAAATCTTTTTTGTTCTTACATTTGTCTTTGAGCAAGGACCAGATTATTTATTGTTTGTTTGTTCATTGTTTCATACAATCCCAGCTTTTACATTAAAGGAAACGTTTTGTATGAATTGCTTGAGACCTAGCAATATTAACTGAATGGATGCACAGGCCGTGGTTTAGTTTGTAGATCATGTAGAAAGCAGCGTCGCCAGTCACCTTTTGATCTGTGTGGCAGCACCGCAGGTAATATTATCCTCAAGTTAGGCGGGAACTAACGCGTGGCCTTCAAAAGCTGGGCGCGTGCGCCGTGCCTCGAGTCCCAGAATTTACATATCAGAGGCGGCAAAATTTCCCGCGCTCCTGCCACCCTCACACTTCAGGCCTTTGAAGGTGACGTCACGCGAGGGCTGTTTGCCCAAAGAGAAACTGCAAGTTGCATAACAGTGGAAGGGAATGTTGCCGACCGGTATCGACCAGCAACATAAAGACAGATATAGATGTTCAAAAAATATACCCCTTGCCCCACTCAGTGCTCTCCACAGTAAACACACTACTACCCTTGCGGCAGCCGAGCTTGCATTCTTTATTAATATCTGTGTTTGTTAAAATTGTCATTATGAAGTGTCAGAGTTCTTTACAAACACATATGTAGTGAAACACTATCGCCGTAAAACTATAAACGAAAGTGCCAGAAATCCTTGCACACGGAGTAAGGGCACGGTTTAAAATAGAAACCGTTCGGAAAGGAAGGCTGCAACTGAAACATTCTTTTTTTCTGGAATTCACTGTGCTCCGAGGACATAGAACAGAACATTTCTGTTGTACTGGTAAATCTCTTTCAGGCGAGTGCCACCTACTTTATGTGACAGCAACATGGCGGCCTAGGACAACCGAAAGGAGCCCTAGGACAAGAAGGAGGAGGCCTGGGACAGGAATGAGGTGGCCTAGGACAGGAAGGAGGAGCCTTAGGACAGGAACGAGGAGGCATGGGACAGGAATGAGGAGGCCTAGGACAGGAAGGAGGAGCCTTAGGACAGGAACGAGGAGGCGTAGGACAGGAACGAGGATACCTAGGACAGGAAGGAGGAGGCCTGGGACAGGAAGGGGGAGACCTGGGACAGGAATGAGGAGGCCTGGGACAGGAATTAGTAGGCCTAGGACAGGAACAAGGAGGCCTAGGACAGGAAGAAAAAGCCCTAGGACAGGAACGAGGAGACTTAGGACAGGAACGAGGAGGCCTAGGACAGGAACGAGGAGGCCTGGGACAAGAAGGAGGAGGCCTAGGACAGGAAGGAGGAGGCCTGGGACAGGAAGGAGGAGGCCTAGGACAGGAAGGAGGAGGCCTGGGACAGGAATGAGGAGGCCTAGGACAGGAAGTGAGGAGGCCTAGGACAGGAAGGAGGAGGCCTGGGACAGGAATGAGGAGGCCTAGGACAGGAACGAGGAGGCCTAGGACAGAACGAGGATACCTAGAACAGGAATGAAGAGGCCTAGGACAGGAACAAGGAGGCCTAGGACAGGAACGAGGAGGCCTAGGACAGGAATGAGGAGGCCTAGGACAGGAACGAGGATACCTAGGACAGGAACGAGGAGGCCTAGGACAGGAATGGGGAGGCCTAGGACAGAAAGGAGGAGGCCTGGGACAGGAAGGAGGAGGCCTAGGACAGGAAGGAGGAGGCCTGGGATAGGAATGAGGATGCCTAGGACAGGAACGAGGAGGCCTAGGACAGGAAGGAGGAGGCCTGGGACAGGAATGAGGAGGCCTAGGACAGGAAGGTGGAGACCTGGGACAGGAATGAGGAGGCCTAGGACAGGAATGAGGAGGCCTGGGACAGGAATGAGGAGGCCAAGGACAGGAACGAGGATACCTGGGACAGGAATGAAGAGGCCTAGGACAACAGTGGGATCCCTTGGGCGAAATGAGGAGCCTTGGGATAGGAAGGGGGAGTCTCCTAAAACAGCAGCGGGATCGCTAGGCAGGATGAGAAGGTCACTACAGTAGTAAGGACGCCTATGGCAACAGTATAAGGAGCCCTAAGGCAGCAACGAGCAGCCACAAGACAGCAATGAGGTGCCTTAAAACCATAATATGGAGCCCCAGGACAAAAAGGACCCTACTGGTTGTTCCCTGGATTATTCCTCGTGTAGGGGACCCAATGCCCTGATTGCTGCTCCCTCTATTACTAGCGGCCTCCGAATTCGGCGAGAGAGCGCTCTCTCTCCCTCTCACCCTCTCTCTCCTCTCTCTCTCCATCTCTCTCTCCTCCCTCTCTCTCTCTCCCTCTCCTTCTCTCTCCCTCGCTCCTCTCTCTGACTCCTCTCTCTCCCTTCTCCTCCCCCTCTCTCTCTCCCCCTCCCTCTCCCTCTCTCTATCCTCTCTCACACTCCTCTCTCTCCCGTCTCCCCCTCCTCTCTCTTTTTCTCTCCCCCCTCTCCCTTTCTCGCTCTCCCTCGCCTTTCCTCTCCCCCTCTCTCCCTCGCTCATTTCTCTCCTCTCTCCCACTCCTCTCTCTCTCTTTCCCTCTCCTCTCTCTCGCTCGCTCCCTCTGTCCCTCTCTCCCTTTCCCTCTCTCTCCCTCTCACCCCTCCCTCTCCCTCCTCCTTGCACTCTCTCTCTCTCTCTTTCTATCTTTCGCTTTCTCTCCCTCTCCTCTCTCTTTAACTCTCTCTCTCCCTCTCACCCCTTCTCCTCTCCCCTAGTGCTCTCTCTCTCTTTCCCTCTCCCCCCCTCTCTCTCTCTCTCCTCTCTCCCTCTCACCCCCCTTCTCCCTCTCCCTCGTCTCTCTCTTCTTTCCCTCTCTCCCCCCTCTCTCTCTCTCTCTCTCCTCTCTCCCTCTCCCCCTCTCTCCTCTCCCCTCTCTCCTCTCTCTCATCTCTCTCTTCTCTCTCTCCATCTCTCTCTCCTCCCTCTCTCTATCTCTCCACATCTCCCTCTCTATCTCCCTTGCTCCTCTCCCTCACTCCTCTCTCTCCCCTCGCCCCCCTCTCTCTCACCCTCCCTCTCTCCCTCTCTCGCTCTCCCCCTCTCTCTCTCCTCTCCCCCCTCTCTCTCTCTCTCTCTCTTTCTCTCTTTCGCTTTCTCTCCTCTCCCCTCTCCCCCTCTCTCTCTCTCTTTTCTCCCTTCCTCTCTCTCTCCTCCCCTCTCTCTCTCCTCTCTCTCCTCTCTCACTACTCTTCTCTTCTCTCTCTCTCTCTCCCTCTCTCTCTCTTTCTCTCTCCCTCCCTCTCTCTCCCTCTCTCTCTCACCCTGTCTCTCCCTCTCCTCTCTCACTACTCTTTGTCCTCTCTCTCCTCTACCCCCTCTCTCTCCTCTTTCTTCTCTCTCTCCCTCTCTCTCTCTCTCTCTCTCTCCCCTCTCCCTCTCTCTCTCTCTCTCCCTCTCCCTCTCCCTCTCCTCTCTCTCTCTCCTCCCTCTCTCTCTCCTCTCCCTCTCCCTCCTCCCCTCTCTCTCTCTCTCTCTCTCATGGCACTTATGAGCCCTGTCAAAGAACACTACCTGTGCCCCCAGACTATGAAACTGAGCGGGGCGGCGGGGGCATAAAGTCTCAGAACAAGGCTGGTAAGAACGGCGGGTGGGGCTGAGCCCCAGTAGCAGGCTCTGGAGCAGCAGTATTTAGGGAGGGGTGGGCCTTATGCGCCTGGGTTCCATCTACCCCGGGGGAGGTGTGTGCAGAATGCCCACATTAGATATACACCCGAGTGTGTGTGCGTTCGATTAGATATACACCCGAGTGCGCATGTCTTACAGACCAGCATGCCCTGAATAAGGACATGCCCTGCGTGTATTCTTCTCTGCTTGTTGTGTTAAAATACACATTCCTTTCAATATTGAAATGCAAATCCGTCCGGAAATTTGCTTTTCAGAATCGGCGACTCTAAGTCCTCAATGCACATGTGTACACAACCCCCTGTAAGGACTCCATAGCTCTCAACCATTTGTGTTGCAAAGGCGGGTGAAACCACCCGATTTTGTTTTTGGCGGGTGAGAGTTCATTGAAATGAATGGGCGTGCAGGAGACTTGGCGGGTGAGTCAGCCCTTTACAAGGCGGGTGACACCCGCCAAAAGCGTGTGAGTTGAGAGCTATGAAGGACTCAGTGCACAATCCACCCCCCAGTGCGCTCAGAGGTAAGTGTTCCTTATACATACCCAGAGCGATATACAATACATGCGGGTGCACTATATATCACACTCGAGGTGATATATCACGCACACGCAGGATGCAGAATAATAATTACACACCCATGGCAATAGCCCAAAATGCACACTCAGGGTGAAATTTAGTGCACACCCAGGATGATGTGTAACAATTAGATCCCTACAGCAATATTTAATACATGCACGCTCTGACTACTCTCCAGTAAATGCACACTAGAGGTGATGTATATTAGACACCCAGAGCAACATGCAATAAAGGCACACCCTGGGTAATAAATAAATACACAGGGGGAGCCCCTCCCAACTCTCCTTCTGCACACAGGTCGTTGGTTGGCGCATGTTCGGGGTCAGAGGAACGAGGGCATTGCTTGGTAGACACTGTAGTAAAGCAGAGCATTCTAGGTACAGTTCATCACATCACCATCTCACTGATGGGGTACAACCCAAACTAGGTCCAAGACCCCCGCAGCCCCGGCAGAGCCCGATGCGACCGCATATATTTTATAAGGAGGAATGTATAGATATCCCTGGGGCTGACTCCTATAGATATCCCTGGGGCTGACTCCTATAGATATCCATGGGCCTGACTCCTATAGATATCCCTGGGGCTGACTCCTATAGATATCCACGGGCCTGACTTCTATAGATATCCCTGGGCGTGACCCCTATAGATATCCCTGAGCCTGACTCCTGGAGCAGTACATGAGTGAGATATTACACTGTATACTGTGCATGTACTGTACGTGACTCAGACTGTGACGTCACTGGAATCAACATACCGTACTTAGTCGGGTTAATTTGTCTTCACGAAAACGTACCATATTATAGCTAAATCAAGGAGCCGTTTATGCGATTCCCTTCTTTGCTCTCCCCAACTAAACTCAATAAGAATAACTACATCTGCATAAAATATATTCAATTGTTCGATGTTCACCATTTACCAACCATAAATGCACGTCCTGGAAAGTAGTTGTTTGGATTTAAGTCCGCATAGACCCTGCTGTGCAAACACGGCCTTGTTTGATGTCTTTAATTTTGTGTTACGTGAAGAAGTGTTAAAAGTGGGTGGGGGCCGGTGCAGTGGTTCAGGTCTGACCCGGACATGAAAGCTCCGAAGATCAGAGCCTTGATTCAGGTACATCAAACAGTGGCAGTGCCCGCACCTCACGCTCTCATTATCCAGAACCTGGAGTACACATGTCCTGACCCACTTCCCAGAAGCCTCTGCTCCAGGGTCAGGATATAAGCAGAGAGCAGAGGTGGGCCACTCACACTCACCAGAGAGCGAGAGAGAGGAGGATGGAGAGAGACCCTGAGCTGGAGGAAGTGCTCCTTGAGGTGCTGTCTCTGGAAAATGACTACCCTCTGACCTACCCCGCCAAGAGGGCCTTGTGGTCCCCAGAAAGCGAGACAGAACCCCCAGCATCCCAGGCCAGTGAGTGTCCAGGCAAGACATGACCCAACACTCTGGCTGTTCTGTCCTCATCAATGTCAATCATGGGTGGGAATATTTGGGGATGTGTTGCTAACTGCCTTGTTGTGTTTTCACCTTTCAGAGACATCTCCTGAGCAGGCGGATAGTGGGGTTCACAAGAGAGCCAAGCTTGTGCTGCCTTCTACGGACCCCTCAGGTCCTCCACGTGGAGGGGGCTCCATGAAGAGAATGCCCTTCAGCACAGACCAGCTGGCACTCCTGAGGGCCACCTTCCAGCTGAAACCCTACCCTGACTTCAGCCACAGATCCCACCTCGCCCGGGTCACTGGAGTCCCCGAGTCTAGAATCCAGGTCAGTAGCATAGCTGCTCCCCAACACTGGGTCCAACATCTCTCTGGGCTTTATTTAAAAGGGGTCTCATGCAATTTAAATATCTATCATTCCTCCAAATGACTGTCCTTTTCTAAGGAGAACGTCAAACAACCCCCAACTTGCATGTTTGTCCTATAATATGCAGCGTCTGATCTGTGCTGGTGTAGAGCCATTACTTTCCCTATTTCATCCATTTGTTTGGTGCTCACGTTCTCTAAGTCTCTCTTCTCTTATCATCCTCTTTTGTGCTAACTCTGGATGTTGAAGACCCCTCACCCTGCCCCGTCCCTATTCCACCTGCCCTTTTCTGCTAAATAGCTTTGAGTTCTGTACCGACAATGAGAATGGGGAGGAAGGACAGATTGATGTAGAGTGTGATGGGGAGGGCTCAAGTCAAGATTTGAGTGAGACTTGAGGGGCAGAGAGATTGGCAGAGAGCTGGGTGAAGGGGTCCACGATTGTGGATGGGTGAGTTATTCTATTTCTGTTTAAATGCCCATGTCCTTCACCCTTCTAACAGTCCCTTTTCTCTGTTTACTATTTTCACAGGTCTGGTTCCAGAACCGATGAGCCAGGCACTTACCCAAAGTCACAAAGCCATCTGTGGATCAGCCCCAGCTCCAGAGTGTCCATTACTCAGCACACTTCAGAGGAGAGCAGACACTGGAGGTCTCCGCCCACCCTCAGTGGACAGAGGAGCCACTGCTTCTGAGGGTGGGAGGCTCACACAGCACCCCACCAGACACTACCTCGCAGGCTCCCTGGCATCATGCACCAACTGACCCCCTTCCTCTCTGTTCTGGAACCTGCAGGGGGCCTTCCTCTGGGGCTTGGACCTCCTGGCCGGGCGGGCCTGTACTTCCCAGTGACCTCCCCTCTTCACATCTGGCTCCCCAGGAACGCCCGGGGGCTCAGTGACCACGTGACCTGATGAGGAACACTCAGAGCGATCTAGGCGTCGGACATGATGAAGACCTAAGCGGGACTTTGGGTCCCAGGGACTTTTTGGGACACACGTCACCTTCTCGAGTCTTCTCTCTCTCTAGGAGTTCAGCTGCCGGTTTCTCGTGGGTGTATGGCAGGAGGGTGGGGGGTGCCTGTGAAACATTACAGACACACCGAACTGCTCACAGCACCATCTGTGAACATCTACACAGACACCGCATTGTTCTTTGCACTATTAAATGTGGGAAAACGTCACTACTTTTCTCATTTTTACCTGAATTCTTATGTCATGTCATGTATCAACTTTACCACGTTTCCAATGTCATGTATTTTAAATATGTCTGCAAATAATAAATGAACAATGTAAGCTCTTATCTGATTGTTGTGTTATCCTTTTTCTTGTATTGTTCTTGAAACTCCGGTGAATATTTCACAAACTACCTCACCAGAGGAAACAGCCTGTTATTCTACCAATTATCAATTCAACTACCTCGATTTGACATAGTTTTGAAAATAACTTAATAATTACAGAAATGGATATGTTTGTGTGTGTGTAAACATATCCCAAGGCTTGCTTTTATATGAACCTGCATGCGTGTTTATGTCTATTTACATTGTGTGCATATAGATATTACTCAATATCTATATGTTTCACTTTTACATATTGTACAGCCATTAAATACACTAGTCCACTGTCCTTAGCTCACTCCAGTCTCTATAAAGCTGCGTTATGCTGATGAGGATGTCAAAAGGGGGCGGGGTGAGACTAAGGGTTAGCTTCTGGCACAAGTTTCAAAAGTTATTGAGCAAATGAGTTCCTCTTTTTTTGTAAGGGGGCTGGGGTGATTGAGGATGTGAACATGTTTAATAGAGCAACAGTCGAACCACCAGCTACCCACCTTCCCAACACAGAGGATGTACATTAACTACTCCCCGGGTGATAACGACTCTCACCCAGCTGTGTGTATTACTGTAAACTAGGTATCAAATAGCATATTTTAATAAGTATATAACATTGTATAACACATGAAAACATTGTTAAAAAAAACAATCTAATAAAAGAACCACATATAGACAATCTTGACAAAAGGCATTACTGAAAAAGAAAGACCACTTAGGTATTCTTATGTGAACAAAAGCCGATATGGCAAAACAAGGTGTATCTTTGCACATTCAGGAATATGTGATGTTAGTAACACGAGTGATCATTGGCCGCCCTGTATACATTTCTATAGGACATGGAACGTCTACACTTAATCGTGTTTCTGGGAGCGGAAAACCACTCAGATGGGCTGACTCTTGATGGTGTATTTCCGACACCCGTCTTCAGGACGCAGATAACAATTAATAATCGGGTGGATTTGGCTATGTGCACGGGGCCCTGTGCATCGCCAACCTAGGAACAATAAGAGGAAACAATTTAAAACTCTAAAACCCATGTGTTGCTCATAAGGCTGCTTTTATGTTACACACATGGGGAAAGTATAGATCTGGAATTAATGAAGCACAATCCTTGTCAATCGGCATCGGAGTGAATCCATTACTAGAGATCAAAAGTGATAAATAAATATGTTTTAGGCTACAGCACTTATCTTCATATCAGGGAATTGATTTGCCTCAATTTGATTTCATTTTTATCTGTGTTAATTAGAAAGTTACCTTTTCAGCAAGGTGGGGTGGTCATCACAACCAATGGCCTTCGGTGGTTGATGTCATTGTACTTGCATCTTATCAATGTCGCAGTCATTATTAGTCATCACTTCTTGGAATGATGGGGCAGCGTATGAGTTAGAACTATGTAGTCCAGAGTGCATCAGTATCTAATCTGTGGATGAGGAACAACAGAATGATCCCTATCAGTGCATTATAGAATTTAGAGAAGACAACAGCACTGTGTATTGAACCCAAATACCGAGGCGTCACTTGATAAATGTAGTGTCCTCGCGGCGGGTGCAGTTACCAGATGGCGTCTTCCAGCCTGTCTAGGAAAGGGAGCGAAGAAGGAGACTAAACCTCTGTTTTTATTGTGGGGAAATAGGACATTCAGTCCATTCTTGCCCTCGACGACCTTCTCAAGTTATGGGAAACTAATCCGCCCGCCCGCAGTAGGGAATCATAGGACGGGTGTGAGTTCTCGGAATTCCCAACAGTCTATTATACCTGTTACTCCAAGTCAGTCAAATCATTTGTTCATTTCCGTTAATCTACAGTTTGAACATATGATATGGAAAAATGTTGAATTGGTAGATGGTGGGGCTACGGGTAATTCATTGATGTTTCTTTTACTCATCGGCAAATCCTACCTTTGCGATCCAGAGCTAAGTCCGAATCTATTCTGTCAGTAGATGGTTCACCGTTAATATCAGGGCCCCTTTCATTGCATACGCCGAATCTGGTAAAGGTGTGTGCCATTTACCATCATGAATATATTTCTTTGGATGCAATAGATGCTCCCCTTATTCAATTGATACTGGGTATTCCCTGGTTGACCATAACCCACTAATGCTGCTGCATTTTGGAATGCCCTTCCAGCGCACCTCAGGATGTTTGACTCCCACATTGCTTTCCGCAAAGAAATCAAAACGATGCTATTTGTTTGACTCTCCAAAATGTACCTCTTGCAGTCTCTGTCAGTTATGCTTGTCCTGAGTTTACTTTGTTCCCTTGCATAATTGCTCTAACCTGCTTTGTAACCACGAATGTAAACGCCTTTCCATCAATGAAGCCTGCTTACACTTTCTTGTAAAGCGCCTCGATGCCTTTGGGCTGCAGTGCGCTCTATACATTTAAATAAATAAATAATAAAATGGAGAAACCAGAAACTTACATTTCAAGGAGGACAATGTCCCATGTCCTGTGTAAGGCCCTTAGATCCATTTGGTTATCCAAACAAATAAATACTCAACGAAAATAATCTCTCATCTTCCCAACATGCCGTGGTCATACCACCCCTAATTTCCTCCGGAGTACCACAAATATTCAGACCTATTTGATTCCAAGTAAGCAGACTAAAATTTTGTATCCTAATTCCAAGATACCATATGTGAGAACATATGCACTGC
This sequence comes from Ambystoma mexicanum, assembly GCA_002915635.3. Taxonomy (NCBI): domain Eukaryota; kingdom Metazoa; phylum Chordata; class Amphibia; order Caudata; family Ambystomatidae; genus Ambystoma; species Ambystoma mexicanum. The sequence goes on along the minus strand of CM010927.2, from coordinate 192,606,448 downwards.
CTGAGAAGGAGTATGTCCTCTTGATACAATATATAAAGGACAATTTATTTGGAGAAGGCTTCATTAGGCACTCAACTTCTCCTGCTGGGGCTCCCATTTCTTTAATTCCTAAGAAAGATGAGACTGAATTCAGGTCCTGTATCGATTACAGACAACTCAACGCCATTACCATAATAAATCGTTACCCTTTACGACTCATACATGTACTCGTGGATCAGGACTGGGATAGTCAAAACTCGATGAAACTCAATTTGAAAGGGGTTTACAATCTGGTACGTATAGCTGTAGGGGGTGAGTGGAAGATGGCTTTCCGGACCTGTTCCGGCCACTTTGAATATATGGTGATGCTTTTTGGACTCGGCAATGCTGCAGCTGTTTTTTAACACTTCCTTAATGATATCTTCATTGATCATCTGGAAATCTCAGTCATTATATATTTGGACGATATGCTCATATTTTCGCCTTCCTATGAGACACACATACAACATGTACAAGAAGTCCTGGCACATTTACGTCATAATCAGTTGTATGCCAAAATATCCAAATGTGAATTATATCGACAAGAGATAACTTATTTGGGGTATGTATTGACTACTGGATGCATCGGAAGGGACTCTAGAAAGATTAATGCCATCCTTGAATGGGCGACCCCTTCTTCTGTAAAGGAATTACAGAGATTTCTAGGCTTTTCTTATTTTTACCACTGATTTATTCAGAATTATTCTGAGTTATTAGTTCCATTAACACAATTTCTAAAGCAAGATATACCGTTCAGATTGGACATTGCCAAAGACTCAGGCTTTTCTACTCTCAAAACCTTATTTACTACTTCACCTGCTCTAACGTTACCCAATTCTGAATTCCATATATTCTGGAAACAGACACCTCTAATTATGCCATAGGACGGATTGTTTTCCAAAAGAATCCTAAGACCAAGAGCGTTCATACCATTGCGTACAATTCTCGTACTCTGACTCCTGCGGAAAAGAACTATACAATCTTTGAGAAAGAACTGTTGGTCATCAAAAACGCCTTCCTTAATTGGAGACATCCTCTTGAAGAAGCAAGGCATACAATCATTGGCTACACACACCATCAGAATTTAGGTTTTCTGAAAACAGCTCATGTCATGAACCAACGCCAGAATCGATGGATTAATTTCTTTTCAAGATTTGATTTTCGGATCACCTTTAAACCAGGGTAACCAAAACACTAAGGGGCTGATTCATGGAATTTGTGCGCCGAAAAACGGGGATTTGTACGCCATTCTGCCCGCAAATCCCCATTTGTCAAACAGGGATTTGCGGCCAGAATGGCGCACAAATTCCGTTTTTCGGCGCACAAATTCCATGAATCAGCCCCTAAAGCCGATGCTATATCCTGTGTGTACAAGGGCAAAGAAAATGATATGCAAGGAATTCCTTTTATATCACCGGACAAGATCATCACGTTATCGATAATCCTTTGACGAACTATGAAGTGATCCTGAAGGAAACCTATATTAGCCATTTAAAGAAGATCCTAGCCACGAGGAGAGACAAGGATTATTGTTTTAATGACAAAAACTATGGTTACCAACAAAGAAAAGTCCATAAATGCTATTGTACTGGTGTCATGGTATCCCTGGAGCTGGTCATTTCGGTATTAGGAAAACACTTGAGACGATACAGCTATACATATGGTGGAAAATGCTTAAATCGGATACCATAGACTACATCCAAGGTAGTAGAATCTGTACTCAAGCCCAGACGTTGAGAAATAAACCACAGAGTTTACTGCAACCACTACCCCTACCTGATCAACCATGGCATACCTGCTCGATGGATGTAATCACTGATCTCCCCAACAAAGGTGCTTATACTGGGATACCTACTGTGGTGGGTTCCTACACCAAGATGGCCCACTTTATTGCCCTCAAAGAAGTCTTATCCACAGCTAAATTGGCACATTGTTTCCTCCAACATATAATCCGTTTACATGGGAGCCCCAAGGCAATCAGCACAGATAGTGGAATGCAGTTAATTTCTAGATTCTGGCATGCAGTGAGCAAACTTATGGCAGTGCACCTAAACTAATCTACTGCTTATCATCCCGAGAGCTATGGCCAAAGTGAAAGGGCGAATCAAACCATGGTACAGTACCTTCAATGTTATCTTACTGAGAATTAACATGGATGGACCCAGTTGTTAAACTTACCTAAATTTGCATACAATGGGCATCATTACAAGTCTGCCGGTCTGGAATGAAGGGTGCCGCAAGCGACGTACCGACACCCATTCCGAACGGGCGGACTACAACTGTGCCTGCCGGGGCCTGTGCGCCCGGCATGTCTGACCTGCCGGGTGCATCGGCCCCGGTAGGCACAGTTCTCATGGAGCAGTGCACTATTAGCAACGGTGCCGATGCTTCCATCACCCCACTCCCATAGAGCCCTATGAGACTTTATGGGAATGGGGACTTATGCTTTTCACTGCCTGAGATCCAGAGCAACCCGGACATGTAATGTCCCGAGATCACCGGGATCTCAGGTGGCAGACACAGTGTTACGGGGTTACTGCCAACCTCGTAATGAGGCCCAATGTCTCTTACCACACTTCCATTCATGGCACTTATGCTATGGTTTTCATCTGTCCTCTGTTCCTGTCCCTATTCTCTGAATTTCTGATGTACCAGCAGCCAATGATATCGTAACCAACATACATGAAGGGTTACATAGGGCAAGACTACATTTATCTACTGCCCAATAATTGGCTTCTAAGTACGCTAACAGGAAAAAAAGGGGCCTGCGCCTCCATACTGAGTCTGTGATTCTGTATGGTTGTCGACTCTCCATACATATATCTGCCTTCTTTTAGTAAAAATCCCAAGCCTCATTAGACCCTTTTCAATAGCTAGGATTATAAATTCTGTAGCAGTGGAACTTAAACTTCCACCTTATTAACGCATCCATCATGTTTTCCACGTCTCCCAGTTCCCTCTATCCACACCCTGTTCCATGTAGACCTCCTGATGTTTGTCCACAAGAAGAGTATGAGGTACAGCGCATTGTTGTTTCACATCTTCTTCTTTGCAAACTTCAGTATCTTGTTCATTGGAAGGGCTATGGAATTGAGGGAGATCCTGTGTGCCCGTCCATGATGTTATGGCACCTAGGCCTGTGCGTTCTTTTCATATCTGATACCCTGGTAAACCAGGGGGAGTCCCCTCTGATGTTTCCTCCGGGGTGTCAGGGGAACTTGAGGCGGCGGGGGAAGGCTGTTGGGACCTGCCGGGTCAACCAGGTGATTCCCCTGGGGCCCTGGTGAGCACTGAATGGGAATCCCTTCTTGTGGGCGTACCGCATGCCCTGGCGAGTCAGGGCTTCGTGACTCAACTGCGAGGACGCCTAGTCCACTTCCATGGCAACCAAGAGTGCGGTGAAGCAGGATCTGCGTCATCCACTTCTCGGACCAATGATGGGGCGACGCACAGAGCGTGGCCATGTGGATAGTTCCTTTCCTTTAACCCGCGTGGTCTCGCTCCAGTGTTTTCGGTAATATAACCCAGCATCAGACCATCTGCGAGCATTCTAGCAAAGGTCATCAGCTGTCCGGTCAAATGGTCGAAAATAAAAGATCGAATGACCATTTGATCGAAGTCAAATGGTTGAAAAAAAAAGGTCGCATTTATTTATTTATTTATTTATATTTCTTTTTTAGTTTTGGTTGGTTAAAAATTATAGTGGATTTTTATGAGCCGTATGCTGTGCATTTTTAACTAATAAAGAATACTTTTTTCGATACTGAACACCGGTTTCCTGGAGTAATACTGTTTGACTGGGGGAGTGCTTTCCATGGACTGCAGAGGAAACAGTCTTTTCTAACATATTATATATATATATATATATATATATATATATATATATATATATATATATTATATATATATATATATATATATATATATATACCACCTGTACTAAACGCCTATGTTAGTACCTCTTACTACAGCTCCTGTCTTGACCTTAGAGAACAAGGGTGTATGTCACATAGCACTCTCATCTGGGGTGGGGGGACTTCTTCCGAGTATAGTCCTTACAGAGTGTCTGAGGGAAGGCTCATCCTGGTTAGGTGGTGTATTGCCTTCAGGACTTCCGAGGACTTCAAGCAAGAATACTCCACATCTTGTCAAGTTCTGACAAGATCAATGGGAGACCTTGTTACAGGTACATCAAACACGGGGACACCCGCCGCATGGTGCCCACGTGCACTGACATACCACCTATGAGTCTTTGCTCCAGGAGCAGGAACTAGCCAGTGATACACTTTGCAGATTCAAGGATCCCAGAGAGGGAGGTGGATGGAGAGAGATCCTCAGCAGGAAGAGGCATTCTGGGAGGTATTGCCAGAAAAAGGCATATGTGGTGTCACTGCCTAAATCACCAGATGGCCCTTGGTGAACCCCCCCAAGTCCAAACAGCCCCCCTCATCTCTGACAATGGTGTGCTCAGATAACCTCTACCATTTGTCTATCAGGACATCTGACAAAATGTTGCACACAGCCTAGTTTACACCATGCAGGGATCTGGGCTTGGTTTACACAAGAGGGCCAAGCCTGCTCTGCCCACCTAAGGGCCCCCAGGTCCCTCCCATCACGGAGTACCACTTATCTCAGGCCCTGGCAATAGGAGGGCTCAACCAGCACTCTTAAGCGCAGTTCTGCTGAATGTTATTATGTTCCAGGGGCTGCTACTAGACCTGTAGAGGATGGTCCAGGTTCCCCATCTGCCTTAGCTCACCCAAGGTAGCTGTATCCTAGCATTTAAGGCTGCTCTGTAGAAGGGGAGTGCTCGGAGGAGCCACATACAGTGCGACACAGTATACCAAAATCAACAATGATCACTATCAATTGTGTTTGGTGTTCCCCCAGGATAGAGGGTTGGTATTGGTCCCAAAATAGCCAGGCATGCTCCATTACCTTCCTTCTTCTCAACTATTCTTAGAGGTAGCTGAGCAGGGTAGACCAAGTAGCCTTGGTAGCTGAGCAGGATAGACCAAGTAGCCTTGGAAGCTGAGCAGGGTAGACCAAGCTCTATGGCTGATACAGGGTAATGCTTTAGAACATTCAATGAAGTGCTGTCCAGCTCCAATTCTGCATACTTTGGGGGTGTCTGCCCCATTGTTTTGTAAAGCACAGAGAACATGCCCGGCATACGGGAACACCATCCTGGTGGCAATCCGGACCGCTCCAACCCTCCTGCAGTTCAGGAAAGAACTAAAAACCCTCCTCTTCATGAAATTGCTAAGCGTGACTGGTGTCACTCTGTCCCCTGTTCCATCACCTCTCCGTACAGATTGTAAACTGCTCTCCTGTTCCTTGAACTCTGGTAAATCGCTCCATTGCTCTTGATGTAGGTTTGCGCTGTATAAAACATAATACAAGTGCTGGGAATCGAAAGACAATGCTGACCTGAAGGTTAAATGTGAGACGAAGCCCTGCAGAAACCTACAACATTCCAAGACCCTAATCACGGCCAAGCTTTGGCAGTCTTTGTGAGAACCAGCCTTCCAATCTATCAGGGAGAGACCAGGATTCCTACACACTCCCTGTGACTCGGAGGGACCAAGCATAATGCAAGCCTCGAACCGTGAACCCTCCAGAAGCATTGCATGACCAGGTCGCTACACTGACCTCTATGATGTGGAGGTGAGAATACACACATCAATATGCTCTGTAAGTGATCAGAACGCCTGACACTTAGGACCCAGTAAGGACAACACTACTTGAGCCAATGTCTCCCCATGGCACAACCTGGTGTGACATCCTGTGCAACTACTCTGAATCCTACATTGTGTGTGAGTGCCTATGTATCCGATTTTAATATCCAGTGATACCAATTCAGCGCCCACAATCTCCTGAGTGCTTCTGCGTTGTATTAGTCGGTGCTGGGACTGTTTGCACTGAATCTTTTGCCCGAGTGATGAATTTTGTCATAATGAAAAGGACTGTATCACCATCCAGTATGATCAGCACAGTCACATGTGACCCCACCATCTAAAAATGAAGAAGTGTCACTGGTGTAGACAACGTCTACAGGCCAATGAGACTACAGAGATCAGACATGTGTGTGTATTTTTGGGCCATCTTCAGATAACCTTCCCAGACCTATCCAGCCGAAGAACTTAACCCTCTGTTAGTGCCTAAAGAACCCATCATCTAGAAACCTGCACATATACATTGACTTGCACTGCACATAATCTCTGCACCTATACTTAAAAGTGATATAAAGTAGTGCACAATAGCACTGTGTAGCCTCCTCTTTTATGCAAAGTGATACAAATGTTACCAAGACAGTCGCAAATACTCCATAGATCGGGAGGATCGGTACCCTGATCTTGGGAATTTCCCCTGAACTCTCTTTTCCTCTAAATAGCTTTGGTGCCCTGGGTTAGGCCATGCACAGATGTGTCCAAGACGCCATAATCTTGACCTGTAAAACATCTAGAAACTCTGTAGAAGTCCATGAGAAGCTTCACCATACCCCGAGTCCTACACTGAAATAATTTGGAACATATAATGGAACTGTCATTTTCTCCAGGACTCTAATCCTCTCTGAAACATGTAATCTCCCCTGAAATTGTCGCCCACCCCAGCAGACTTTGATTCTGTTGCCTACCCTGAAGTTGCTACAAAGTTTGGAAGTGATGTGTCGTTGCACCATTCTGGATTTTGCTTCTTCCTCCTGGATTTTGTGATTCTTTCTGGATTTAGCCATATCCATTGTTCCATTTAGCCCTTTTTGCATCCCAGAAGCAGAGTGAAATCGTTCCAGTCCCAAATCACCATAGGAACACCCAGGAGAAGATATGCAATAGGGCCCCTGGGAGCCAAATCATAGTGGGAAAAAACTGCGGTGGGACACAGAGGAGTAACATTACAGTGGGGCACACAATGGAGCAAAGAGCAATGAGTCAGGATTGCTAGAAAAATATATCCACAAAAATCACACTACCACATACAGGAGCCGAAAATACCATTGATGTATATGAAAAAAATGAGTTACCAGGCCATTGACGATATTACAAGACAGCAAATAGCACAATCAGAGAACTTCTCAACTCTCATAGAGACTTTACACCACAGACAATGTCAATCAGTCTTACAGTCTTACTGAACATACAGAAGTGAAGTGCATCTGGGACACTCTTACCTCACAGTAGCCAAGAAAGAGAGACTTTTCAGGAATGAAGCAAGAGAGATTCTCAAGGCCTGAAGGTATATCAAAACACACCCATTAAAGAAACATACATTCAAACATAAATGAATAGATATTTGAACTCTTTTATTCATCACTATTTAAACAGTTTAATAAAAAAGCATGAACACACCGATAAAGTGTGTCTTATGCGAATTCATGTTTTGCCCTGCCCCAATTATAATTCCAAACCAAAAATTAATTATAGAATTAATCTACTTATAAAATCCATCACCACATCCAGTGACGAGAGAGTATCAAATGACGCAACAAACATTAAAAACGATGCAACAACATTAAAATCCATATGGAGAACTGCAAATATCCTGTAGCTCGCAGTCTTTTGTGCCCTACAGAGTCCTGTCAATATCCTGTTACTCGTAGTCACTTGTGCCCACCATGTTTCTGTTCTCAATGATTTGGAACATTCTTCAGGAGCAATTCAGTTGATTGTTCAGGACATAAACATTGAGCAACCATATGTTCTCTTTTTTGACTGTGGAGAGCTACATGACAATATCTGATCATATGTAGCGCCCAGATTGAACGTTATTTTTTACCAATCAACATATACACTTATTTGCCATCTCCCTTCATTGAGAATGAAATAATGAGCAGATGGTTGCTAGATTTCTGTCCGTCCACGTTGATGTTGAGTCTGCCACATATCATTTATGAGATGAAAGCTTCTATACGTTTCCCTCATATGAAATATTATATATAGAAGGGACGTACATTCAATTGTGTATACAAATTGGGATTGAGACATCTTCTAGTAGCAACTGTCAACTCATTACTTAATTCTCACTGAAAGGGGATGGCAAATATGTGTACACATTGATATATGATCAGATATTGTCATGCAATCTCCTGCTGTCCCCCTGTCCCCACCTTGGCTACCTTGCCTTCTCCTCCCGCCTCTTCTGTCCCACCTCGGCTCCTTCCTCACCTCCGCAGGGTGTACCTCTGATTTGTACATTTCCCCGGAAGGCTTTTAAGGCTGGCAACCTTCTTCAACTTGCCACACTCAATTCTCGCTCTGCTGTCAAACACTCCTCTGACATCTGACACCTCCAGGAAGAACTTGACCTTGATGTCCTCTGTCTTACCGAGACATGGTTCACAGCCAGCTCTGTCACAAGTTTTGATACTCTCCTCCCTGATGGCTACAAGATCTTCTCTGCACCCAGATCCACCTGGCCCAGAGGGGGTGTAGCCCTGATTTTTCCTGAGTGGATTCCTATCTCTATCATTCTCACGCAGACATACTCCTCTTTCAGATGCCTTGTCTGCAGGCTCTCTCTCTTTCCTAGCCACTCTCTTAATTTTGCTCCTCTCTACCGGCCCCCTGGTCAGTTCACCTAATTTCTCTCTGAGTGGGCTGACCTCTCCTCCTCCCTCCTGGCGTCAACCACTCAACTCCTCCTTCTTTGTGACCTCAATATCCATCTTGATTCTCCCTCGTCTGTACTGTTTCGTGACCTCTGCGATTCCCTCTGCCTTTCTAACCTCCCCTTTGGCCCAACTCACTTGGCAGGGCACACACTTGATGTCTTGATTGCCTCTGACCTCCCCCTCTCCATCCCTCTGACCCCTCCTCTCTCCTGGAGTGATCACTCCCTGCTCTCCTCTCATCTCTCCCTCCCTTCCCCCCAGGCCAAGCCTACCCCAACAGCTGACTCACATCCTCACACAGCCCTGTCTACGCTCTACACCTCTATCTCAGATGCTCTTGATGCTCTTGCACTGTCATGAGGATCCGTTTGAAGCCCAAAGCCAAATGCAATTCCTGGTATGACTCTGACCTTGCTACACTTAAACGTAAGTGTAGGGGGGCTGAGAAGAAATGGAGGGTCTCTTGTTCATCCTCTGACAAACTGGCCTGTCACCTGCCGCAAAGGCAATACTGACTCTCTGTCCACACTAAGAAGATAGCCCACATCCAAGCCTTTGTCTCTGTGGCATCTAACAACTCGGACAAACTCTTTAAAATCTGTAAGTTGCTGGCCAACCCTACTGCAGTCTCTACCTCTCCTGTCGCTTCCCAGACCCTTTGCTCAGCCCTTGCCTCACACTTTATCTCTAAAACCCATGATATCCTATCCACCCTCTCATCCCTTCCCTCTCCCATCACCCCTCCTTCTGTGAGCTCTGGTGCTCCTACAGCCACCCCCCCACCTTCCTTCTTCTCTTTTCCTATTTTCTCCCCAGACAAGGTCTCTAGACAAGTCTGATCTATGAAAGCCTCGTCAAAACAGGTTTTTCCTTGCTCTTCCAAAACCATCAAGGACCATATTGATACCCTCGCTCCTGCCCTGGCTGATTTCTGCAACCTCTCCTTTGCCTCAGGAGCCTTCCCTTCCCCCCTGAAGCACTCTCTTGGGCACCCTCTTCTAAAAAAAAACACAGCTGACCCTTCTTGCCTGGCTAACTATCACACAATCTCCATCATGCCCTTTCTGGGCAAACTCCTAGAAAAGCTGGCCATCTCACAGCTTAACCATTTTTTTTTAATTAAAATTTTTATTATTTTATTCAAACAAAAACAATACAAACCACACACGCAGTGTATGCATCAACAATACAAATGTTCATTGAGTTATTCTGGTCAATGCTACCCCCTCCCCCCCTTATGAGCCTGTTGGTTCCAAACCTTCTATATCTGCCTCGCGTGGTGGGGTCTCGCACCCCGTGGACCCTGTCAGGTCTTGTACTGTTCCAAACAGTTCCGCTATTAATAATCTCCATGCCATCAAGCTTCCCGCCTCCTCCTCTCCCCCTATAGTGCTTGCCGCTTGCCATACCATGGTTTCTGCCTCTGCCCACTTTTGAAAATCCTTCCACCACACCTCCACCAGTGGCTTATAACATGTCTTCCATCCTTTGGCAATCCTTCTTTTTGCGAGCACATATGCTAGGTCTTTCAATTTGTTAACATGCTTAAGTTTCTGAGGTCTGGGGATCCCCCCCAGCAAGCAAGCCCATGCTGTGTTCACAGTCATCCTGACCCCCTTTTCCTCTAGTTTTTGTGCTACTTCCCCCCAGAAGCGCTCAATTACTGGGCATGCCCAGAACATGTGCACCATGCCAGCCTTTTCTTCATCACATTTGGGACACGCTTGTCTCCCAGCATCCTTGAATCTAGATATCCTTTCTGGTGTCATGTATGCTCTATGCGTGATATATAGCTGTATCTGTTTCAGTCTCGCATTTCTTGACACCTTCTTGTGGTATCCCAAAGCACGTTCCCACATCCCATCCTCTAGCGGGGCGCCCACCTCTGCCTCCCAATCTAGTCTCAGTTGTGTTAAGTCCTTCCCGACCTTGGACATCATCATCTCATACAGTCTGGAAATCTCATGCCCCCCTTCTGTCATATCATATATCATGTCTATACTAGCATCTGGTTCTCCCTCCAATATTGTTTCAGGCCATGTTCTCCTGATTCTCTGTATCATCCTGTGATATGTAATATACTGGCCCATGTGTAACCCCATCTCTTCCCCGAGTACTTCAAACTCTGTGATGGTCCCCTCCTGCCAAATATCCCCCATTGTCACCAATCCAACCGCCTCCAAGTGGTTCATGAGTATCATCCTCAGCTGCTTATCTTACCCCGCCAGTGCGACTAATGGCACCTGCGGGGAGTATGGGTATGGGTTCCCCATCATCTGGCACGCTCGGCGCCACATCTCCCACCCGAGTTTCATCATTTCAGGACGCCCTTCCATCTCTGTCTTGGGCAGCCAGATCATTTCTTTCAGATAAAATGGGGCACAATCCTGTCCAAACAATCTGGATTCGGGTGTCAGTTCGTCTGAAAGCCACTTAGCTATATATTGCAGTTGGCTCGCGACACAATACACCTCATAATTGGGCAGCTTTATTCCCCCTTTTTCGTAAAAGTTCTGCAGTTTCCATAATGCCACTCTATTCCGGGTACCATGCCAAAGAAATTCCCTACACATGCTATCCAGTTTGGTGAAAAATTTCTTGGGTATCAGATATGGGATATTTCCAAAATAATGCAGGAGTCTGGGCAGAACCACCATCTTAAGCATCGCCCCCCCATCCCATCATTGCTAGGGACAACTTCTCCCAAAATTTCATGCACTTCTCAATTCTCACAATGGCCCTTTCGGTATTATGTCCATGCTCCTCCTCCACCGTGTGGTACACGTCTATCCCAAGATACCTAAATGTGATAACGGCCCATGGTATTTGCAGCACTGGTAACCTCTCCATAGGGATTCCTTTGTAACTACCTTGCGGGAAGATACTAGATTTCTGGGGATTCACCGCTATGCCAGACAGCCCAGCATATTTATCCAGCACTTCTAACATGTACTGGAGATTTTCCTCCGGATACCTCAGGTACAGCAGCAGGTCATCGGCATACAGAGAAATCAGTTGTCGTTCTCCACTCACCTCGATACCTATTTCGTCATATTGTTGCCTAAGGTATATCGCCAAGGGCTCTAAGGCTAATATATAGAGCATTGGGGACCATGGGAAACCTTGCCTGGTGCCTCGTCTTAGTTGCCATCTGTCAGATATCACCGATCCTGTTCTGACCCTAGCTAACGGTTCACTATATAACATTGTTGCCCATCTTATGTATCCAGGCCCCATTCCATAGCTCGTCCAAAGGCGGCAAGCAGCCATGGCCATTTGACTGAATCAAAGGCCTTGACCGCGTCTAAGGACACGATCACCATTTCGCCTTCGTTCCTGCTCCCCCACTCAACCACCCGATGGAGTCGTCTGTGATTATGGGTTATATTTCTATTCGGAACATAGCCCGTCTTGTCTGGGTGTATTAGTTTGTCAATATATTGCTGTCCTGGTTCAACATTGACAGAGGTCTGTAGGAACCACAACTACGCCCAGGCTTGTTAGGTTTGGGAAGAGGTATTATGATCGCCTCTCTGAGTGACTTCGGCAGCCGTCCCACCTCAAACACCTCATTGAGCATTTCTAGCATTGGGGGGAGCACTTCCTCCTTATATATCTTGTAAAATTCACTCAGGAACCCGTCTGACCCTGGGGTCTTACTGGTGGGCAGCTGCCTCACCACTTCCTCCAACTTCTCCAAGGTAATCAGTGAATCGAGTTCTTCCCTTTCTTCCACACTTATCCTAGGCAATCCTATGTCCTCCAGTGTTTCTGTGATCTCCCCAAGACTATTACCCCCCTCATCCCCATATAGTACCTTACAATATTCAGCAAATTCCTGATTAACTCCTTCTTGAGTGTCAACTACACTCCCATCCTCTCTCGCAATCGTCCTAATCGTGGGTCTGGGAGTTTCGCTCTTATATAGCCATGCCAGAAGCCTCCCCGTTTTATCCCCTCCCGCATGCTGTCTCTCTGTATATTTTTTATAGTTGAGGTTACATAGTCTTTCCCATTGCTCCGCACGTTTCTGCTGCAGTTTCAGTATCAGTTCCATGTCTGCACCTCCCTCCCTCAATACCTTTTCCAGTTCTCTTTCCGTTTCATGCATATCAGCTAAAATCCCACCTTGTAGGCCTTTCGATTTAGCTATGGCTACCCCTCTCATCACCACCTTGAAGGCTTCCCATAATGTGCTCGCCGAATCAACGCTCCCTGTGTTGGTCTCAAAGTAGTTTACAATCTCCTCCCTTATATCTTCCCTGAAGACGGGATCCTTAAGCGCCTCTGCCCCAAGGCACCATGTTGGAATCCTTGCCCTCGGGGGGGGGGGCAATATTGCCACCCAACGGCCAGGGGCGAGTGGTCCGAAAGGACCCTCGCTTTATATTCTGCTAGGGTACACTCCATCACCACGTCCGGCGTGGCAAAGACATAGTCCAATCTCGTATGCAATTGCTGCGGAGCAGAGCAATGTGAGTATTGCCTATCTTGGGGGTGTCTTGTTCTCCACACATCCGCCAGACCAAAGTCGTCCAGCAGAGTCTGCAGCGCTTTAGCCGCTGGGGCAGGTCTATCCATCTTCCCATCCGATCTATCTACCCTAGGGTCCAGAACACACTTTAAATCTCCTCCCCAGATCACCGCCCCACCCATGCATAGGCTGAGGTTATGGCACAGAGTTCTGAAATATGCTGCCGTATTTTGGTTGGGGGCATATGTATTCACAATGCTTATCTCTCTGTTCTCCACTAATCCCCTCAATATGACCATCCTCCCATCCGTTTCCGCCACTTCCTGTAGCTGTTGAAACGGGACGTGCGGCGCCACCCAGGTGAGTACTCCTCTAGCATAGGCAGAGTATGCCGGGCCCACCACAACCCCTTTCCATTTCTTCACCACCGTCTCCATCTTTTCCCGTGTCAGGTGTGTCTCTTGCAACAGTGCTATATCTATTTTTTATCTGCGCAAGTACAACATAACCTTGTTCCTTTTTAGATAACTATTAAGACCCCTGACGTTCCACGTAATTATTTTAAGGTCCCCAATGACCCATTAGAATTCCCTTCCTCCTCCCACCGGCGCAGTCCAGATCCCACTTCCATCTCAATCTATATAGGCTCGCTTCCCAACTTAAACTCCTTTTAACTACAAACACCCCAAACACCCTCATCTCCCTCCCATCCTCCCCCCTTCCCTTCCCCAACTTCACCCTCCCCAACTGTTGCCCAGCTCCATACCTGGATCTCAGGCACCCCCGCATCTAGCCCTTTCTGGTACAACCCATACTCGCGGCACAGCAGGGTTAGACCGCCCTATTGCCCGCCTTTCTACTAAATCTCGGGGGTAGGTAAGTGCGGTCCTGCCGCTCCTATTTGTTTAAAGTTGCTACACCCAATACTTCCATTTTCATTAGCCTTTGGCACACTATATTCCAGTCCCATAAAGTCACAAAGTTCAAGGGCTACGCCGTGTCTATCAAGCAATTCAAGGTGCTATATCCGGATTCCCCACTCTCCCCCCCACACAGGGTACATGACATAGTGTCTTCACTTATCGTGTTCCTGGGATTCGTGTTCCTCGTTCTGCGCCGGGCAGCCCTGTAGATCTAACCATGATTCCACATCCTCCGGGGAGTCAAAGAACAGCGCTCTGCATTTGTGTAGGACTTTCAACTTTGCAGTGTACAACAGCATGTACTTGATGTCTGCCGCACGTAGTCTTCTCTTAACCTTTGCACCAACATAGTATAGTCGGGGTATGCCGTAACCCTGGAGGAGGCCCTCTCTATCGTGCCGCCCTTACGAAAATACTCCAAAATCTTTTCCCTGTCTTTGTAATTCAAGATTTTCGCAATTATCGGCCTCGGTGGAGCTCCAGGCCGTGGTTTCCTCATAAGGGCTCGATGTGCCCGCTCTACCGTGAACCCCTGCGAGAGTTTGTCCGCTCCCACTTCTTGCAGGAGCATGTTCTCCACGTAAACCGTGTGGTCCTGGCCTTCTTCTCCTTCTGGCAGGCCGACCACTCAGATGTTGTTCCGTCTCGCCCGACCTTCTGCTTCCTCTACCCTGTTTTCGAGGTTGGCAACCTGCTGTTTCAGCACATGGACCTCCTTCTTGTTGTTCGTGCTTTCATCAGTGTTGGTCTTTACTGCGCTATCCCAATCCGCTAGTTCTTTCTGCCAGTGCTCTAACGTCCTACCGCAGCAAGGTAACTTCAATCCCCACGGCATCTATTTTATTTTCTAGGGCTGTCCGCAGTTCTGCCATCGCCGTGCCCCACTTAGCACTCAAGTCCGTTATGGCCGCTAGGACTTGTTAATTTTCTCCTTCATGGGGGGTCGTCCTCCGATGCCTCTCCCGTCTTTTGTACCGGGGTTGAAGGGGCCCGTTGCGCCTTCGCATAGGTGTCCATAGTGGGTTGCTTACTCCTGGACTTCAGCCCTTTCACCGACATCCAGCCGTCTCGCTGTGTCCTATATCAGCTCACCTGTGCCACTGTGATTTCACCACTTCAAGTCAGTGTTTTGGTGGCCTCGGTGGGCTACCCTGCTAGGTGGCAGGCAGGCTCGATCTTGGAGTGGGCTTTGTCCTCCCACATGTCCCCCCTATGCCGCGTTCTTGGTGGCGTGCTTCCGGGGCCCGTGCTCCCAGTGGTCTGTAATTGCTGGGTACTTCCGCGGCAGATAGGGTTCCGTTCGTGGGCCTTTTTATTATATTGCAGGCATTACAATCCGCCCCTTCCATTCATACATTCCGTGCCAGGTGTCCCTGTGTCTCAACAGTATGCAAGTGATGATAAGCCACCTCTGATGCTTATTGCGCACTATGGCGCACGCAGTTTTGCCCAGCAGTCACGGTGTCCCCATACAGCTCAAGCTCAGCTGTTTACTTAATGTCTTGGCCCTGGATGGGGTTAGTACCTGGGCGCGTGATTAAGACGGGCCAGCTTCCACTGTGCTTTGGTTTGCTGCTGTTACCTAGCCGGGCGGCCCTAATTGCAGCCTGATGTCAATGTAGTAAGTGCGCACCTTCGCGCACACAGTGCCCAGTCACTACTGTGAAAAATCTTGATTCGTTTCACCATTTCGTTTGTTGCGGCCTCGGAGCACCGATCCGTGTGTCCCGTGCATAGGCGTACGTTGCTGCCTATGACACACAGGACCACACCGTCTGCCAGCACACGCCACTTTATGCTGCTGTCTGCCCGCTTCCACCGCCGCAGCCCGCTTGTCCCTACGCGGCACCCAGCGGTCTACGCACGCTGCTCTGCTTTCATGAGCGGCTGGGAGCCGCGCTGCTGTAAGTGTTTACTGTTACTTTGTGTCCGTGTGCGGGCGCTGCTTTGATGCTCGGCTGGGAGCACCGCCTCTTCCTATCGCAGTGCAGAGCAATGTTCGGCTTTTATTTCCTTTAGCCGACGTCTCCGCACTTAGTGCGGGTTCGGCAGTGTCCCGCAGTCTCCTCAGGCAGCGGAGAGCCGCTTCAGCACACAGCGCTTCCTCGCAAGCAGTGTAGCAATCGTAAGTTGCTAAATGTATCCGGGCCTGGGGACGCTGTATCACTATTGCAATACAAAGCGAAGCTTGCCCTTCGTTACTGCAGGCAGCCGCCTCGCTCGCGGTCCGTGTAATTCAGCAGCAATCCGGTATTCGCAGGGCTGCGATGCCGCTCCCTTTGTTGTCCGCCATCTTGGCAACAACGTTTCCACATGGCTGCCACACAGAAAGTCAATTATCTGCCATCCGCAGACACGGTTGTCCCTTCAGAATTCCTGCTGTAAATGTATTCCGACAACCTTTCCTTCCGTTTCAAGCCTCGGATAGCATATTTGTAGCGTAGTTTCTCGGATAAGAGTCGGATCATCAGGAGCTCTGCACAGAGACACAACCTAGTCCATGGCTAGTTAGCCACGCCCCCCCTCGCAGCTTAACCATCACTCTGATTCTGCTGGTTGGCTCCATGAACATCAATCTGGCTTTAGAGCTGCCAGAAGCACAGAAACTGATCTCCTGAACATCCATGAAGATCTGCTCTCCAACCTTGACTCTAACTTCCGCTCTGTCCTCATCCTACTTGATCTCTCTTCTGCCTTTGACACGGTCAACCATACCATCCTGTTCAACCGTCTCCGTGACAACCTGAGTATCACCGATCAGGCTCTGGCCTGGCTGACCTCTTTCCTCTCTGATCGACCCTCCCAGGTCCAACTTGGGTCCTTCCTTACATCTATTTCCATCTCTACCTGTGGTGTTCCTAAGGGGTCTAACCTCTCACCCTGGTTTTTTTAACCAATACTTGGCTACTCTCGCTCATCGCATCACCATTTTCTGCTCCCATTTATTTTTTAGTGCTATGCTGATGACACTCAACTCATTTTCAGGCTTCCCTTAGCCACCTCCTCCCCTTCTCTCAGCACTGATTGCCTATATGCCATTCAGGATTGGTGTGCCACCAACGATCTCTGCCTGAACACCAGCAAGACAGAGATCCAACTCGTTGGCACACCTTAAGCCTCCTTTCCTCTCTCGCTCTGGCCGGCCTCCGTTGGCCCTCCTCCTACCCCTACCTGTGAGGCAAAGAACCTCTGGGTCATCTTTGACTCAACGCTTTCCTTCTCTGCCCACATCTCTGATGTCTCTAAAAAGTCAAACTTCCTACTGCCCCTCCACAGAGGTATTCTGCCTTTCCTCACCTTGCCCCAGACGTTCACTGTCTCTCGAGCCCTGGTTCTCTCTAGGTTGGACTATTGTAACAGCCTCTTTCTAAATCTACCTTCTTCTACTCTCTGCCCTTTGCAACTTAACCAGAACACAGGACTGCAAGACTTGTCCTTGGCCTCAAGCCCTGGAATCATATCTCTCCAGCCCTGAAATCTCACCACTGGCTCCCAGTGGCTGAAAGGATTAAATTAAAAATCGTTTGCATTGTCCACAAGGCATTTTTGGGGCCTGGGTCCAATATACCTTCAGCTGTCCCTTCGTAAATACCTTCCATCACAAACTCTCCGCTCCTCCACCTCTAACTCCCTCAGGGTCAGTCGTTTTTCAAAGAAACAAGCTGGGGGTAGATCTTTGTCTTCGGCTGGGGCCTCCCTCTGGAACTGCCTCGCTGCCACTCTGAAACTTGAGGAAAACCATCTCTGGTTCTGGAAGCACCTCAGGACCTTCCTCTTTGCTTCTGCCTTTGCCCGCTCTCTACTCTGCTGATCTGCTCTCTTGGCACTGTGCACCTGACCTACCTTCTGATTTCCAGAACCAGGTACCTGCTCACCTTGCCACCCAACCGCACTGCGTCCTGGCACTCCCTTGCACTGGGGACTGCATCTGTAACCATACAGCCCCCCACCCTTTTTCTTTCTGCACTTACAAGACTCACCCTGTCGGTTGCCTTAAACCTAGAACTTGCTACCTGCTGGCTGCACTTCCACCTTTTGTTGCTTGTTATTATTTATTGTATTTAATATTTATCTGTTTTCCTTTGCTCTGCACTTTCCACTGGTCCCCCTTCCATGCACTTCTCCCCTTTTCCCTCTCCCATGCACGTGTGCGTTCTCAACGTCACTGGGTCTAGTAAGATTGTTGTTTTGTTCTCCCTTGTTCCCCTCCCTTGACTTGTCGCGCTCTGAAACACATGTGTAGGAGCGCGATATAAAAAAAAAATCTATTCAATTCCATGCAGCTAGCTACAGTCAAATAACAGACCATATGGTTCCACAATGTTTATGTCCTGAACAATCTGCTGAAATGCTCCTGAAAAATGTTCTGAATTATTGAAAACAGAAACATGTTGGACTGAGAATAACAAGGTATTCGCCATTCTTCATATGGTTTTTAATGTTGGTTGCACCATTTTTAATGTTTGTTACGTTGTTTTATGCACTCTCGTCACTGGGTGTGGTGGTGGATTTTATAAGTAATTAATTCTACAATTCGTAAAGGTAAACTGGAACACCCCAGTCTGAGCAGAACAGATAGGCTAGGAAATCCTGCACCCAGTAACGTAAAGAGTCAAAGTAAATGGCAGAACCCTGCTTTATTAACAATCTCCATAAAACAAAGACGACATACAAACAACATAGTTATGCACTCTCTTTCTTATCAAGCATGACAACAGCTTCAAAACAAAAAGTATAACACCATTGACATTACATTACACTATTGGTTACAAAAACCCACGGTGTAAGGGGATTGGTTAAGGGAGTTGTCTACATATCGAAGATATATGGGTTAGTCCTTCCATTGGTTATAATCCTATCTGATGGTTACACCTAGGACCACCTCTAGCTTGACAAGAGTTAACTATTGGCTATTATAACATGTACTGGGTGGAATAGCATGAAGAGTTTACATTGGTTGGTACCTTGATCACCAACCTTGGCTATGACAGGTCATCTGCACATGAACTAAAAATGGGAGTGGGGGTGAGAAATCCAAGATCTGCGTTCTTCCAATTAAATAAGACGTTATCCTGTGGCTGCGTCCTTCCAATTAAATAAGATGCAATCCCTTATTCTTAGGCCAGGAGCTAAAAATATTCCTCTGTACTTGACCTTGTGGGGCGCCTTGATTCTGAGAACATGTGGGGAGGCGAGGCGGGTGTTTGGTCGTGTCTGGCTTTAATGAATAGACACTGTGCGTGTCAGTCTAACAGTAGGTCTGCTTATTCTTCCCAACTTCGGTTACATCTGGTCCATTTCTTCCTGTTTTGATCCGGCATAAGGCTGGTATGGCCACCTTAGTACATAGCATTTCTTTCCTCTACGATATTGGGGATGGGGAGGAGCAGTTGGCATTAATGATGTATTCATCTGTCTCTCAACATTCGCTCCTCTGTTGAGTCCTCGACCGCCGCCCTATTCTGGCCTTCCTCTGCATAGGGTACCTTAGGTATCCATATTTTAGTCACCCCCTTCAGGTCACTCGCACTTCTTATGTGCTCATCCATACTCCTGGCCATGTAGCAGCACTTCCCATCTGGCTTGCAGAATACCCAGCGTCCTACAAAAATGTGCGGATCTGGGGGAAAAAAGAATTTCAATCTTGGAGGAGTAACAGGGATTTCTCTTAGGTGGATATGAGGTATATTATCGGTTTGTGTATATTCATGCCCTTTACTTTTCATGTTTATCACTATTTTCATTCCTTCTGCCTTTTTGGCAGTCTTCTTACACTGGCTTATGGCTATTCTCAGGGTGCAGAATCCTGCCAGCACTAGTGCCAGTATTGCTATTAATATTTTGAATGCATTAGCCAACCAGGAGGGGATCCAGGAGAATAGAGCCAGTCATCATCTAGAGCATCGTCCACCTCCGCTGTCAGTTATGTGTGTAGATCTGTTAACAGAGTAATGGCCTCTGTGAGGGTCCCATTTTCCTCATCGTGGGCAAGTATGGACATGCTGTACCTGTGGTGCAGCTATGTTAGGGCTCATAGAAGTAAAAGGCAAATAGTGCCCATGCTGCTGAAATGTTTTTTTGAAGAGAAATAAATGTGTCCTTTATCTATTGTGTGTACCCAGAAACGGATATCACCTCAAAGTTATCCCATTGGAAATCTGAAAGCAAGCATGAGGGACCATTTTTTTCTAAAAATTTGAAAATGTGAGTTTCTTTTTCAAAATTTAGATAGAAAAACATAGGAATACATGAAGGATAAAAAACAATATATGCAAAAAGGAAAACTCTTTAGAAAAACAATATGCAAGAGATTATTATTATCAAATACAAGCAAACTGAATCAAAAACATGAAATACAATAGAAGACACACAAAATGTGCTCACTACTTTTTTTGAAACAATTGTCAGATTCGTTTTTATGGTTATTTATTTTCTATGCAAGTCTGCCTATGAATATGAACACATCATATTCATTTTCTGTTTGGGTGTCCTAATCGGT
This sequence comes from Ambystoma mexicanum, assembly GCA_002915635.3. Lineage (NCBI taxonomy): Eukaryota > Metazoa > Chordata > Amphibia > Caudata > Ambystomatidae > Ambystoma > Ambystoma mexicanum. The sequence continues at coordinate 192,585,923 of CM010927.2, read as the reverse complement.
TTTTTGAACACCCATATATGTTTCGGCAAACAAGCCACCTGCTAGGCCTAATGTCAACAGTCTTCCTCAGGGCCAACAAAGCCCTAGGGGGAAGCAGACAAAAAATAATAATGTTTGCATTCAGATTAGGGGATGCTTTTTGAATAGCTCATATTTAGACTGACTGTCATTAGTTTGATGTCCAAAAATAACTCACCCATTGACTTGGTGGGTAATAAAATGTAGGACATGTCGGCAGTGACCCTGTAGGTGTGATGAATGTAGCACAGAGGGGAAGAAGTCAGTTAACTGGTCTATCAATCTGTGGGAAAGTACAGATGGACCTTGTTATTTCAAGTCGTAATTTAACTTTCATAGTGTCTAAAAGCGATTTAACTTTTCATTAGGGCCATGAACTTCATCGATTTATACCCAGCCATAGTAACAATTTTTAGGCGTTTGTTTAGTCATCATAGTTGTGATTGGATTAGTTCCTTCTTGGGTTCTTCTTATTGGTCATGCCATTAGAAAAATATCGTCATACCTGATAAACTGTGGTCTTGGCTCACGGTTCACAGATGTACTCCATGTGCATCAAATTAGTGTAGTTCAATGGCTCAGCCGGAATCCATATCCCATAATATTGATATTATTCGGTAACATAACAGTAAAAAAAGCCGAGATGTGGCAGAGACAGTGATTCGCTAACGTGCTCAAGATGCTTGTCACTGCTCACATTGTTAAAGCATAGTTTTTTATCAAAGCGCTGGGACATACCTTTTAACCAATGGCCAGAAAAGGATCTCCATCCTTGTTGCCTATTCTCGGGTGGGAGGAGGTAAATGCGGTTACTGTCGTGCTCTCCAGTGTTCTTGAAAGTGGCAATTAATTCACCAAAGTTTCCTGACTAGAAAAATATGAACAGGAAAACAAATATTATAGCCAATTTGGTGCAGTTCGCAATGCCAAAAAGGGAACTATATATTATATTCACCTTACTAGTTGGACATGCAGCAAGGTGGGCCAATTTTTGCACAAACGTCCCACTAAATGGCTGCAATCAGATCAAGGATGTGCCTGTTCGGAAGGGTCATTAGTCTTATGACTCTTAGTAGTACTCTTATGGCGTTAAATCCCTTCACAGTTGTGTTAATTGTTTGCAACAACTCCCATCTCATGATTTGGAGCCATTTCGCACGTCGAGCAACCTGCAATCCTGTGAGGGAAAAAGCAATGAAAATCTTTTGCTAAACAATTTATTCTCGGCAGGTATGCCATCGTAGTAATCTTCTGATTTTGCAGAAAAATAGTTTTCCCCTTTCTTGCACGTAAGAGTAAGGGACATTCTTTTCCTCAAATGTGCATCCATTTTAGGGAAGTTGTAATTTGTATCTCACTCTGGGGAACTGCAGGGATTGGTGTATTCACTTGTACTATAGAACTTAGACCTCCCCACCCTGCTTGCAGCTGCATGTATGCTTTGGAACAACAAGACCAATAGTGGCCCATGAACACTGCAGTTACTGTGTTCATGTCTGGTACGTCAAAAATATGTTTACACCTGGCAAATATCTTAACACTGTGTACTGTGTATTCTGTGTTTTATTTTCTGTCATCATTTTCCTCTCTTGTATATAGTTGTCTTCTTGTGTGGACTTTGCTTTGTTTACCCATACGAGTGAGGCAGTATGTCCTTGGAATTGCCCCCTTGTTAAGCACAACGGAAGGTGTGTTAGGCAATGCGCTCTGTGCACGGGTACTTCCTTGGCTATAAAAACTCAGGACGCGCTAATGGCATAGGCGATAAGAGAGAACATATAGCAGCTCTCATCAGATGTCTCCATCCCAACTCGTGTGATGTGCTGATAACATACATTATTCCTAACTTGGACACAATTAGTTATATACGAGCTCATGTCCCCAAAGTCATTCATCACACTTTATTTAAGCCTCTTCATCCATTTGGTGAACATGCGAAATGCTGGGGTTGTTGTTACATTTGTCATGGTGAAATGTGTCATATTGCCATATATGGGTCTGGATTCATTATACAGGACAAGCTCTTGTAACGCAATAAGAATGAGAAAATAAAGGATGCAAAATGTAAAAAATGCTGCACAAGGCATTATTGCCAGAGTATCTGTTCTTCGTAAATAATCAAGTGCATTATTTAGTTGGAATAATAGAAGTGAATACCTAACAGAATTAAGAAGTCCCATTTTCTTCCTTCACAATGTCTCTTCCAGTTGTACAAAATGTTAATGGATAAAGAGAAATTGGAGTAATATGATGATAAAGATTCTTTAAAAAAAGAAACAGGTTTTGAGATCCCCAAAAGAGCAGCGAGAGTTGTGTTTCTTAATCTTAACGCAGGATAAGTATCCACTAAGTAAGTCAAGAGCATAAGGGTTTGCAAAGAAAACATTTAGCATATCTACATTTCTTTTTCATGAAAGTACTAGCCTTTGTCATGTGCAGGTATGATGTTTCAGAGAATATGTCCACTAAAAGTCTTTCTGCTACTTGTTTTAAATCAAACAAAGATTCTCTTTCTTAATTCTTTGGCTATTGGTTGGCTCGGGTGTTAGACCGGGTCTGGTCACGTGTTGTCTCTTCTTCACTTTCGGATTCAGGCAGTTGTGGCAGGGGGGTCTCTCTTTTGTAGGGTTTGACGTCACCAAGGCGCAACCAGGCTGTTCTTTCCTGCACTCTGAATGCTGTGGGAGTCACCTCCTCCACTATATGTGGTCCTTCAAAACGCAGCCTATGCCAACGTCTGGTAAAACTTTTGATGCACACCCAGTCTCCTGGGTTTAATAAGTGGGGGCTTCAACACTGTCACGGGATTATTTTGTTTGTTGTCTTTATCAATTTTCTTTGACCTCCTCTGTCGAGCATGAAGCTGTTGAGACATCAAAATAACACTCGCTGTCATAGCAGCCAAACAGTCATGCATTTAATTTCTAAGCATATTCAACACAATGTGGCATCAGTTTGCACTCGGGTGGGAGGAGCATGAGATACACGCATGCAGCATCCCGTCACCAGCTCGTGAGGAGTCAGGTGAGGGTCTGAGCCAGGTTCATTGTGTAAAGGAAATAGGGCTAAGGGTAGGCAATGGAGCAATCGTTTTTTCATGATCACCTTTGATTTGGCACTACAATTTTGAGGAGGCCATTGAGGAGGCCATTGAGGCGCTCACACATAAAATTTGCTAGTGGGTGATAAGCAGAAGAGAACTTGCACATAATAACCAGCAGGATTGTAATGTGCTCAAAAACTTCTTTTACAAAATGTGGTCCATTTTCAAACGTGAGCACTTCACGCACTCCTCATTTTGGAAAGACCTTGCATACAAGGAACTTCGCAGCACCTTTGGCATCAGCATGTGTGCACGACCGACCTTGATCCATCGACAAAAAAGGACACATGACTACTTTTATATATACCTGTAGCTGTTACAAACTTGGAGCATCTCTACATAGTCGATATGCAAATGCTGTAAGGGTCCAGTAGGACGGGGTATTGCTCCTCTCACTGTTCGTTCACAATATTGGCACGTACAATCATAAATTCGTTCTATGAAGTCTGTGCAAATCAGTATACCATCCTAAACGTGGAGGACTGCGACCAAATAGCTAAATTGTACTATGGAATGTGTCCGAATCTAGCAATAGTATGTGTTAAATATGTGCTTTTTTTATAGTTCAATATCAAACTGATAGGGGTGCTATCAAGGTTGTATTTTGCTGTCAAATTCAGTGGGATTCTTGTCAATTCTATATCAGATTTATATAAAATGTAGATAAAATGTATTAGGGTCATTACATTTATAGGGGTACACTTACATTTATATCATTTTTTTATATGAAATTCTTAGGGGTTCTTATCAAATTTATATAGAATTTATATAAAAGGCATATAAAATGTATTAGGGCTCATCAAATGTATATCAATTTTATATAAGTGTCATCAAATGTATTATGGTTCTTATCAAGTTTAAATCGAATTTATATCAAATGTATTGGGATAATCAAATGTATTGGAATTATTATCAGATATGATTTCAACAAAAGACAATGTAATCACTTTTCTTTTGTGATCAATTCACCCTTCCACTTTCCTTTTTTAGGCTTCCTTTCCCTTCCATCTTTCATAAATCTCTTAATACTGGATTGTGTTTTTGGGGGGGGGCATACCTTTTATACCTTCTGTCCATTCCTTGGTGCAAGCTAGCAGGTTGGTGCTTGTTTGCGTTTTTTGGGTTTTGTTCTGCGCTTATTATTATCTTTTATTTTCTATGGGCTCTGCTCTCATAAGACATCCGGTGGCCAATTTGTTCTCTCATTATGACCTGTTATAAGATCTGTTTTCTGTCTTGCTTGAATAATATCTTCTCTAGACCTGCTCATATGCTACTTGGGATAAATATGTGGCTATTGGAAAATGTGTGATATGTAAATCTCTTTGCTGTTTCCTCTGGTGTCGCACTCCTTTCTGGTGGTTTCTGCGTGTCAAAGGTCATGTGCTTCTTAATTTCTTGTCTATTCTAATATTTCTTTGTGGGGTCTCTTCCTCTCTCTCTATACATTGTCAATTTGTTAGTGTTGTCCTTGCGTAGTTCCTCTTGGGGATTCTTATGTATCATAGTAAATAATATGTTTTCAAAGATGGCCACCCTATAGTTGGACGATCTTGAATGGTTTGTCCTCCAGAAGATGGCCGCCCTATATGTGGACCATCTTGAATGGTTTTGGTCCTCCAGCCCCGCAAAGAAACTGGAGTATTCTGGGAGATGTCGGAGAATGTCCATTTGACGTACTGGATGCAGCTACTGCTGTCCTTCAAATGGAAAGTCTCCATCATTTGCTCATAGAGCTCCAAGTGTTCCCAAACAGAATACTTGGCGTTCTTATGATAAGGCGTGATGACACTCCTGATTGCCTTAATCTGTTTTAAGGGTCCTTAAGCAAGGCCCTTTTCATGCCTTATTGGCCTTTTTGGTTCGGGTAACCCTGGTCCATTCATCCTCTGACTCAGAGGCACTGCTCCCAGAGGTTGCCCGTCTGATCTTCCAGGTTTTCCCGGATTCTGCGAGCCTGGGAATAGCTGGCAGAATGTGGGGACCTGGTCTCCTGTGTCCTGTGACGCTCAGAGGAGTCTTCAGATCCCTCCTTGCTGCCAGGATTTGATGGGTACCCCCCCACTGACCTAACTGGGCAGAGGTTTTCAGGATGCCCTTAATGGGCCTACTCTCCTGGGGTTCCCCACTAAATTGCACTGTGCTTGGGTGCCCATACCCGGATGCCCGCCCATCCATTCCTGGGTGGTACTGGCCTATGAGCCCCATACTTTTGGCTGGATAGTAATCTGCCATCCCTGTGGCCCTGTGCTCATGTGCGCCAGGGGACATGGGGGTGGCAGAGTCCAGGGACTGAGAGAGATGAAGGCCTCTGGTACTAGGGCTCCTGAGGTTATGCTCAGGCGTTTCCCTTTCCCAGCGAACCTCATCTCTATCAGCCCCTGCTCCCTGTTGCAATGCAAGAGCCTGCGCTTTCAGTTCCTCAGTTAAGGCCTTACTAGACTCTATCAGTCTCTCCTGCATCGCTACCTGTTGTTGGAGCCTATCATTGTGCTGGCAGAGAGCCTCATTCTCTCTCTGCGTTTCCTGATTGGTCCTGGAGCACTGGGCCAGTCTTTGCTGCAGGAGGGTTACCTCCTGAGTCCCATCCCTACTGGCCTGCTCCTTTCTTGCCAGAGCCTCTTCCACCCTCCTGGTGTGCTCTAACAAGGTTCTGATGCTCTTTTTGGAGGTCACCCAGCCCCTGGAGGGCCAAGTGATTTTCTTCAGTTTTTCTTTTTAAATGGCAGACTTCCTGGCCTAAGGTGTCCCTTTCCTGACTAAGAGCTCTGCATCTGTGCCGCCAGGTCGTCCCTTTGCCTTTGAAGGGCCACCAGCTTTCTGGCGCTCCTGATCAAACTCTGCCTGGGTATCCAGGTCTTTCAAAATCAGTTTATTGCTCTCTGCCTTCTCCCTATCTAGGTGGCTTTGCAGGGTGACTACCTGCTCAGCACATGCCCTATTGAAGTCTAACTGTTGCTCCAGCTTTTTCTGGCTCTGCAGTAGGGAGTCCAAACCTTCTTGGTACTCCTTCTGCAAGGCCAGAAATCTGGTATCCTGGTCAGACTTTTCCTGTTGCAGGATACACATGTCCTCTTTGATTTTAATGAGATACTGTCTGCTCTCATTTTCTGACTCCTGGCCTCCTGCTGCAGCCTCTGCTCAGAAGAGTCCAGATCAGATTGGGCCTTCTGTAATGCCAGCAGTTGCCTACTCGCCAGATCTTGGCCTTCAGCACATTTGTCCTGCATGGCTCCCATATGTAAATATAAATATGCCGCTACCCTGGCAATCTTGTTGTGCTCATCCTTGGCCTTAGGGGCCATATATAGTTCACTCAGGGCCACATGTAAGGGACCCTGATCTCTCCAGATATCTGACCCAGTTTCAGTGACCTGTTGTGTGATCGCCTGCAACCCAACATTTTGGTCCTGCTCAGTCCATTCACCTCTCACAAATAGCTTATGTAAGAGGTGCTCTCTGGCTATTTTCATATCTACCAAGGTCGTCATTCTGGAATTTGAGTTCCTTCCTGACTTACAGAAGTTTGTATTTTATTTTGCAAAACAGACCGTTTCCTTAGAGCGTTCCTTTGAGGGGTGCTTTCACAGTGTAAAACAGCGTGGTGATCTAACCGGATATGTGTATCCGGTCAGTTGGCACACTGTATTAAGCTGCACAAGTGGTAAATCTAATCCAGAATCTCCGGCTTACGAGCCCCCACTTTGTAAGCGGATTCAATTCAACACTACAGCTAAGTCAATGCCTAGTCTGGGATGCTGATGGAAACCCTTATTGATATATTTTTATGTCCAGTTCATTTACTCTGGATGACAACCCTTATATAACACCCCTCTCTAGAATCCCCCTGACCCCACTGAGCCAAGAAGTAGGTTTGTTTTGCAAATTTAAAAGGTTTATTTGAAATTAAACAATATATATCTATCACACTTTTATAGTAAATTAATATTTGATAGCACACTTGTGAGGATGATAGTGATCAACAATGGATAATGTTACAGTGGTACACTCTTTTTGATGGCTTAGAAGTGATATAGAGAGGATAAAGTAGCTGAGAATGCTTTTATGGCTTCAAGGACAATGCAATGATGAATGAAAATGCAGTACAGAAAATAAACTTGATATGACTTCAACAAAAGACAATGTAATCACTTTTCTTTGACAATTCACCCCCCCCCCTCTATGCAAGGTAAAGATGGAAGGAAAGCACACAGTTCTCAGGAATGCAATCAAATATAATTCAGTTCCCCCCTAGCAAGCTTAGAGGAAAACAGGTAGGAGTTTTAAACACAGGCAATATACTTTGATGTGTATGCAAAGAAGTGAAAAATATGCTAAAATGATTTTAATTCCCTCTAGAGGTTCAGGGTGGTGTAGGCTACTTTGAATCAGTTCAGGCCAGCCCTATCAATGATTCAGGGATGGTTATCTAGGTTGAAAACAGATTTCAGGATGGAAGCAAAAACAAATATTTTTACACGTGGCTGAAATTAAGCAAAATGTCAAATCGCGGCAATTTAGTCGCGTGCTCGTGAGCGCAATTACGGAGGCACTATAAGAGGTTGGAAAGCTAGAATCTTAGCTTTAAGATGACAGTTAAAACTCGCTCCTAGCACAAACGGTTCCGGAGATACGGCCGATTTAGTAAAGGTAGTTTTCGGATTTGAAATTTTAAAAGCTCAGAATGACAGATGACAGTTTTCAGTTTTAAAGATGACAGAATGACACGATTCTAGGAGGCAGTTCTAATAGGCTAAAATAGTTTGGATTAGATTATTTTAAACTAAGAGATTGGTTTTGGCACAATGCTAGCTGGGTACTCACACTAGATTTTGGACAGGAATGCGATTTCGTCATCGATCGGGTCAGGATTGGCTGGACTTCTGCTAGCGGTTCTTCACAGCGATCTGGTCTCTGGGTCTCCCGTTCTGTTATCGGTTCTGCTAGCAGTTCTGGATACAGCGGTCTCTGGTTCTGCGGTCTGGATCAAGTGGATTCTTAGCAAGCAGCAAACCGCACAGCCCGGGCGGTTGAATAGTTTGCAAATGATTTTTGAGGCCTGCTGAAGAGAACTCAGCTTGTGGGTTAGCCTCTCTGCTACAAGTTCTGAAGTAAAGTTCTGGATCCCTGGAGTTCTGGATTTGAAGTCTGGAGTCTCCCGGCAAAGCGTCCCGCAAGAAAGTGGAAAGTGAATGTCTCTACCTGGGTTTCAATGTTCCTTTTATGTGTTTTGAAAATGGGTGTGTGCCTGGGCCTAGCTAAGCCTGCCCCTCTCACTTATCATTGGCCAAGCTTTCCTCTCTCCCTTGATTGGGGAAAGAAATGGAGTGTCAGAGTGATGCTGTAGGTTTTATGGTCAGAGGAACCTCCCCTTGTCAAATTGCACACAAATCTATTTCTGACCCAAATACATATTTATCTATGTACCATTTTTCTAATATTATAGGTCCAGTTAACATATTTTCTGTAGCACCAAACCATCCGATCCGTGTCTTTGTACGATGTCGTGTCCACTTATGACAGAATTCTCCCCTTTTCATCCAGATAACGACCTCTAAACCTTTCCAGATTTTACACAAATGTGCACCAGGGATATGGGTTTCAGATGATAAAGTGTCAGATTTTTAACATGCATACATTTGGAGTAACAACCTTTTTTTCCGCTACTATCCCCAAGAACATACCACAGGGTCCTAACACCTCTTAAAATGTGCACAGAAAAATCACAAGAATGATGATGTTATTTATATAATTTTTACAAGTCCGCACTATGAATTATCCATCTTTTTAAAATCATGCTCTGGCCCCAAAGGGGTGTGGTTTTCCAAAGCACATGGTGGAATTTCTGGTTTATCCACTTCCCCCAAGCTCAGCTTGCTCTCACAGGCACTGCCCCTCCCAGTTTCTCCCAAGAGGAAGCCATTTTACGACCCCCCCAATATAACATTTGCCTGAGCCAGGGACAGTGCTTTGTTTAGTTTCCTGTAGTCCCCAGGTGCCACTCCCCTAATTCAATCAGAGAGGTGTCATCTCCTTTTGGCAGGGGCAGCAGGATGCAGCCAGGCCTGGGAACACAGCTGCTGAATTCCCTCTCCTGTCGGGGGTAGTTGTCAGGCAGAATCCAGTTTCATTAAGCCAGGCTTCAGCTAAATGTCACTTTTGTTCCCAGTTTTTCTTCATTCAAATCAAACTCACAATTTTTGCACATGCAGCTAGAATGCTGATTCTAAGTTCAAAACTATGACATTTAACAGTTGCAACCTATGTTACACTCAAAAGTAGGTCACTCATTTATTTTAAACATTTCGATTTTAGTGGTTTTAAATCCAATTTCAGTTAAGCTGCTGACATCCACAGCTCAGCCAGTTTTGTTATGAACATTGTTTTGGCTCTTCTCTTTCCAGATTTAGTATGCACGCAAGAATACATTCTGCCAAATGTCTGCTGGTGTTCATTGAGATTTTGAATATCTTGTGATGTTTAAAATAGGCATTTTGAGCTTGCATTCAGGGAAACAAAGGTGATTTTAAAGCGCTTTTTTAGCAACCGGCACTGCTGTTTTTCCTTTGGCACACATTTCACTCATGGCACTCCTGGCCCATCATGCTTGCACTGGTGGGTGGCAGTTAGGGAACCATTTTGGTGTGCGCAAAACTGCACGGTTCTCTAGGATTCTGGCGCAAATGTGGGCTTTTCCGCCCTCTTGGATTTCCTAAGCCCACAGCACCAAATGTTGCAGCATAATAGTCCAAACGTGGGTCAGGACACCCAACAAACCCCCCCGCCCCGACTGCACTTTGATTTCGAGTCGAGATGGAGTCGGGTGCAAAGGATGTTTTGATCCACGCGCTGGGATGTCCGCATCATCTTCTTCCAATTCCGCAGATGGCACAGTTCAGCATCTTTTCCTCCATCCGGTTGGATCGATCGGTTCTCCTCGCCTGTCCTGATGGGAATATTGGGCGGTACCCCGGGCCCCTCGGATCTTTGCTCCCGGTCTCCGGGTCGTTCTCCTTGGTCAGTCTCCGTGGTTTCATCTCTCCTAGGATGATAAAGCAAAAGCGGCAATACCTATTCGTAGACATTTCTCCACCACTATTAATGGTGTGGCGAACACATACATTTTATACATCCGGTTACATTTTTCAGTCTTGTTTTAAAAACAAGATATAACAGGAAACATTTTCCTACCAGAATCATGATATTTTAGAGACTATCTGTGGGATATTTTAGGGTTGGAACTGAATTACTCTGGGGCGGCCCCCTCTGGGATTCCAGAGGATTCCTCCAGTTGTTGCAGAGTGTGCCTGGGATGGCAACACTTTAGCTGATTAATATGGACCCACTTGTCTTCCCCTTCCACCAGACTACCTTTGGGGATGCGGATCTTATACGCTACTGGGGAGACCTTGTCTATAATTTCAAACGGTCCCTTCCATGTAGGCAAAAATTTCGCTGTTTGGCCTGGTTCCTTTGGAAATTGTATAGATAGACCCGGTCTCCCACAGTATATTCCTTCCTGGTGGTCTTCAGGTCGTAGTGGGTTTTCATGCTATCAGCTGATCTTTCTAGATTCCGCTGAGCATAGGCAAAAGCATGCTGAAGGTGTTTCCTTAAATTCTCCACATACTCATGAGTTGTGGAGGCATTTATCAGTGTCTGCTCTTGGGTCCTGTAGAGCAAATGCTGGGGAAGCACCATCTTGCGTCCGGTCATCAACTCAAATGGTGACATTTTAGTTGCAGATGAAGGGGTAGATCTGATTGGCCATTAGGACCAGAGGTAATCGGATATCCCAACTTGGCCCAGAATCTGCCACAAACTTTTTTAAGATGCTCACAATGGTTCGGTTGTATCTCTCTACTGCTCCAGAAGAAGCTGGCCTGTAAGCAATGTGTAGTTCCTTTTAATCCCCAGTATCTCCCACATCTTTGTCATTACCTCGCTGGTGAAATGGCTACCTCTGTCTGACTCAATCCTT
>CM010927.2:192427978-192574801 GCA_002915635.3 Ambystoma mexicanum | reverse complement strand
TGGAGTCCCTTACTGAAATAATTAAGAACCTTGAGTCCGGGGAATAATCGTCCAGTCCACAGCACTTTCAATAATCTGGTGCTGGAATATTGAAGCCAAACGGCCAGTGGAGACTCTGCGCCGACCTTAGGGAGCTCAACAACGGGTCCATACTTCCCGATGGCCTGTGCCCTACATTGACCAAGGGCTGGCCCAGATTCAGGGGTCACAGGTATTCACAGAAATAGACCTGACCAATGGATACAGGACCGTGCCTGTCAGTAGGGAGGACCAATACAAACTGGCTTCTACCTTTGGGGCCAGCAGTACACATGGACCGGACTCCCTTCGGATACCTCAACTCCGGCAATGAATTGAACATTTTCCTACATAAGGCCATGCCCGACCTGGGTGCGAGGGGTAACCTGGCTTATGTAGATGATGTCCTCATCAAAAGTTCATCTGTAGGGGAACACATAGCTGAGATCCGTATGTTCTGACACAGTTGAGGGCCGCCGGAGCAAAACTTTCCTTTCAGAAAGCCAGTGGTGTAGAGCCCGTGTTAATTTCTTGGGGCATGAGATTACTCCTCAGGGTCTCTGTCCCCAAGAAAAGAAAGTGGAAGCACTCCAGAAACTGAAAGACCCACAACTCTGCGGGAACTAAGGAGCCTCCTTGGACTGACTAATTACAGCAGAAAGTTCATTGAAGGCTACGCAGAGATCACTAGACCCTGATTCATCTTCTTGAAGGGGGGGTCAAGTGGGAATGGGGTCCAGAACAATCTGAGGCGGTAAGACAACTCAAAAGAAGCCTCTCAAAAACCCTTGCCTAGCTTACCCTGTCAGAAACAAGGAGTTCTTCCTGGAGACGGGGTTCTCTAAACGTGCTTGACGGCAGTATTATACCAAAAGCATGACAAGATCAATAAAGTAATCTCCTATGCGAGCAAAACTTTATCCTCTGTGGAGGAAAAATTCAACGATTGTGAGAAGGCACTCCTGGCAACGGTGTGGGCATTGAAGAATTACCGCCCATTTATCCAGGGGGAACACATCATAGTGGAGACTCCACACCAGCCTCTGCAATATCTCCAAAGTGACAGAATCCGGGCCGGAAATGTGAGTAATTCCCGAATTACTTCCTGGATTCTGTCAATGCAAGGCTTTCCTGTGGAGGTCAGATATGGCCAAAACAAGAAGAGTCCCCTCGCGCAAGGTCTGGCTGACTTGCATGATTGTGCCAGAGAAAACTGTCTCGAGGACGAAAGTCTAAAAATCAAGGACAACATGGAGGCATACCTTAATTCCCCACACAAAGTCTTTGAAGAAGACAAGTGTGACGGAATGCCCACTGTCTATGTGGATGGATGCTCTTACCATGTTGACAATAACGGGGAGAAAGAAATTGTGGCCGGCGTAGGGAATGCATGGGTGAATTAGTTCCCAGAACCCTCCGCTGGATACAAAATTGGTCCCCGAAGTAGTCAGGTGGCAGAATTGATGGCTGTGCATCAGGCCATCCTCACTGCTGTCCAGCATCAACTCCACGAACTGGTCATAATCACAGATTCGGATTATGTACGGAACAGGTTCGTGGAGCACCTGGTCAACTGGAAAACCAGAGGAATGTTATACGCTAATAACAAACCTCTGAAACATGGGAAGTTAATCCAAAATATTGATGATCTGGTCACATCGAATGGGATGACCATCTACTGGAAAAAGATCAAGGGTCATTCCAAAGTAGAGGGACCAGACAAAACTGGAAATGATTTAGCTGATCAGCTGGCCAAAACCAGGGCATCCAGGGGATCTAATAGAAATAGAGTTCCTGTTGGGGAAATCCAGGTCACTGTGATCACTAGGTCCCAGACAAATGCTCACAATGATCTTTCAACTGCCCAATGAAGCAAGGAGACCCCTGATGCTGATTTGATTACAGCTCAGAAGGGGGATCCAATCATTGGTAAGTTTTACCAACACCTTGAGGACCCTGAGAACTTTCCCCTGACGGACACAGATTACATTGGAAAAGAGGACCTAAGAGTGTTGATGAAATGTCCAAAAATGTTCCGAATCCAAGACGGTTTGTTGGTAAGGAAATCCCAAGCTGGCCATGATCAGTGGGTCGTTCCTACCTCATTCCGAAGCCTGATGTTAAGTCACGCCCATGATGCGGCCACCGCCGGTCATAGGGGGTTTCACACAACACTGGAAATCTTAAGAGAGGTTGCATACTGGCCACACATGGGGCAGGACCTCGACCAATACTTGAAGGGGTGTCTTGTGTGTGCACAATTTCAGCCATCATCCCTCACACACCGTGCACCTCTCCAAAAGAGGGGGATGACACTGCCATGGTCAGATTTGCAAATCGACTTTGTAGGCCCTGTGATTCGCTCGTCTAGAGGAAACAAGTACATGTTGACCGTTACATGCTTGTTTACCAAGTGGGTGGAATGTCTCCCAGCCCCAAACTGCAAGGCAGAAACAGCAGCTGCCCTGATGATTAACCACATCTTTTCCCGTTTTGGTCTACCTCAAAGGATTGAGTCAGACAGAGGTAGCCACTTCACCAGTGAAGTAATGACAAAGATGTGGGAGATACTGGGGGTCAAAAGAAAGCTACAAATTGCTTACAGGCCAGCTTCTTCTGGAGCAGTGGAGAGATATAACCGAACCATTGTGAGCATCTTAAAAAAGTTTGTGGCAGATTCTGGGCCAAGTTGGGATATCCGATTACCTCTGGTCCTAATGGCCATCAGATCTACCCCTTCATCTGCAACTAAAATGTCACCATTTGAGTTGATGACTGGACGCAAGATGGTGCTTCCCCAGCATTTGCTCTACAGAACCCAAGAGCAAACGTTGATAAATGCCTCCACAACTCATGAGTATGTGGAGAATTTAAGGAAACACCTTCAACATGCTTTTGCCTATGCTCAGCGGAATCTAGAAAGATCAGCTGAGAGCATGAAGACCCACTACGACCTGAAGACCACCCGGAAGGAATATAAGGTGGGTGATCAGGTCTATCTATACAATTTCCAAAGAAACCAGGCCAAACAGAGAACATTTTTGCCTACATGGAAGGGACCGTTTGAAATTATAGACAAGATCTCCCCTGTTGCCTATAAGATCTGCATCCCCAAAGGCAGTCTGGCGGAAGAGGAAGACAAGTGGGTACATATAAATCAGCTAAAGTGTTGCCATCCCAGGCACACTCTGCAACAACTGGAGGAATCCACTGGAATCCCAGAGGGGGCCGCTCCAGAGTAATTCAGTTCCAACCCTAAAATATTCCACATATAGCATATAAAATTCTGTGATCCTTGTATATATATATATATATGTTCTTGTCTCCTAATTTAAAAAAGAAAATGTATATGTTCATATCTTCTGATTCATAAAATGTATATGTTCGCCACACCATTAATAGTGGTGAAGAAATGTCTACGAATAGGTATTGCCGCTTTGCTTTATCATCCTAGGAGAGATGAAACCATGGAGACTGACCAAGGAGGACGACCGGACCGGGAGCAGAGACCCGAGGGCCCGGGTACGCCCAATCCTCCCATCAGGACCAGCAAGGAGAACTGATTGATCGATTGGAGGGAGGACAAGATGCTGAACTGTGCCATCCATGGAATTGGAAGAAGAGGAGGAGAACATCCCAGATCTTGCGAGTTCCATCAGCGAAAGGACAGAATGGCCATCGCAAGAGGGGGGCTTGTGGGATGTTTTTACCCATGCATACAAGCCCTACCATAAAACTGTGCCTTACTGGCATTGAAAACATCATGATGGCCAGAACTTCCCAGAGAGTGCACAGGGAAACATGAAGAATAGGCTGCCACCCATTTTTGCCTATGTTGTGAGCACAGGAGGGCACTGCCTAAATCCACCATTGGGCTACACACACAGTAGCCTGAAACCATTGGGAATGGCGATGCTCATTGCCAAAATGCAATTCACAACTGTGGGGAATTCATTTTCTTAATCCCAAAAATGGTTGCATTACCAGTACTCACCACTATCAGAAAGCCAGCGTTTTAAAACCACCAGACTTTTGTCTAAAACTGAACAAATGAAACAAAACCAGACCAAGGAAAGACTTGCTAAGAGGTGGATACAAGGTAAAACTACATTCTGAAATGACTTGAAGGAAGTAATTATTTAATGTATATGTAAAAATTGTAAGTGATTTAAACTGGGAACAAAAAGTGACATTTAGCTGAAACCTGGCTTAATGAAACTGAATTCTGCCTGACAACTACCCCTGACAGGAGACACCTGTTCAGCCACTCTTCCCAGGCCTAGCTGCATCCTTCTGCCCCTTGCCAAAAGGAGCTGTCACCTCTCTGATTAGATTAGGGGTGGAGCACCTGGGCACTGGAAGGAACAGAACAATGCAACTCCCTTGACTCAGGCAAATGTTATATTGGGGGCATCGTAAAGTGGCTTCCTCTTAGGGGAAACTGGGAGGGGCAGTGCCTCTGCTAGCAGCTGAGCTTGGGGGAAGTGGATAAACCAGTTATTCCACCCTGTGATGTGGGAAGCCACACCCCTTTTTGACCAGAGCATAATTTTAAAAAGATAGATAACTCATAGTGCGGACTTGTCAGAATTATATAAGTAATATCATTATTTTTGTGATTTTTCTGTGAACATTTTGAGAGGCGTTAGGACCCTGTGGTGTATTCTGGGGGGTTGCTAGCGGAAAATAGGGTCTCACTCCAAATGTCTGCATGTTAAATATCTGACACTTCATCAATTAATGTCCATACTCCTTGCGCACATGTGTGTAATTTTGGGTAAATGTCCGATATTGCAAAACCAGTTAAAAAGCGCAAAATGTTGTCATTTTTGAATGCAAGCCCCCAGGAAGATCAGAGGCGGACAAGCATGGACAATAAGGAATATATAATGTGCACATGTAATTTCAACAATTGTATATCTGGGAAAGATGTATTTGAATCAAATATAGATTTGTGGGCAAACTGACCAGGGGAGGATCCTCTGACCCATAAACAGACCTCATCATGATGACAATCCATTTCCTTCCCCCAATCATGGGAGAGGGGAGAATTGGGCCAATGACAAGTAGAGAGGGTCAGGCTTAGCTAGGCCCAGGCACACACCGATTTCAAAACACATAAAAAGAGACTGCTGGGACAGGTAGAGACATTCAATTCCATTTGCTGTGGAGCATGCTGACCAACGACTTCACATCCAGAGATCCAGACTTCAAATCCATCAATCTCCAAAGACCAGAACTTTACTTCAGAACTTAAAGCAAGGGCCTAAACCCACAAACTGAGAACTCTTCTCAGCAGGCCTCAGCAACCTTAAACTCATTTGCAAACTATTCCACAGCCGGGCGAGCTGTTTGAATTCTTTTGCCAAGAACAATTGCCAGAGACCAGACCAGAGATCCAGAGTGACCCAGACCGCTGTGAGCAGAACCAGAGTGCTGACCCAGATCACTGTGAAGTGCCGAGACCAGAACCGGAGTCCAGTCCAAAACCTGACCAGATCCGTGGCGAGGCCTATTTCAAATTTATATTGTGAGTACCTAGCAGAACTGAACATGGAATGGAGTGGGCACCACACGTTGTATATAGTCTATATATAAGTATTCCAAAAAAATCTAAAAATTAAACGAAAGCTCGAATGGATGCTTACGGGAGCTGGTTGTTATAAGTCTGGAGACACCCTGACTCATAGATACAAGAACAAAAAAAGGCTAGATGAAAAATCTAGTCAAACAACCGCTCTCCGTACAAACCCTACTAGGGTGATATGATTCAAACGTAAATTTAAATATCAATTCTTCTTTGCTTCTTTTCTTTTTTTCTTATGCTTAAATTCAATGAAGACAATGCTTGATCCAAAGTAGTGGTAAGAGTAATATATTTATCAAAAACATGCATTTCCAAAAAGTAAAAAGAGGAAAATCACTAATTCTGTCTTAGTGAGGATTAGACCGCCACTTCTCATACTTAAATAGACTTCATATACCAATGCATTTCGGAGCAAATGGCTCCTTCATCAGGGTAAGTCTAATCTAATAACATGAAATCAAACATATGACATGAAAAAACAATGTATAATCATATATATTAGAAATAACACAATATACAATCATAAGTCACCAAGGAAAGGGAAAGTAAAATTGAAATCACATACCGAAAAACGGATGAGGATTCAGGTCAAAGTGAAACATGTAATAGAAAAAGAGACAGAAATAGAGAGTCAATGAGTGCAAGTAACATCGAGGATATAACCTTGTAAATAAAGAAAAAATAAGGAAAAAAAGAAAAAATAATGTAAACGGACTCACGAGAAGTGTTTGGCCGCGTAGAAGCAGGAATCTACAATCACAAGCAGATATGTGGTCTGCTGTCAGTGACAACAGAATGCAGAATGTGACCTAATCGGTGAAGCTGAAAAAAGCAAGATTGTGTTTCAAAAAGAGTCAATGAAGCGCAGTGGCGCTGTGATTAGAAAGAATGATCTCCCATGTTTACCTGGAAGACAATCAGGGTCTATGCCGCCAGGAGAACGCTGTTCTGCATTGCTGTAAGCAAGCGTTGCTAATGGTACGCTGCTAGTTATACCCACGTGATCGCATTGCATCGGGGGAGCGGCGCAATGCGGCACGTACATTTAGGAGGCTGCATATGAGGCGTATAGGCATATTTAGAGCCAATCATGCAATTATCCACACTCGGGTAAAGAAAAGAAGAAGGAAATGGAAGTAAAAATAAAAAGTACAAAAAAATAGACATAGAAAAAATACTATGGGAAAGTAAACACAAGAGTACTTGATAGAAAGTGAACATATATAACAACGAAGGCACATAAAATGGTGGCCCTTGTAAAAGTAGGGGATAGTAAACATGCAACACAGCCGTGGTAGGTGGCACGAGGTGTCACCTTGGGTCCCAGACGGGCGTCCGGGAAAGGCTGCTTAGATGCATGGACACATAACGTGCAATTAACATGTTAATTAGGATGATTAGCAGGTGTTAACATCACGACTCAGATGATCTGCAGTACTGCGTACATATTAACAATACCTAAGGATACTAACAAGGTCTGACATAATGTTCAGGCACGTGAAATTAACAGTGATCAATACGAAAAAACATTGCATGATGTCACATGGAATCAACATAGATACATCATATTCAAAGATAACAATGGTAATTAATTTCTTCATTGAGGCCATTGGGATACAGGCTCCCAAGTCTGTCGATCCAATATGTCTCTCGTTGATTAAGCCGGAGGCTCAGATCTTCGTGTGGATTAACTTTGTGTAACACTTCAAGAATCAAAAATCTAATTTGTGTCAAATTGTGGCGTTTCTCGTTCCAATGGCGAGCCACTGCTGAGTTGGGATTAGAGTTTCGTACACAAGAGCGATGCTCGTTCCACCGTACTTTAGCTGCTCTCATGGATTGGCCAACATAATACTTCCCACAGGGGCACTTGATTCCATAAATAATGTTCTCACTATCACACGTGCCAAATGTCTTCAACAGAATCTTATTACCCGTGTTGGGGTGGTATATAGTGTTACCTTTGATGACCAAATTACAATTAGTACAATGAAGACAAGGATATGTTCCTGTGCGTTGAGTGCTAGGTTCTTTCAAAGGAGGTCTCGTGCGTACTAGTTCATCACGCAAATTCCTACTTCTTTGATAGGCAAATATCGGTAATTGATCAAACAATTTCTGTACTCTCACATCGTTCCTGAAGATGTTCCAATGTTTCTTAATAGAATTCTTTATTTTATTGCTCTGAATGGAAAATCTTGAAACATATACCGTGTTTGTAGCTCCCTTTTGGTTTTAGTTGTACCGTTAAGAAGTGTGTCACGATCCAGAGTTTGCACTCTTTGGGACGCTGTGTGTAATTCTTCTTCTGAGTAACCACGGGCTAGGAATTTGTCTTTCATAGCTAGCTGTTGAGATAAGTATTCTGCAGGATCACTTACTATCTTTTTCACTCGTAAGAGTTGACTGTATGGTAAATTTTTCAAAAGGCTAGGTTGATGAAAACTTAAACGGTGTAAAAGATTATTGCGATCGGTGGTCTTGCGGAATAAAGTGGTGTTGTAGCCAATATCCGTTTTGACAATGCTAACATCCAGGAATGTGATATGTTTTATAGATATCTCGTTCGTGAATTGGATGCGTGGGTCAATGCTATTAAGATATTCAAAAAAAGCCACGAACCTATCGTGGGTGCCGGTCCAAATTCCAAATATATCATCAATGTAGCGTAGCCATAGGTAGATGTTCTGATTCCACTCTTGTTTATTAAGGACATGCTCAGATTCAAATTTGTACATGAAACAATTAGCATATGATGGTGCCATAGTCGCACCCATTGATGTCCCT
This sequence comes from Ambystoma mexicanum, assembly GCA_002915635.3. NCBI lineage: Eukaryota > Metazoa > Chordata > Amphibia > Caudata > Ambystomatidae > Ambystoma > Ambystoma mexicanum. Next base: position 192,566,409 of record CM010927.2, on the reverse strand, counting down.
GAGGTTTGCAAAAAGAATTTATTGCGATATTGAAAGTATGAGTTCTCCGCAATAAATTGAAGAAGAGTCAAAATAAATTCTTTCTGTGCACGGATAGGTGGTGATTCGAGTAGGAGCCATTCGACAGATTCCATGCCGAGATCATGGGGAATAGATGTGTATAAGCTCTTCACGTCGATTGTGAACATGAAATGCTCTTGATTGAATATTGTGTCATTGAGCTTCTGTAAAAAGTGCGACGTATCTCTGATGTAAGTAGGCGTTTTCTGTATCAGCGGTTGGAGAAAAAAGTCAATATAAACTCCGAGTGGTTGGTTTATGCTGTCCATACCTGCTACAATAGGTCTTCCTGGTGGTTTCACTTGATCTTTATGGATTTTCGGTAATGTGTAAAAGTTCGGAATCCTAGGGTGAGTATTATTGAGAAATTTGCGAGTATGTTCATTTATCCAGTCAAGTTCAAAAGCTTTATCGAGCAGGGTTTCCAAGTTTTGTTTAATGGACACGGTGGGGTCGTGATCCAAAGGTGCATAGACATTGCGATCCTGTAATTGTCTCATGCATTCAGCATCATAATCCGTGGTGTTCATGATCACCAATGCCCCTCCTTTGTCTGCTGGGCGGATAGTTATCTCTTTGTCACCATATAAATCACGGATTGATTTCATTTCGTGTGGTTTCATATTCTTGTATGGTGGAATTTTGTAACTGATCCGTTCGAGATCCTTGGTGACCATTTTCTGAAAGATGTCTATCGATGGAACTGAGATTGGTGGTATAAAGTTACTCTTGGTTCGGAACTCTTGAAAATCAGGTAGATCGGTGGTACTCTCATGTGGTTCGAGTTCTTCAAAGAATACCTTCAGTTTCAATTTTCTGATGAATTTATAAAGTTCGATCTTGGAGTTAAACAAGGTTGTACTGTATGTAGGCACAAAGCTTAACCCTTTCTGCAGTGTATTTACTTCGGTCTTGCTCAATGCTCTCTGAGATATGTTGATGACTAGGTTTTCCTCAGTTGCAGTCGTGTTTGTGGTTTGTTTCTGAGGTTTCCTCCTCCCCCTGCGGGTTCTTTTGGGCGGGCTCCTAAAAAAGCCGAGCCTGTGGGTGTTTGGATTGAAGGACTGACTGGGCGATTTTCATCACCCGATGGTCGTTCTGTGTGTGCATCAAAGTCCCTTTGTGGTTCTGAGTCAGAGCTCGATGTGGTATCTGTTGGATGTTTGTATGGTTTCTTTGAGGCTACTGGTCCATATTTTTCCATCCATGTATATACCTCTTCATTGATATAATCATAGGTATCGCGCTTAAATTTTTTAACCTTTTTGAGTTCCAACTCAGTTTTATACCCTTCCAGTTTTGTGTTGATTTCTGTTAGGATAATATCGTATTCTTCTTTACCCAGTGATGTCACAAGCTCTTTCTCGATTTCTTGGATTTCGGTATTAAGAGAAATTAGATTTTTAGATAATTCTTGGATGGTTAATAGTATCAAGTCTAGTGATTCTTAAAGTAACGTCCTAATGTAATCGCATGTAGTTTACGATTAATTTCTTTGCGAATTAGATATTCCAGCTGTTTGATGCGTTTCGCCGGATCCTTAGTGGTAGTGGCATGTGTGCCTATAGTCGTTTCGCTGATCAATTCGAGAATGGCAGCCGCTTCCTCAGTCGAAAACCCTAAGGTTTCTGCACATTTCGTTGAATCAGCGCATCCCAAGAGGCTTACGCATCCAACTCCGGCCTACCCTGTGCAAAGAAAGCAAAGAATTCGTACGAAAGTGGGAGGCTATTCTGAACAAGTGTTCACTAGACTTGATACTATTAACCATCCAAGAATTATCTAAAAATCTAATTTCTCTTAATACCGAAATCCAAGAAATCGAGAAAGAGCTTGTGACATCACTGGGTAAAGAAGAATACGATATTATCCTAACAGAAATCAACACAAAACTGGAAGGGTATAAAACTGAGTTGGAACTCAAAAAGGTTAAAAAATTTAAGCGCGATACCTATGATTATATCAATGAAGAGGTATATACATGGATGGAAAAATATGGACCAGTAGCCTCAAAGAAACCATACAAACATCCAACAGATACCACATCGAGCTCTGACTCAGAACCACAAAGGGACTTTGATGCACACACAGAACGACCATCGGGTGATGAAAATCGCCCAGTCAGTCCTTCAATCCAAACACCCACAGGCTCGGCTTTTTTTTAGGAGCCCGCCCAAAAGAACCCGCAGGGGAGGAGGAAACCTCAGAAACAAACCACAAACACGACTGCAACTGAGGAAAACCTAGTCATCAACATATCTCAGAGAGCATTGAGCAAGACCGAAGTAAATACACTGCAGAAAGGGTTAAGCTTTGTGCCTACATACAGTACAACCTTGTTTAACTCCAAGATCGAACTTTATAAATTCATCAGAAAATTGAAACTGAAGGTATTCTTTGAAGAACTCGACCACATGAGAGTACCACCGATCTACCTGATTTTCAAGAGTTCCGAACCAAGAGTAACTTTATACCACCAATCTCAGTTCCATCGATAGACATCTTTCAGAAAATGGTCACCAAGGATCTCGAACGGATCAGTTACAAAATTCCACCATACAAGAATATGAAACCACACGAAATGAAATCAATCCGTGATTTATATGGTGACAAAGAGATAACTATCCGCCCAGCAGACAAAGGAGGGGCATTGGTGATCATGAACACCACGGATTATGATGCTGAATGCATGAGACAATTACAGGATCGCAATGTCTATGCACCTTTGGATCACGACCCCACCGTGTCCATTAAACAAAACTTGGAAACCCTGCTCGATAAAGCTTTTGAACTTGACTGGATAAATGAACATACTCGCAAATTTCTCAATAATACTCACCCTAGGATTCCGAACTTTTACACATTACCGAAAATCCATAAAGATCAAGTGAAACCACCAGGAAGACCTATTGTAGCAGGTATGGACAGCATAAACCAACCACTCGGAGTTTATATTGACTTTTTTCTCCAACCGCTGATACAGAAAACGCCTACTTACATCAGAGATACGTCGCACTTTTTACAGAAGCCCAATGACACAATATTCAATCAAGAGCATTTTATGTTCACAATCGACGTGAAGAGCTTATACACATCTATTCCCCATGATCTCGGCATGGAATCTGTCGAATGGCTCCTACTCGAATCACCACCTATCCGTGCACAGAAAGAATTTATTTTGACTCTTCTTCAATTTATTGCGGAGAACTCATACTTTCAATATCGCAATAAATTCTTTTGATGTCATCTTTTGATGTCATCTTTGATGTCCTGGGTCTTAGTCTTAGCAGTGCACGGTGGTGGCGCGAGTTATGGTTGCTTAGCTTACCATAACTGCCGAATTTCAAGGGTTTTTCGGTTTTACTTGGAACCATAACGTCCCTTTAACAAAGTTTTTTCACTGAATTTCATAGGTTTTTAGTAGCACAACTTAACCATAACGTCCCTTTAACAAAGTTTTTTCACTGAATTTCATAGGTTTTTAGTAACACAACTTAACCATAATATCCCTGACATGTAACATAGAACATACTAACCCCCTCGTAGGGATTTTCATGTCCGCAGACTACTGCCATGTCCGCGGACACATCGAAAATCTGAGCGTGGTGAATGTAAATTTAAATAGTGTGCCCCATTTCCCCTTTGAAGTTGGCTCTGAAAAGAGCGTTTTTTTTTTTACAGATGCTTGACAGACACCTGTTATTTTATATTTTTTTTCTTGTTTTTTTTTTCTTACTTTACTCCTAAAATCTTCACATAACTTTCTCCAAAGCAACCCTTACATTCCAAAATAAAAAGGCATTTCCGGTAAAAGATAAAGAAATGCCATCTTCTTTAAAATTAACAGCATTACTGGCATCAATATTCTCATTGTTACAGAAGAACATACCAGCTCTAAGCATGAAGGCACACATGCCTCGGTTGATGACACACCTAGCAATGTTTTGCTGAGGACAAAAAACTGAACTATTCTCCCATATTGCCCTAGGTAGTAATCCAGAAAAAATTACTTGCGCATTTGGAAGGATCTTCACTACGGCTTGAACCAAGCATTCCAAATCAGCCAACAAAGTAGGGGCACTGACGTTGCCCAAATGGAAAGCACCATAGTGCAAAACTACCACATGAGGACTGTTCATCGTGGCCATATCCGCACAAACTTGTACAATTCCCTGTACATTGCAATCAGGCACAGTGCTCCACACCACCTCCACTCCTTTGACATCAAAGTTCTTTGCAACATGCCTGCATTCAGCGTACTGCTGTAAACCATACACAAACATATCTCTGAGCACCAACACCCTGACTTTCTCCACTTCTGCCATCTTCACCACACACAGTCTCTTTCAACACAAATCCACAACCTCGACATCTAATTGGCTGATCCGTACAGTCTTCTTTCCATGTTGGATTTCCTGGAAAAACCCGGATTTACCACGCCCTGTCCACGAACAGCCGCGGTGTCCGCGGACGGCGTCCCCTTTACTCACTGTACCATTCCCTCATTGCATACAGCTAAGCAATCACACAATACGAATAACGTCCTCAGAACACCCCCATTTTGTCAATTTTCCAACATTTCAGGACAATTATCATTTCATTATTCTACATATTAACATTACAAATATTATACTTTTATCTTGTACTCTGCACACAATGCTATCTTTCTCCATTAGCAGCTCCGTATACTACATAGAATCCCATAATACAATGCTATTTATTGATATAAATGCATCGTGCAAAGCACTAATAACGGTATGATATTTATTGCAATATCCTTGACACTTTTTTCGGAACATTATAATGAAAATCCCTAGTACACAAATTCCATGAAAAGTACATACAGATGTGATGTCATCAGTTATGTCATCAATGACATTTGTGATGTCATCTTCGATGTCCTGGGTGTTAGTCTTAGCAGTCCATGGTGTTGGCGCGAGTTATTTTGCATAGCTTACCATAACTTGCTATTTTCAGGGGTCTTTCGGCTGTACTTAGAACCATAACGTCCTTTAAACAAACTTTTTTTAATATCACGCAAACAATATACAAACATGGCTTGCAACAACCAACTTCTACAGATGGCTTTACACAGAATGTTGCAAAGTAAGAATTTATGCTCGTTCACAGTGAAGGTCAGCTGCTTCATTTTTTTCTCGGGCCCCGGAGAGGCTCACGAAGCAGACTATAAGGTTGTATTGTGTTTTGACCTTCACAGACAGAGATTGTGATGAAAGACTTCTCTTGAAGGAGTGTGGCTAAAACGTAAGAGAAGATAAACATGAAATTTCTGAAACGAACCCACTTTTACATATTATATCACTATGCGAAAGATCGTTGGCACACGCAGAGTTGTATTTTCGGACTGCACCACTCGTAGACAATGGAAATTGCAATTGTACTGTAAGTAACCCTTTACATTACTTTATAGCAAATATATTTACAATAGCGTAGCATTAAAGACCGCTGAAGTTGAACTTGTCCGTTGAAAGTGGCATAATGTTTTCCACTGCGTACTATCACCGCCGAATTGATCCCCTGTCGTTTAGAGGGCTCTGAAAAAGGCAGACGACACAGAGTGGGTTAATAGAAATAATTTAACCGGTCTATAGGCGGTCAAATGCTCTACTCGCTGTGCCACTTTACTGTAGCCTGTCAAGTGGCACAGCGAGTACAGCGCTCGCTTTGACATCCGTGCACAGCTTGCTAACGCAAGTTCAAAACCAGGCAAGCCCAAACTCAGCCTTTCATCCTTCCGTGGTCGATAAATGAGCACCACACACCGTGGTTAATAATAAGCACCGCCTAGATACCTCACATTTCTTAGCGCTATATGAATGGGAACATATTATTTTTTTATTATTAACATACTCTGTTGCACTATCCTCGATAGCAAATAGTTTCACGCCCTAATAAATAAAATGATGATTTTTAATGAAGATCGGCTGGTGAGACTAATTTATGTTTTTTAAAACAGGCACGTGGCCCCGTTTTGTCTATGTCACGATTTACAGACTCCAGCGGATGGGGTCTTCAACTGCCAGGTGCAAGTCCAAATATGCAACTTCATGACCCTCACCATTTTATGGGACAATCGCCAAGGACCAATATGCCCTTAAGCAGTACTAGCGGCTACAAACAACATACCAACCAATACGGTGGTCTAATGGCTCGTTGTTGGAGCAACCTTCCGATTATCAGAGAGACCATTTACTGCTTTTATCATAAACCAACAGCCTATCTACCGCAAAGGAACAACGCGCGGCTCCAAATAAACTTTTGCTGATCGACAGCACAGACAATAGCAAATCGCTGAATATTTACTAAACATTTCATGTGAAATAAATGTACTTTACCAAGTGTACAATCCTGCTGTTTACTTTTAAACCACAGTTTCATATTCCGAATTGTGACGCACTGAGTTGTAACCTGATCTAACACTCTCTGTACCGCAAAGGAACATCGCGTGTCTCAACATGAACTTTTGCGGATCGACAACAGAGACAAATGCAAATTGCTGAATATTCTCTAAACATTTGATGTCAAATAAATGTACTTTACAACATTTACAATCTTGCTCTTTGCTTTTAAATCACAGTTTCATATTCTGAATTGTGGCGCGCTGTGTTGTGACATAATGGGCCTCATTACAACTCAGGCGTTAAGGGTTAACGCCACCGTTAACCCTTAACGCCTGATTCTGATTTTAACGCCTGCTTTTAGCAGGCGTTAAAATCCATGGCGCTATCCCGCCATGGTGCTAATTACGCCGCCGTAATTTACGGCGGCGTAATTAGCGCCTTCCCCACTCCCATTATGCCCTATGGGGCAAAAATGGGAATGGGGAAGGGAAAATGGGAAATGGGGATTTACCGCCCCACTCACCTTGGAATGGGGCGGTAAATCCGCCATCCACCATGGTGTAAACAGAGTTTACACCATGGTGGTAAAGTTGGTGCACTTAGCACCAAGGTTGTAATGAGGCCCAATGTGTGTTGTCTTCCGGGTTCTGTGTAAAGTCGCGTAGTACTGCAGACGACTGGGCGCGTTTCATGACGCACCCTGTAACGTCACGGAGAGAGGCGGGGAATATGAATGCTTTGATAATATCAGGCTTAAGGCGGGAGATATGATTTAGTGTCGCAAAAGCAAGTCAGCCAGGTCAATAGCGCCAGTCATAGGATTATCACATAATGTCGACGCACACCAGCCGGATTTCTCGTTTCTTTAGTGGACAAAAAGTCGTTTGACGCCCCTAGGAAATTGTACTATTAGCGGACAAAAGGAGTGCTCTTAAAACACTTTCACCCTGACAACGAACAATACAAAAAACGTTCTCAGAACACCCCCATTTTGTGTAATTGCAACCATTTCGGGACACTGCGAGTGTTCTTAGAACACATTCAACTAGACAGATTACAATACGGACAGCGTCCTGAGGACACCCCCAGTTTGTGTATTTACGAACAATTAAGTACACCGCGAGTGTTCATAGCTCATTTTTACCTTCCTTGCGAACAAAAATGACACATACTCCGTCCTCTAAACACCCCACCATTTAGTTTGTTTACAAAATGTCAGAACAGCCATGTTCTCCGCGGACAAATCGAATGCAACAAAAAGGTCTAGAACATAAAAAAACAAAGCATTGAACCTATCTCGTACTCCCCCACCCTCCCCAAACACTCTTACACACCAACACACGGCACTAAATACAATTTTTTATCCACGTTTCACTGCGCTGTACGCGGTCGACTGCGAATACAAGATGGCGGGCGCCACAGAAAATCTGACGCGCTCCACGCCCCTCGCCGTCCAATCAGCGAACACGTCGCATGTCCGCGGACCTGACGCAAGCCCACGGGCCAATCGGGGTGCTGTCCGCGGAGCGAACAGGGAAGTCCGTCCGCGAAGCGAACGCAGATATCACTCATTTTTTTGCCTTACATTTTGGTCATTTTTAAAAAAAAATACTGGACGGATTTACACCAAATTTACAAAAGCACGCTTTTGGGACCAGGCCGCCGCTCCTGCCGCATATTTGGTGTAAATCCGTCCAGCGGTTCGGGCTGTAGCCGTGCGCAAAGTTTTTTCCCATTCAGTCTATGGGAAAAAAAAAGTTTTGGGACCCGCCTATAACTTTTCCCCCCCTGGACGAATCCTCACCAAACTTTGCAAAAATTCAGAGTGACCCAACTACTTTTTTTGCAAAGTTTGGTGAGGATCCGTCCAGGCAGAGCGAAGTTATAAGCCGCCCAAAAAGTGCTCTTCCTATGGAAACAGCAACTTAACCATAACTACATAGCCACTACTGTGGCCATGTAATATATATTCAATGAAAAAACTTTGTTAAAGGGACGTTATGGTAAAGTTGCACTAATAAAAACCTATGAAATTCAGTAAAAAAAGATTGTTATAAGGACGATATGGTTACAAGTAAAATCGAAAAACCCCTGAAATTCGCCAGTTATGGTAAGCTAAACAACCATAACTCGCGCCACCACCGTGCACTGCTAAGACTAACACCCAGAACATCAAAGATGACATCACAAATATCTTTGATGACATCACATAACTGGCGAATTTCAGGGGTTTTTCGATGAGTTCCCTGAGGCCATCACTGGTAGTAACCATAAACACCTAAACAAACACCTGTACAGACTGTCTCCCTGATGATTGCAAGAGGCAAGAAAGCGCGCTAGGAGGAGAAGATCAACTGGACTGTGGAAAGGTACACCTAGCTGGGAACCAGAGTGCGCCCCTCACCCCCTTTTCTGTCAAATGATATATATATATATATATATCACCTGTATACGTTTGTACTCCTTACTGCAGCTCCTGTCATGACCTTAGAGAAAAAGGGTGTGTCTCACATAGCACTCTCACCTGGGGAAGGGGGGGTCTTCTTCCAAGTATAGGCCTTACAGAGTGTCTTAGGGAAGGCTCATCCTGGTTGGGTGGTGTATTGCCTTCAGGACTTCCGAGGACTTCAAGCAAGAATACTCCACATCTTGTCAAGTTCTGACAGAAGATCAATGGGAGACCTTGTTACAGGTACATCAAACACTGCGACACCCGCCGCATGGTGCCCACGTGCACTGACATACCACCTAGAAGTCTTTGCTCCAGGAGCAGGAACTAGCCAGGGATACACTTGGCAGATTCAAGGATCCAAGAGAGGGAGGTGGATGGTGAGAGATCCTCAGCAGGAAGAGGCATTCCGGAGTTGCCCCTCTCATCTCTGACATGGGCGTGCTCAGATAACCTCTACCATTTGTCTATCAGGACATCTGACAAAATGTTGCAAACAGCCTAGTTTACACCATGCAGGGATCTGGGCTTTGGTTTACACAAGAGAGCCAGGCCTGCTCTGCTCACCTCAGGGGCCCCAGGTCCCTCCCATCACAGACTGCCTTTATCTAAGGCCCTGGTAATAGGACGGCTCAACCAGCACTCTTAAGGGCAGTTCTGCTGAATGTTATTATGTTCCAGGGGCTGCTACTAGACATGTAGAGGATGGTCCAGGTTCCCCATCTGCCTTAGCTCACCCAAGGTAGCTGTGTCCTAGCATTTAAGGCTGCTCTGTAGAAGGGGAGTGCTCGGAGGAGTCACATACAGGGCAACACAAGATACAAATATCAATAAAGATCACTATCCATTGTGTTTGGTGTTCCCCCAGGATAGAGGTTCGGTATTGTTCCCAAAATAGCCAGGCGTGCTGCATTACCTTCCTTCTTCTCAACTATTCTTAGAGGTAGCTGAGCAGGGTAGACCAAGTAGCCTTGGTAGCTGAGCAGGATAGACCAAGTAGCCTTGGAAGCTGAGCAGGGTAGACCAAGCTCTATGGCTGATACAGGGTAATGTTTTAGAACATTAAATGAAGTGCTGTACAGGCAGAGGTATGTTTTAAATACTTGTATCTCTTTGACGTCGATTTGTCGTGATGCACAGTGAAAAGCAGTTGGGTTTTTGAGCTCTAGATCAAATGCTCAAAGCGCTTAACTTTTAGGGTCAACTGCTAGGGCCCTTCTGATTCAGTATCTACATCCAAAGAACCTGATTAACGTGGTCATGGTTATAGGCTCACTGTGTAATGCTTATGTTGTCCTAGTGCTTGCTCACTTTAGATTGTGGAGTCAATGCTGGGTTACGCTTCATGCTTTGCAAAACCATGGGGTGCGGTTGGAGTCTCCAACTTGCCGCTCAATTATTTACATCTTCTGTGAAGATCTAGGGGTCAAAGTCAAAACAGTGTTGAAGGAACCCAAATTTGGGCCAAGGCTATTTCCCCTGAGCTCCAATTCTACATACTTTGGGAGTGTCTGCCCCATTGTTTTGTAAAGCACAGAGAACATGCCTGGCATAGTGGAACACCATCCTGGTGGCAATCCGGACCGCTCCAACCCACCTGCAGTTCAGGAAAGAACTGAAACCCTCCTCTTCATGAAATTGCTAAGCTTGACTGGTGTCCCTCTGTCCCCTGTTCCATCACCTCTCTGTACACATTGCAAACTGCTCTCCTGTTCCTTGAACTCTGGTGAATCGCTCCACTGCTCTTGATCTAGGTTTGCGCTTTATAAAACACAATACAAGTGCTTGGAATCGAAAGACAATGCTGACCTGAAGGTCAAATGTGAGACGAAGCCCTGCAGAAACCTACAACATTCCAAGGCCCTAATCATGGCCAAGCTTTGGCAGTCTTTGTGAGAACCGGTCTTCCAATCTATGAGGGAAAGACCAAGATTCTCACACACTCCCTGTGTCTCAGAGGGACCAACCATAATGCGAGCCTCGAACCGGAAGCATTGCATGACCAGGTCGCTACACTGACCTCTATCATGTGGAGGTGAGAATACACAAATCAATATGCTCTGTAAGTGAGCAGAACGCCTGACACATAAAACCCAGTTAGGACAACTCTACTTGAGCCAATGTCTCTCCATGGCACAACCTGGTGTGACATCCTGTGCAACTACTCTGAATCCTACACTGTGTGTGAGTGCCTATGTATCTGATTTTAATATCCAGTGATACCATTTCAGCGCCTACAATCCCCTGAGTGCTTCTGCGTTGTATTAGTCGGTGCTGGGACTGTTTGCACTGAATCTTTTGCCCGAGTGATGAATTTTGCCATAATGAAAAGGACTGTATCACCATCCAGTATGATCAGCACAGTCACATGTGACCCCCACCATCTAAAAATGAAGAAGTGTCACTGGTGTAGACAACGTCTACAGGCCAATGAGACTACAGAGATCAGACATGTGTGTGTATTTTTGGGCCATCTTCAGATCGCCTTCCCAGACTTATCCAGCAGAAGAACCTAACCTTTAGTGCCTGAAGATCTAGAAACCCTGTACATATACATTGACTTGCATTGTACATAATGTCTGCACCTATACTTGTGATAAAAAGTAGTGCACAATAGCTCTGTGTAGCCTCCTCTTTTATGCAAAGTGATACAAATGTTACCAAGACAGTCGCAAATATTCCATAGATCTGGAGGTTTGGTACCCTGATCGTGGGAATTTCCCCTGAACTCTCTTTTCTATAAATAGCCTTGGTGCCCTGGGTCAGTCCGTGCACAGATGTGTCCAAGACGCCATAATCTTGACCTGCAAAATATCTAGAAACTCTGTAGTAGTCCATGAGAACCTTCACCATATCCCCAGAGTCCCACACTAAAATATTTTGGAACATATAATGGAACTGTCATTTTCTCCAGGACTCTAGTCCTCTCGGAAACGTTTAATCTCCCCTGAAATTGTCGCCCACCCCAGCACACTTTGATTCTGTTGCCTACCCTGAAGTTGCTACAATGTTTGGAAGTGATGTTTCATTGCGCCATTATGGATTTTGCTTCCTCCTCCTGTTTTTTGTGATTCTTTCTGGATTTAGCCACATCCATTGTTCCATTTAGCCCTTTTTGCATCCCAGAAGCAGAGTGAAATCGCTCCAGTCCCAAATCACCATAGGAACAGCCAGCAGAAGATATGCAATAGGGCCCCTGGGAGCCAAATCACAGTGGGACAAAGCTGCGGCAGGACACCAAGGAGCAAAATTACAGTGGGGCACACAATGGAGGAAAGAGCAACGAGTCAGGATTGCTTGAAAAATATATCCTCAAAAATCACACTACCACATACAGGAGCCGACAATACCATTGGTGTATGTAAAAAAATTGAATTACCAGGCCATTGACGATATTACAAGACAGCAAATAGCACAATCAGAGAACTTCTCAACTCTCATAGAGAATTTACACCAGAGAGCAATGTCAATTAGTCTTACAGTCTTACTAAACATACAGAAGTGAAGCGCATCTGGGACACTCCTTACCTCACAGTAGCCGAGAAAGAGAGACTTTTCAGAAGTGAAGCATGAGAGACTCTCAAGGCCTGAAGGTATATCAAAACACACCCATTAAAGAAACATACATTCAAACATAAATGAAAATATATTTTAACGCTTTTATTCATCACTATTTAAACAGTTTTTTTTTAAAAACATGAACACACCAATAAAGTGTGTCTTATGCGAATTCATGTTTTGCCCTGCCACAAGTATTATTAAAAACCAAAAATGAATTGTAGAATTAATCTACTTATAAAACCCATCACCACACCCAGTGACGAGAGAGTATAAAATGATGCAACAAACATTAAAAAGGATGCAACCAACATTAAAATCCATATTGAGAACTGCAAATATGCTGTTGCTTGCAGTCTTTTGTGCCCTACGGAGTCCTGTCAATATCCTGTTACTCGTTGTCACTTTTGCCCACCATGTCTCTGTTCTCAATGATTTGGAACATTCTTCAGGAGCAATCCAGTAGATTGTTCAGGACATAAACATTGTGTAACAATATCTTCTCTTTTTTGACTGTGGAGCGCTACATGACAATATCTGATCATATGTCGCGCCCGGATTGAACATGATTTTTCAACAATCAACATGTACACTTATTTGCCATCTCCCTTCATTTAGAATGATATGATGAGCAGATAGTTGCAAGAGTCCTTTCCGGCCGCGTTGATGTTGAGCCTGCCACATATCATTTATGAGATGAAAGCTTCTGTACGTTTTCCCCATATGAAATATTATACATAGAAGGGAGGTATGTTCAATTGTGTATGAAAATTGGGATAGCGACATCTTCTAGCAACTGTCTCCTCATTACTTGATTCTCACTGAAGGGGGACGGCAAATATGTGTGCACATTGATATATGATCATATATTGTCATGCAGCTGCCTATAGTCAAATAAGAGAACATATGGTTGCACAATGTTTATGTCCTGAACAATCTACTGAAATGCACCTGAAAAGTTTTCTGAATTATTGAAAACGGAAACATGTTGGGCACAAGTGACTGAGAGTAACAAGGTATTCGCCATTTTACACATGAATTTTAATATTGGTTGCGTCGTTTTTTATATTTGTTGCGTCGTTTTATGCACTCTCATCACTGGGTGTGGTGATGGATTGTATAAGTAAATTAATTCTTCAATTTGTAAAGGTAAACTGGAACACCCCAGTCTGAGCAGAACAGATAGGCTGGGAAATCCTGCACTCAATAACGTAAAAAGTCAAAGTAAATGGCAGAGCCCTGCTTTATTAACAATCTCCATAATGCAAAGAGAGCATACAAACAAAATAGTTGTGCGCTCTCTTTCTTCTCAAGCATGACAACAGCTTAAATCCAAAAGATATGTCACCATTGATGTTACATTACAATATTGGTTACAAAAACCTACGGTGTAAGGGGATTGGTTAAGGGAGCTGTCTACATATAGAAGATATTTAGATTAGTCCTTCCATTGGTTATACTCCTATCTGAGGTTCCACCTGGGACCACCTCTAGATTGATAAGAGTTAACTATTAGCTATTACAACATGTACTGGGCGGCATAGCATGAAGCAATTTCATTGGTTGGTACCTTGATCGCCAACCTTGGCTATGACAGGTCATCATCAGCACATGAACTAAAAATCCAAGATCTGTGTTCTTCCAATTAAATAAGACGCTATCCTGTATCTGCGTCCTTCCAATTAAATAAGATGCTATCCCTTATCCCTAGACCATGAGTCAGACATATTGATATGATATGGCATTTATAACGCGCCTATACACAAGTGTTTTCAAGGTGTGATGAGGCAAGAAAGGAGGAACAGAGGGAGGAGAGAGAGACAACGATCTTACTAGGCCAAGTGAAAAGGAGATCGCCAGGGGGTGGCTGAGTGGGCTATAGTCTCGGGTCTTTTGGTTGAAGCCCCGGAAAGAAGCTCGGGGCTACAACCAAAAGGCTATAGCTAGCCCAGAGTCCTGCCATTCCTGCCATTAGCTTAGCCCCTGATCTTTTCCAGATCTAGAAACACCCCTGGAGATTGTGCAAGTGCAGTGGAGGGGGAGGGGAACAATGCCAGGGGAATGGGAAGGGAGGCAGTGCTGTACATAGAATCAGAACAATAACAAGAATTGTGGCCAGCAGGTGACAGGTGGTGCAAGGGTAAGTGGAGACAGCAGGTGTCTAAAAGGGCAGGTACATGGTCTGTAGGGTTACAGATACAGACCCAAGTGCAAGGGTTGCTGGTAGGCAGTGCGGGTGTGCAACTGAACGGGTGGGGACCTGGGCCCAAATCAGAGGGTAACCAGGAGACCCATGCAGTATCCAAGATCTGCGTTCTTCCATAAAAATAAGACGCTATCCTGTATCTGCGTCCTTCCAATTGAATAAGATGCTATCCCTTATCCCTGAGGCCATGAGCCAGAAAAATAGAAGCAGGCAGATTTAGAAAGAGTCTGTTGCAGTAGGTCAGCTTAGAGACAACCAGAGCTCTAGAGACAGTGGGCCTCATTACGAGGTATGCCGGTAGCCATGCCGCCATTGGCGGCATGGCTGCCGGCAAAACCGCATCCGTGTCCTCGGAATGAGGACTTACCGGACCATTCCGAGTTCGGATGGCCCGGTAATTCCTCACTCGAGGACATGGTTCATCCCCATTCCCATTTCAGCCCCCATAGGGCTGAATGGGAATGGGAGAGGGATTAAACAACGGGCCATTACGAGATGGCCCGTTGTTTGCTCCCTCTTCCCCTCGCGGGACCCGGTATGCACGCCTGGTTTTCCCAGGCATGCTTAACGTGTCCCGCGAGGGGACCTCGTAATGTGGCGGAACGGGTTGAACGGCGCTGCAGCCTTTTACGGCGCCGTTTAACCCGTTCCGCCAGGGTCGTAATGAGGCCCAGTGAGCTGTACTTCCTCTGTACTTAACCTTGTTGGGCGCCTTGATTCTGGGAACGTGTGGGGAGGCGAGGCGGGTGCTGGGTCTTGTCTGACTTTAATGAATAGACACTGTGGGCCTCATCACGAGTCTGGCGGTAACCCTTAAATGTGGCGGTAGCGCAATTACAGCTGAATTTAAGGGTCCGCCAGATCATGGCCTTGGCGGATTTCCCCCCAGCTCTGAGCTGGGGTGAAATCTGCTGCAAATTTGAAGACTTTCGGCGCTATTACCGCCGGCAGGAAATCCGGCCCAATGGGGAATGAGGAATTCCCGAATGGGCCCAATGGGGAATGGGCACTAACCGTTCCGCCAAACCCGTGATCCGGCGCTAATAGCGTCGGGGTTTGGCGGTAGGGCTAATAGCACTGGCGGTAATAGCGCCGGCATTACCGCCCAACTCGTGATGAGGCCTTGTGTGTGAATTATGGCTCACGTGTGAAGAGACCATGTTCTGAATTATTCTGTCCTGTATTATATGAGATTTTAGCTGCTATGAATGCAAGTGTTATTACTTTTCCATCCACTGGGGGCTCGGTCGATCCATTCTTTATTATGGTTTCACTTACAACTAGTCGGCAACTGGCATTGTTATTTCTTTAATTAATCTTAAAGAAATATGTCTTATGCTTTGGGAATCCTGATGCACTTCTCAATATCTGAGCATTTACAGGCACTCCTGGAAAACGGGAGATCAAAGTCCTGTGCCCTGACCCAGAGCTGTGCCAACAGCCCCTAAAGACACTATGAATGGGTGTCATGGTCACTCGCTGGGTGATTCGTGGGCTGCCCTGGGGTATAGTTGCTGCTGCAGATGAGCCGTTCTATTTCTCTTTTATTCTCTCGTTTTGGGACCTGAGGCGAGTAAGGGTGTTCTCCATGCGACGCTATCTTGTGCTTGCAGCTTGTCTGCAGTTGTTTGACCTGCAACAGTTTAAAAATGAATCGTTTGGTTGATTTCCACGACCAGATATATAGATAGACAGGGTTAGAGGGGATGGAGGGGAAAGGGAAGGGTGGGGAATGGGGTAGAGGTAACGTGTGGAGGGGCACAATTTAATGGCTTTGATCAAATGTCACAAACAGTCCATATTTAAAATGTTGTAGGTGAAACCACATACATAACGTTGACGGGTTTTCTGATTTTAACATTTGTTGTCCAATTTTGAGCCATAGATGACCTCTTGTATTGTCTGTTTATTTGTGTGTGTTTGCGTAACTATCCGGGGTTGTAAAAAAGAGGATATTTTTGCAGAAACTCTTGTCTCTTTGGCAGTTCCTACACCCTGGTTTACAGGTTCTCCCTCAGATGCTGGGCTCTTGAACCCTGAGCGTAGGGGGTTGTCTAGCAGGGGCGCTTCATTTCGCGCCTTGAAACACTTGTGTATAGGCGCGTTATAAATGCCATATCATATCATGTCATTTGAGGGTCCTTTGCCACAGGGCGCGCATTAGTCTCCCAATCTTCCTCTCTCCTCCTTCTCTATTTGTGTTCTCTCCTCTATTGCTTTCTCCTCATCCATCCTCTGCAATGCTTGATATATTTCCGTTCTCCCTTCTCTCCACCATCCCGTCTTTCCTCCTTCCACGCCTCTCTCCCTCGCATATACTCTATACTCACCCCCCACCCATCTCACGTTGCCCCCCATCCTCCACTCATCGCATTGGGGGTCACGTTTACCTGACGAAAAGGATCGCAGATCTGTGGGGAAATATCACGATGAAGAATTAAATGGGCACCTCGGCGCCGTGATTCGGGGGGCCCGGGTACCACATACAGGAAGGCGGCTTCCACGGTCACCTTTGATCGGTGGGTGCGTCGCAGCTAAAAGGGGCGATTATCCTGAAGTTACACCCCCCGCCTGACAGGTCACTCGCGCAGTGACCTTCAAAGGCTGGGCGCGTGGGCCATGCCCTGAACCCCAGAATTCACACATCAAAGGGGCGGGTGTTTCCCGCGCTCTGATGTCATCGCACGTCGGTCCTTTGAAGCTGACGTCACGCGAAGGCAGTGTTCTCCCGTATAACGGTGCAAGGCGAGGATGAAGGGGTCGCCCGGACACTTAAGACCGATGCACATGTTCGGAAAGTGTTCAGGAAACCAATAACAGGAAAGTGCCAGGAAACCTCGTGCGTGCAACGAGAGCACGTGGAAAAAAGAAATGGGTTGGAAACTAAAGGCTTTATCTGTATCGGAAACATGATGTTCTTCTGGAATTCTCAGGAAAGAGAACAGAGCCTCTATGGACTGGGTTTTTTCTTCAGGCGAGTGGCGTCTACTTTATGTGACAACAGGGCTCCCTAAGGCAACAGCGGGATCCCTAGGGAGAAATGAGGAGCTCTAGGGGCGGAATGAGGAGCCATAGGGGAGGAATGAGGAGCCATAGGGGAGGAATGAGGAGCACTCTGTCAACAGTGGGGTCCCCGTGGAGAAATGAGGAGCCATAGGGGAGGAATGAGGCTCCTTAAGGCAACAGTGGGATCCCTAGGGAGAAATGAGGAGCCATAAGGGAGGATTGAGGCTCCTTAAGGCACCAGTGCGATCCCTAGGGAGAAATGAGGAGCCATAGGGGAGGAATGAGGCTCCTTAAGGCACCAGTGGGATCCCTAGGGAGAAACGAGGAGCCATAAGGGAGGAATGAGGCTCCTTGAGGCACCAGTGGGATCCCTATGGCATCAATAAGGAGCCACATCACATGGCATCAGGAAGGAGTCATATGGCAGCAATAAAGAGCCTCAAACCACAGATACTGAGGTTCAGGAGAAGTCCCCCTTTTTGTTCCCTGGATTATTCGTCATTTTAGGGGATCCGATGCCCTGATTCCTGCTCCCTCTGTCACCCGCGGCCTCCATGTCCGGCGAGAAAGCTCTCCCTCTCCCTCTCTCAGTCTCCCTCTCCCTTTTCCCCTCTCTCCCGCTCTCCTCTCTCTCCTCTCTCACTCCTCTCTCTCTCTCCCTCTCTCCCTCTCCTCTCTCTCGCTCTCTCCCTCCGTCCCTCTCTCGCTTTCCCTCTCCCTCCCTCTCTCCCCCTCTCCTCACTCTCCCACTCTCCTCTCTCCTCTCTCACTCCTCTCTCTCTCTCCCAGAGGCGGATTTAACGGTCGTCAGACAAACAAATGACGACCGGGCTCCTGTGCCAAGCCCCACCCCTTCCACACAGCACAGGGCCCTTTCAGCTGTGACGTCACTCCAGTTCAGCTCCCTGGACGTGTTCAATCATTCTGGTCAAACTTCTGTTTAGACATATTTAAAGTGCGGTGATTCGCTGCTGCTTCGGTGCTTCCTTTTATAGAGGAATGTGTATTGTAGTTGCCGCTCAGCAGTTTTATAGACCATTGCCTGTCAGCAGGGTCCTGTTTTTCTGAGGCACTATTATAAATGCAGAGGACAGCAGTGAAGCAATCTGTTAGCGTGCTGATTTGCTCAACGTGTGTGTGTGTGTGTGTAAAACGTGAAAGGCCCTTTGAAGCGCTTGGATCGGCCGCGAAGCGCTCTTCTGCTCAAAGCCCTTGCTTTAGAGGCGGCTCGGTTTATCCTGTATAATTCCCATTTTTTAGCTACGGTCCTACTGTAATGGGAACAGATGGAGCTCAGATTGCCCAAGCGCATCCCTTCCCTGAAAGACTTGGGCCCTTTAATGCATGCCCTCGACAAGTGTATTATTTATAAACCCCGTTAACTGCTCTAGTTAAGCAATTTATATGGGCATGTTTACAATTAAACGTGCTTTTTTCCTTCGAATATAATTATCCGCACTTATGAAAATGAAATATTGCCTTAGACACCGTTTTTTCCTACTAAAAAAGCATGTTTTTTAAAATAATTCGTATCTCGGTCTTAAGCGCTTTAAAGGTGTAATATATTAGTGCTCACTTGCTCGTGTAATATTTTAACGCCATGTATATTACACGGTCCCCAAATACAAGGCGGCCTTTGGCCACAGACAGCATCGTCGTGCCCCTTTCAAATTACAGTTTGGAATACTTGTTTAAAATACTTCTAAATTAGCCACTTCAAATTACATTTTGTAGTAGTTATTCACAATGCTTTTAAAATAGCGATTTATTTTCTAAGGGCCGGATTTACAAAACATGTTTTCATTGGGACTTTCCAGTGTTAAAAAACGTGTGTAAATCAGGCCCTACGCGTTTCTCTTACAGGGAGCGTTTTTCACGGCCATACTGTATCCCCCATAGAACTGATGCATAATACTCTGACATTAGAACAATTTCTACCCGCTCACACCCGGAATACCGCCAGACCTAATCCCCACAAAGACACATCCAGAAAAAGCTGCAACAGGGTAGCAGAAAGAGCATGCTACTGGACTTATACCGAGCATTGCTGGTTTCCAGTTAGTCAGACCCCTAGGTAACTGTAATAAAGACAACTTAATACAAACATAGCTTTTGTCCCTAAAGTTTGCCATTCTTCACTTGTGACCACAATTAAATCCGCCCACCCAAAGCCCCGCCTCCATGCCCCGCCCACCTAGGGCCCTGTGTCAGGTGCTGCCCACGGGGCCCTTTGACTTAAATCTGCCACTGCTCTCTCCCCCGCTCCCTCTTTCCCTCTCCTCTCTCTCCTCTCTCCCTCTGTCCCTCTCTCGCTTTCCCCCTCCCTCCCTCTCTCCCCTCTCCGTCCCTCTATCCCGCTCTCTCCTCTCTCTCCCACTCTCCTCTCTCACTCCTCTCTCTCTCTCCCTCTCTCCCTCTCCTCTCTCTTGCTCTCTCCCTCCGTCCCTCTCTCGCTTTCCCTCTCCCTCCCTCTCTCCCCTCTCCGTCCCTCTCTCCCGCTCTCTCCTCTCTCTCCCACTCTCCTCTCTCCTCTCTCACTCCTCTCTCACTCCTCTCTCTCTCTCCCTCTCTCCCTCTCCTCTCTCTCGCTCTCTCCCTCCGTCCCTCTCTCGCTTTCCCTCTCTCCCCCTCTTCTCCTCTCTCTCCATCTTCCCCCCCTCTCTCTCTTTCTATCTTTCGCTTTCTCTCCCTCTCCTGCAGCAGTATTTAGGGAGGGGTGCGCCTCATGCGCCTGGGTTCCATCTACCCCGTGAGAGGTGTGTGCAGAATGCCCACATTATATATACATCTGAGTGTGCGTGCGTTCGATTAGATATACACCCGAGTGCGCATGTCTTAAATTTCATTCTGAGTGTGCATGTCTTACAGACCAGCATGCACTAAATAAGGACATGCCTTGCGTGTATTCTTCTCTGCTTGTTGTGTTAAAATACACATTCCTTTCAATATTGAAATGCAAATCCGTCCTGAATTTGCTTTTCAGAATCGGCGACTCTAAGTCCTCAATGCACATGTATACATAACCCCCTGTAAGGACTCAGTGCACAATCCACCCCCAGTGCGCTCAGAGGTAAGTGTTCCTTTCCTGTGCTCGGCATGGATAATAGATAATAACTGCATACACACCCAGAGCGATACACTATACATGCGTGTGCACTATATATCACACAGATATGCATGAGCCTGACTCCTGGAGCAGTACATGAGTGAGATATTACACTGTATACTGTGCATGTACTGTACGTGACTCAGACTGGGACGTCACTGCCATCAACACACCGTACTTAGTCGGGTTAATTTGTCTTCACCAAAATGTACCATATTATAGATAAATCAAAGAGCCGTTTGTGCGATTCTCTTCTTTGCTCTCCCCAACTAAGCGCATCAAAAATAAAGTGAAATAACTCCTATTTCTGCATATAATATATTCAATCATTGTTCCTGAATTACCAACCATATATGCACGTCCTGAAAAGTAGTTCGTCTTTAAGTCCGCATAGACCCTGCTGTGCTGACACGGCCTTGTTTGATGTCTTTGAAGTTGTGTTATGTGAAGAACCGTTAAAGGTGGGCGGGGCCGGTGCAGGAGTTCGGCTCTGACCCGGACATGAAAGCTCCGAAGATCAGAGCCTTGATTCAGGTACATCAAACAGTGGCAGTGCCCGCACCTCACACCCTCATTATCCAGAACCTGGAGTACACATGTCCTGACCCACTTCCCAGAAGCCTCTGCTCCAGGGTCGGGATATAAGCAGAGAGCAGAGGTGGGCCACTCACACTCACCAGAGAGCGAGAGAGAGGAGGATGGAGAGAGACCCTGAGCTGGAGGAGGTGCTCCTTGAGGTGCTGTCTCTGGAAAATGACTACCCTCTGACCTACCCCGCCAAGAGGGCCTTGTGGTCCCCAGAAAGCGAGACAGAACCCCCAGCATCCCAGGCCATTGAGTGCCCAGGTAAGACATGACCCAGCACTCTGGCTGTTCTGTCCTCATCAGTGTCAATCATGGGTGCGTAGATTTGGAGATGTGTTACTAACAGACTTGTTATGTTTTCACCTTTCAGAGACCTCTCCTGAGCAGGTGGATAGTGGGGTTCACAAGAGAGCCAAGCTTGAGCTGCCTTCTACAGACCCCTCAGGACCTCCACGTGGAGGGGGCTCCAGGAAGAGGACGTCCTTCAGCACAGACCAACTGGCCCTCCTGAGGGCCACCTTCCAGCTGAACCCCTACCCCGACTTCAGCCACAGATCCCACCTCGCCCAGGTGACCGGGGTCCCCGAGTCTAGAATCCAGGTCAGTAGCAAAGCTGCTCTCCTACACTGGGCCCGACATCTGTCTGGGCTTTATTTAAAAGGGGTCTCATGCAATTTAAATATCAATCATTATTGTAAAGGACTGTCTTATTCTAGGGAGAACCATCGGGCAACCATTAACTTTCATTTTTGTGTTATGACATGCAGTGTCTGATTCGATGATGGCTTAGAACCATTTCTTTCACGCGTTTCTTAATTTGTTTCACTCACACTTCCCCTCGTCTCCATGTCTTATCCTCTTTTCTGTTAACTTGTGAATTGTGTTTTTATAGAAGACTCCTTACCCTGTCCTCCTCACTCTTTATGCTTGAAGGCTTTCACTGTTGCGTTGGATTGTGTGCAGACAGTGAAAATGGGGAGGAAGGACAGACTGGGGTAGAGTGTGATGGGGAGAGCTGGAGAGGACAAGATTTGAGTGAGAAATGAGGGGCAGGGAGATGGGCAGAGAGCTGGGTGAAGGGGCCCACGATTGTGGATGGGTAGTTATTCTATTACTTTGTAAATGCACATACCCCTCAACTCAAGCTGACAGTCCCTTTTCTGTTTCCTTTATTTACAGGTCTGGTTCCAGAACCGAAGAGCCAGGCACTTACCCAAGCTTACAATGCCATCTGTGGATCAGCCCCAGCTCCAGAGTGTCCATCACTCAGCCCACTTCAGAGGAGAGCAGACACCGGAGGTCTCCACCCACCCTCAGTGGACAGAGGAGCCACTGCTTCTGAGGGTGGGAGGCTCACCCAGCACCCCACCAGCCCCCTACTCTCAGGCCCCCTGCCACCATGCACCAAATGACCCCACTGCCTCTCTGGTCTGGAACCTGCAGGAAGACTTTCTCTGGGGCATGGACTTCCTGGGTGGGTGGGCCAGCACTTCCCAGTGGCCTCCCCTGTTCACCTTTGGCTCCGCTGGAACGCCTGGGGGCTCTGTGACCACGTGACCTGATGAGGAACACACAACGAGAACTGGGCGTCCGACATGATGAAGACCTCCCTTAAGCAGAATATAGGGACAGACTGAACCTTCTCGTGTCTTCTCTCTGGAGCAGTTGAGCTGCCAGTCTCCTGAGGGTGCATGGCACGCGTGGGGGCGGGGAGGCTGTGAAACATTATAAATGACAAAAACAGCCATAGCACCACCTGTGCGCTTCTCCATAGACATCATATTTGTCTTTGCACTATTGAATGGCGGGAAAACGTCACTCATTTTTTCAGTATAGTTTGAGCCTTCATTTCTTTGTCCTGTTTTTTTTCTTCATATGTTTGTATACAATAAACCATGTACGCTCTTAACTAGTCATTGTGTTCTAGTGTTTCTTATACGTTTTCTTGAAAATCTACCACTCCGGCGAATATTGATTATGTGAGGGGCGGAGTATTCCCCAGGAAATGGACACCCATCTGTTTTAACAGTCATGACAAAACTAGAGAGATAGGTGAACAGATAGATAAACAGATGGATAGATAGGCCCAAATATAGATAAAACGATCAGAATAGAGATAGGTGGACAAATACAAACAGACGGATACCTTGATAAATAGGACCAACATATATATAGCTAGAGTGAGAGATATGAGGATATACAAATACAGGTGTGGATAGACAGGCCAAAAGATAGGGCGCGCCACGTGTTTATCACAACACCATAAATAACGACATACATTTTTAGTGACACCCAAATAATGAAAACATTTCTAATTTGTATTTATTTTTTAATTTGGGGGGGAGGGGGTTCCGCCACCAAGCACCCCGTTTCCACCACTTTACTAATCCCTCCAAGCCCTCCACCCTTTTTTATCCCTTACCCAAACCCCACATATACTTTTATTAAAAATGTCGACATTTCCTTCGTTATTCAGGAGTCACTGAAAATGTTTGTCGTTATTTATTTTTTGTTATAAACACAGTATACAAAAGATAGATAGATGGGTAGATGGAGAGAGTGGTGGACAAATAGTTATGCAGGTAGATGGATAGATAGGGAGAGAGAGATAGTGAGAGAGACTGACAGATGGATAGATGGATGGAGAGGTGGACAAATAGCTAAGCAGGTAGATGCATAGATAGGCAGACAGAGCGAGAGAGATAGAGAGTGATAAAGAGATAGCTAGATAGAAAGATAGATAGCACAGATATGCAGTGGTGTGTCCAGATGCTTTTCACTGGGGTGGCCCAAGTGGGTCACTGACTTATGCAGGGGTGGCATGAAATACGAGCGGCCACTGATAGCCTTTCGAAGAAGTAGGTCAATTAAAGACCAAATAATGCGAAATGACATCACGAGGCAAGTGAAAGACCAACCCACACTGACAGAATCCTGGGGTTTACAAGCACCGAAGGGACATTACCCATGAGGGAGCTGCTTCTGTTGGCAATACACAAAGATGCGCAGAGAGATTGATCTGGGTTTAACACATACATGGAATCAAGAAACATTAACACATTGCAACTCTAGACTAGCAGTCTATGTGATCTGGTGTCCCTGTAAGAGAATCTATATAGGGAAAATAGAGAGGAAGGTAAAAACTCGCATTATAGAACACAGAAGTTGTATTAAAAATAAGATCCATGCGGCCCCATCGCTAGGGCACTTTATTGAATACATCCATAAAGCTGAAGAACTGACCTGGGCTGTAGTATACCAGGACACATCCAGTAATGACACCAATCTGGATAAGAAGAAACTCTTGGAAAAGGAAAAGGAATTAATATTCCTCATCAAGAGTATGGAGTTAGGTCTGAATGAAAGATCTGAGTAGATGATGCCAAGAGCACAAATCATCCAGGAATTAGTTCCGAGATAGCTGTGTTGAAATAAGCACATAAGAAGCGGAAGTATAGGATACATCAAAAAAGACATGCAAGAAGCAGAACAAGAGATTAAATGAAAGATAATAAGAAAAAGAAAACAAAACCCTTACACTGGTGCTGAGCATTGCTAAGACAGTTTGTTTTGTGTGCATAAAGCGGCCTGCTTTAGTTACAGGCTGGAAGCTGAAACAATGCACTAGATTTATAACATACCCACCTGAACAGAGGATGTGGTTAAATTAGCAGCATCCATTTATGGAGCACTAGTAGAAATCTGTCAGGAACCTAGATGTGGCTATTAGGACGATCGCGGCAAGAGTGCAGCGCACTTAAAGAAAAGGACCCGACAAATGCGTGTAGGTATGTGATGACTCAACATGGGCTATGTAAGACGTGAATACCAGAAGGAAGTTGAATCCGGAAGATACGACCAGTCGAGTAGGCGAGGAAGAAGTCCATGGGTGAGTAAACGAAGGAACCATGTCCTCTGTATGAGTGGAACCGATCGGAACTAAAAAGAAGTCTGCCCCTCTGAGAACGAGAGGGACCGAGCTGACGCATTAAGGTAAGCACCTGATAATGGCTGCGAAAAACTCAGAGCTCAATAAAAAGCTAGCAAGAGACTAGGAGACCTGAGTTAAGTATGGAAGATCGCTAAGGCTGTCTTGTATGTTTGTTTCACTTCTCTGTAGATTGGGGCGCCCTCGAGCATGGAGGGGAAGGACTTATGAGTGTGTCTTGACCCCGAGACAGCCCACAATTAGGCGACCAGCTCAAAGTGCTAAAAAGCACATAAATAACACAGGACAGAAGGTGAGAGTGGAACATTTATACGATTAAAGTGATAAATTGAGTTAGATGAAAAGAACCTGAGTTAAGGGTAAGACGCATTTTCTAATTATACCGTGTTTTGTGTGTCATCCTCGCGCACAGACCCCAGAGCATGTGAAAGAACAATGTGCAATAAAGCCAGCACATATGAAAGCCTCAGATATATTATATTGAAGAAAGATGTATAGTGTTAACCCAGAAAAGAACCGCAATTGGGAAATAGGTAAGCAGCTTAGAACTTAATGAACGATGAAAATGAAGGTATGATTAAGTGCACACTTGTGATTAGAATAAAGGACTAGTACCTGCAGACATGATAGCGACAAACTGGGTAGAGAATATCCTAATGAGGCTAGTGTCTAGAGGGCATAAGAAAAGTAAGTTGCCTGTAGCCATCTGATCAATGTCAATTGCGAAAACCTGTTGTAACCAAAGAGGTGGAGATGAAAGACAAGAAGAATGGAAAGAGGAATTAATCAGTTGTTCCCCTTCCCTGTGATTGATAGACAGGAGTGTAAGAGGATTCAATTCAACACTACAGCTAAGTCAATGCCTAGTCTGGGATACTGAATGGAAACCCTTATTGATATATCTTTATGTCCAGTTCATGCGTTCTGGATGACTACCCCTATATAACACCCCTCTCTTGGAATCCCCCTGACCCCACTGAGCCAAGAAGTAGTTCTGTTTTGCAAGTTTAAAAGGTTTATTTGAGAATTTAAACAATATAGATAAATATATCACACTTTATAATAATTAATAATTGAATATCACACTTAATCTGAGCAGAAATCAATAATGGATAGTCTGGCACTAGCACACTTCTTTATAATCAATGATGAGTGGTTATAGGATGGATACGATAGCAACAATACTTTATGGTTTCAAATGGATGCAAGGTTGAATGAAAATGCAATACAGAAAATACTCAATATGATTTCAACAAAACAATGTAATCACTTTTCTCTGGCAATCCACTCCCCCCCTTTATGCAATGCAAGGAAATGGGAGGAAAGCACACAGTTCTCAGGAATGCAATCAATACAATACGAAATTCAGTTCCCCCCCAGCAAGCTTAGAGGAAAACAGGTCCGAGTTTTAAACACAGGCCCAAAATGCTTTGAATGTGGTTTGCAAGGAAGTGAAAAATATGCTAAAATGCTTTTAATTCCCTTTAGGAGGTTCAGGGTGAGTGGTATCTAGTTAATATTAGTCCAGGCTCACTCTAGCAATGATTCAGGGATGGTTCTTCAGAGGCAAACGAAATTTAGTAGTTCAGGCAACAGCAGCTGTCTTTTTACAAGTAAAGAAATCGGGCCAAATCGCAAATCGCGGCAAAATTCGCGAATGCGAGAATCGTGATTACGGAGAAAGTATAAGGAGTAGGAAGTCGGTTCTAGGCTTGTTAACGGTTACGGAGTTATGAACGATTTTGTGAAGGTTGTTTTTTTTATTTGAAATTTTAAAAGTTCATAGCAACAGGTTACAGCTTGCAACTAGAAAATGACAGGTGACAGCTTTGCAAATGACAGGTGACAGGATCTCTAGGAGACAGTTCTACTCAAGTTAAAATAGCTTGCATTAGATTATTTTAACTAAGAGATTGGGTTCTGCACAGTTCTGCTAGGTACTCACAATATATTTTTGAAATAAGCCTCCCCACGGATCTGGTCAGGTTTTGGACTGGACTCCGGTTTTGGTCTCGGCACTTCACAGTGATCTGGGTCAGCTCTCTGGTTCTGCTAACAGCGGTCTGGGTTAGCTCTGCTCTGCTGGTCTAGCCTCTCTGGATTCTGGATACTGCTCTGCTTTCTCTGGGTACAGCACTGCTTCTGGATCTTTCTACACAGCTTTCTCTGGACCCAGCGCTGATCTGCACGGCTCCTGGATGCTGCTACCGCTGTTAGGTTTGCTGGATGCTGAGGCCCACTGAGAAGAGTTCTCAGTTTGTGGGTTTAGGCCCTTGCTTTGAGTTCTGAATCAAGTTCTTTGGAGTTTTAAAGTCTAAGTGTTGAATCTAGTATCTTCTGGATGTTGTGTGGTCCGGCAGAGCGCGTTGCAGCAACTGGAATTGAATGTCCCTATCTGTCCTGACTGTCTGCTTTTATGTGTTTTGAAAGTGGGTGGAGAGGCTAGCTTTCTAGGCCCTACCCCTCTCCACTTGTCATTGGCCACTTCCTCCTCTTCCCCTTGATTGGGGGAATGAAATGAAGTGTCATCATGATGAGGTCTGTTTATGATACAGAGAACCCACCCCTGTCAACTTTACACACAATCTGTATTTGACCTAAATGCATATTTGCACAGGTACACATTTGTTTAAAATTACATGCACCCATCACATATCACATGAGGTATCCCCTGTTCAAACTCTGCTCTTCCTGGGGGCTTGCATTCAAAAATGGCAACATATTTCACTTTTTGGTCGGGTTACCAATATTGGATTTGTCCCCGCATTTACACAAATGTTCGCAAAGCATGTGGGCATTAGGTGGTGGAGTGTCAGATTTTTAATATACATACATTTAGAGTAATATCCTCTTTTCCGCTAAAAACCCCCTGAACATACCACCGGGTCCTAACACGTCTTCAAATGTGCGCAGAAAAATCACAAGAATAATGATATCACTTATAACATTTTCACAAGTCCGCTCTATGAATGATCCATCTTTTTAGATTTATGTTCTGGCCCCAAAGGGGTGTGGTTTCCCCCCAGCGCAAGGTTGAATTTCTGGTTTTTCCAGTTCTGCCAAGCCAGCTTGCTCTCACAGGCAGTGCTCTTCCCCTTTCCTTCCAGGAGGAAGCCACATTTACGACTCCCACCAATAAAACATTTGCCTGAGTCAGGACAGGGCTTTGTTCAATTTCCTGCAGAGCCCAGGTAATTCAATCAGAGAAGTGTAATATCCCTTTTGGTGGGAACAGCAAAAGGCAGCTAGGCCTGGGAACTGTGTGGATCCAGTTTCACTCCAATTGGGGGGAAGTTGTCAAGCAGAATCCAGTTCCTTAAGCCAGGCCCCAGCTAATGTCACTTTTAGTTACCCAGTTTTCTGCATTCAAATAAAACTAACAATTTTTACATATGCAGCTAGAATGCTGATTCTAAGTTTAAAACTATGACATTTAAACAATTGCAACCTATGTGACACTCAAAGTAGGTCACTCATTTCTTTTAAACATTTAGATTTTTAGTGTCTTTCAGTCAAAATTTACTTAAACTGCTGAAATCCACAGCTCAGACAGTCTTGTTATAAACCTTCAAGTCACTTCAGAATATAACTTTACATTGTATCCACCTCTCAGTAAGTCTTTCTTTGGCCTGCTTTGGGTTCATTTATTCAGTTTTACACAAAAAAAAATCTGGTGTTGTTTTAAAACGCCGGCTTTCTGATAGTGGTGAGTACTGGTAATGCACCCATTTTTGGGATTTAAGAAAATGAATTCCCCACAATTCTAGGTTGCTTTTGGAAATCAGCATTGCCATTCCCAATGGTTTCAGGCTACTGTGTGGGTAGTCCAATGGTGGTTTTAGGCAGTGCCCTTCTGTGCCCATAACATCGGCAAAATGGGTGGCAGCCTATTCTTCATGCATTTCCCTGGGCATTTTCTGGGAAGCTCTGGCCATCATGATATTTTCAATGCCAGTACTGCACAGTTTTTGTGGTAGGGCTCGGATGCATGGGTAAAAACATCCCACAAGCCCCCCTCTTGCGATGGCCATTCTGTTTCACTGATGGAACTCGCAAGACCTGGGATGTTTCCTCATCTTCTTCCAATAGATGGCACAGTTCAGCATCTTTTCCTCCATCCGGTACTGATCGATCGGTTCTCCTCGCCGGTCCTGATGGGAATATTGGGCGGTACCCTGGGCCCCTTGCGTCTCTGCTCCGGTCTCCGGATCATCCTGCCAGTCTCCGGATCGTCCTCCTTGGCCAGTCTACAGGTTTTCTTTCTCCTAGGGCGACAAAGGAAGAGCGGCAATACCTATTCATAGACATTTTTCCCCCACCATTGATATAGTGGGGTGGCATATAAATTTATAGTCAAAACATATGAACATGCACATTTCTTTTTGCATTCAAAAACGAAAACACCCACATTGAGAAACTCAGAATTTGATAGGCGATATGTAGGATATTTTAAGTTAGAACTGAATTAATCTGAGACAGTACTCTCTAGGATTCCAGAGGATTCCTCCAGTTGTTGCAGAGTGTGCCTGGGATGGCAACACTTCAACTGGTTAATGTGGACCCACTTGTCTTCCCCCTCTGCCAAATTGCCTTTGGGGATGCGGATCTTGCAGGCCACAGGGGAGATCTTGTCTATAATCTCAAAGTGTCCCTTCCATGTAGGCAAACATTTTCGCTGTTTGGCCTGGTTCCTTTGGAAATTGTATAAATAGACCCGGTCCCCCACCTGATATTCCTTCCTGGAAGTTTTCAGGTCATAGTGGGTCTTCATGCTATCAGCTGATCTTTCTAGATTCCGCTGAGCATAAGCAAAAGCATGTTGGAGGTGTTTCCTTAAATTCTCCACATACTCATGAGTTGTGGAGGCATTTATCAGTGTCTGCTCTTGGGTCCTGTAGAGCAAATGCTGAGGAAGCACCATCTTGTGCCCAGTCATCAACTAAAATGGTGACATTTTGGTTGCAGATGAAGGGGTAGATCTGATGGCCATTAGGACCAGAGGTAATCGGATATCCCAACTTGGCCCAGAATCTGCCACAAACTTTTTTAAGATGCTCACAATTGTCCGGTTGTAGCCTTCCACTGCTCCAGAAGAAGCTGGCCTGTAAGCAATATGTAACTTCCTTTTGACCCCCAGTATCTCCCACATCTTTGTCATTACTTCACTGGTGAAGTGGCTACCCCTGTCTGACTCAATCCTTTGAGGTAGACCAAAACGGGAAAATATGTGGTTAATCATCAGGGCAGCTGCAGTTTCTGCCTTGCAATTTGGGGCTGGGAGACATTCCACCCACTTGGTAAACAAGCATGTCACAGTCAACATGTACTTATTCCCCCTAGCAGAGCGAATCACGGGGCCTACAAAGTCGATTTGTAAATCTGACCATGGCAGTGTCATCCCCCTCTTTTGGAGAGGCGCACGGTGCGTGAGGGATGATGGCTGAAATTGTGCACACACAAGACACCCCTTCAAGTATTGGTCGAGGTCCTGCCCCATGTGTGTGGCCAGTATGTAACCTCTCTTAAGATTTCCAATGTTGTGTGAAACCCCCTATGACTGGCGGTGGCCGCATCATGGCCGTGACTTAACATCAGGCTTCGGAATGAGGTAGGAACCACCCACTGATCGTGGCCAGCTTTGGATTTCCTTACCAACAAACCGTCTTGGATCCAGAACATTTTTGGACATTTCATCAACACTCTTAGGTCCTCTTTCCCAGTGTAATCGGTATCCGTCAGGGGAAAGTTCTCAGGGTCCTCAAGGTGCTGGTAAAATTTACCAATTATTGGATCCCCCTTCTGAGCGGTAATCAAATCAGCATCAGGGGTCTCCTTACTCCATTGTGCAATTGAAAGGTCGTTGTGAGCATTTGTCTGGGACCTAGTGATAGCAGTGACCTGGATTTCCCCCAACAGGGACTCAATCTCAATTAGATCCCCTTGGATGGCCCCGGTTTTGGCCAGCTGATCAGCTAAGTCATTTCCAGTTTTGTCTGGTCCCTCTACTTTGGAATGACCCTTGATCTTTTTCCAATAGATGGTCATCTCATTCGAGGTGGCCAGATCATCAATGTTTTGGATCAACTTCCCATGTTTCAAGGGTTTGTTGTTAGCACATAACATGCCTCTGGTTTTCCAATTAACCAGGTGCTCCACGAACCCGTTCCGTACATAATCCGAATCTGTGATTATGACCAGTTCGTGGAGTTGATGCTGGACAGCAGTGAGGATGGCCTGATGCACAGCCATCAATTCTGCCACCTGACTACTTCGGGGACCAATTTTGTATCCAGCGGAGGGTTCTGGGGACTCATTCACCCATGCATTCCCTACGCCGGCCACCAGTTCTTTCTCCCCGTAGTTGTCAACATGGTAAGAGCATCCATCCACATAGACAGTGGGCATTCCCTCACACTTGTCCTCTTCAAAGACTTTGTGTGGGGAATTAAGGTATGCCTCCATGTTGTCCTGATTTTTAGACTTTCGTCCCCGAGACAGCTTTCTCTGGCAAAATCATGCAAGTCAGCCAGAGCTTGCGCGAGGGGACTCTTCTTGTTTTGGCCATATCTGACCTCCACAGGAAAGCCTTGCATTGACAGAATCCAGGAAGTAATTCAGGAATTACTCACATTTCCGGGCCGGATTCTGTCACTTTGAAAATATTGCAGAGGCTGGTGTGGAGTCTCCACTATAATGTGTTCCCCCTGGATAAACGGGCGGTAATTCTTCAATGCCCACACCGTTGCCAGGAGTGCTTCTCACAATCGTTGAATTTTCCTCCACAGAGGATAAAGTTTTGCTCGCATAGGAGATTACTTTATTGACCTTGTCATGCTTTTGGTATAATACTGCCGTCAAGCACGTATTAGAGAACCCCGTCTCCAGGAACAACTCCTTGTTTCTGACAGGGTAAGCTAGGCAAGGTGCTTGTGAGAGGCTTCCTTTGAGTTGTTTTAACGCCTCGGCTTGTTCTGGACCCCATTCCCACTTGACCCCCCCCTTCAGGAGATGAATCAGGGGTCTGGTGATCTCTGCGTAGCCCTCAATGAACTTTCTGCTGTAATTAGTCAGTCCAAGGAGGCTCCTTAGTTCCCGCAGAGTTGTGGGGTCTCTCAGTTTCTGAAGTGCTTCCACTTTCTTTTCCTGGGGACAGAGACCCTGAGGAGTAATCTCATGCCCCAAGAAATTAACACGGGTTCTACACCACTGTGCTTCTGAAAGGAAAGTTTTGCTCCGGCGGCCCTCAACTGGGTCAGAACATAACGGATCTCCGCTATGTGTTCCTCCACAGATGAACTTTTGATGAGGACATCATCTACATAAGCCAGGTTACCCCTCTCACCCAGGTCGGGCATGGCCTTATGTAGGAAAATATTGAACTAATTTCCGGAGTTGAGGTATCCGAAGGGAGTCTGGGTCCATGTGTACTGCTGGCCCCCAAAGGTAAAAGCCAGTTTGTATTGGTCCTCCCTACTGACAGGCACGGTCCAGTATCCATTGGTCAGGTCTATTGCAGTGAATACCTGTGACCCCTGAATCTGGGCCAGCCCTTGGTCAATGTAGGGAAGAGGCCATCGGGAAGTATGGACCCGTTTGTTGAGCTCCCTGAGGTCGGCGCAGAGTCTCCACTGGCCGTTTGGCTTCAATATTCCCAGCACCGGGTTATTGAAGGTGCTGTGAACTGGACGGATCATTCCCCGGGACTCAAGGTTCTTAATTATTTCAGTAAGGGACTCCATGGATGCGAGAGGCAAGCGATATTGCTTCACAAACACTGGAGTCATGCCAGGGTCCGTGGGAATTGTTGTTGTGTGGATGTCGGTGCGACCACAGTCATATGAGTCTACCGCAAAGAGATCTTGGAAATCCAAGAAAACTTGTTTCAACTTTTGCTTTTGTTCCAGAGTCACACAGGCATCAGCTAGGTTGACTCTCTCTTCCACCATCTGCCTGAAGCCTGGAAAGACTTCTGGTTTGGCTATCTCAGCGGCCTCCTCCAGCTGGGTGGAGAAGTCCCTGTCAGAGTGCTGATTTGGACTGGAGGCCTCAGGTGGGAAAGGCAACCCTCATGGACCTGGAAAATCACCTCATCCCTCCTGAAGTCACAAGTCACATCTTCCTTACCATAGGGGCAGGAAGTGTACACCAGGAAGTTCCCCCCATGCCGGGTAAAAATCCTGTCTGGTGTTGTATTGTCATCACTGTCACTGTCAAAACAGTCCTTGGGGATTGGTCCTAACAGTTCATTTCCTAAATCGATGGAAAAATGTCGGTCCTCAACCGCCATTCCAATAATGGTGCCTGCGGCTAGAGTAATACTCTTTAAGTCGCAGTTATCCACCTCTATTAGAATGGTGTCATGTTCTATGTTGACTAATGGAGTTGGGTTTACCCCCAACCATTGCTGTTGGAGAGAAGCATTTAGATGTATATAAGCATCAGGGTTTTGCAAATGTTGTCCTCTTTTAACTTTCACTTCCAGGGAGAATTGTCGGGTCCTTTCTGGGATGGTGACTTCCTCTTTAATCTGAATTTCAACTGCATAAGATAGCAATTGAGCTGACCTAAATGCTTTTTCTGGATCATCAAAGCCCATGGGATTATCCGCTAATCGGGACCAAGCTTTGAAGTTTATTAGGTCCAAACTAATGGCAAAGCGATTGAGAATGTCACTGCCTAAGTAAAAAGCGGCAGTGACGTCTCGCACGACTCAACAATTATGGACTATGCTCTTGTTGCCAATGGAGATTTTGAGCATACACCTGCTTGGCAGGAGATGTTTGGAATTGGGTGCTTCCAGGTCCATTTCCCATTTGTCTATCAGTTTGAATGTGGGAATGGCTGGATCTTTTGGGAGTTGGCGGCACATGGCTTCGCTGATGAAGCTCTTACCATTGTTGACGCACACTCGAGCGAGAACAGAGTCCTTCCCATCATTTAACTGAACAGGGAGGAACAACCGCTCTCCAATTTGCTGAATATCAGCCAGGCTCTGAGCTGATTTCACCTCTTTCTGGACTACCGGAGTGGGAGTTTCTGATTGTGGATTAGTATAGAATCTCAGAGTGTTTCCTTCCAGCGTGGAATACCACTTTAGACTGGAAGGAAGGTTGATTTTCAGAAATAGAGAGGACCCCCCATCACCAGTCTGTTGTCCTACTGCTATTACTGTCACGTCTGGAGTTTGGTTGTTCTGGAAGTGAAATTCTACTTGGTCAGATTTTTGTTCAACCATGTGGCAGGTGCTGTTTAAACTAACATGGTTGACACTCTGTTTTAATTTTATGGGTCGGCTAGTCTGGGTCCAGAGGACCTTGTTTACGCAATCTATTAGGGGTGACAACCTTCTCAGGAGGTCATTCCCTAGTAAACAAGGGGTGCCCTCTGGAGTCACAACTTTGACCGGGTGTTTCAACTTGTGTCGCCCAATTTTAATGTCCAAATCTGCCGTCCCCCCGACGGGAATTTCCTTCCCGTCAAAGTTCTGGAGTTGTCCAGGAAGTGAGGTGAGAGGAATTTGGTAATTCCCTCCCCTTCCTGCATTCAGTTCATCAAAGGCCCTGCTGGACAGAAGGGTAGCTTGAGATCCCGTGTCCACCAGCGCTGAAATCGTACCCTGCCCCTGCACTTGTACCGGAGCATAGTATCTTCCCTCCTTCTCCTCAAGGGGGCACAGATAATGCACATTTTTGGACAACTGGTGGGCTAACTTTCTGGTTTTGGAAATTGCAAGAGAAGAAATTTGGGCAGAATTCTGTGGAGAGCCTTAGGAATCTGAAAGAAAAATTTGGCAACTGGAGATCAGAGCCATTGTGGGTTCCCCTGGTTCCAGTTCTGGGCCCCCCCTCCTTTTTGGAGGCAGTCACCAGGATGGGTTTGAACCAGGGGATTTTGGTATTGTGGGTTCTGGGATGAGATGATGGGCGGCAGTAGCTCAGTCTCCATATCTCCCCAGTCTGGATTGGAATCCCTTGGGACCCATTTATCCTTGGGAGGAGTTCCCCCATCTCTGAAGGAGAAGGTCCTTTCCCCAGGATCTTCTGAGGATCCCTCTCCCTCAAATTGGAAGACCTGAACCTCCTCCACAAAGTGGGTCTGTTTGGGTCCTTTGTTTCTCCTACCCCCCTCTGCTCCTTGGGAGGCAGGCTTTCAGGGCAGAGATTTTGTTTCCGGTTCCTGGTTTTCCAGGGCTGTTTACAAGTTGGGAAGGAAGCTTCCTCCAAGGCTTTACACCCCCCTTCCCTTGTGCCACCTCCCTGGGAACCGGTGTGTTATCGGGGTGCTGCCCCCGTCATTGTTCTGGAGCACCAGGTCCAGAGTTTGGGGCATTCTGTGCGGCATGCCCATCTGAGGGTTCTGCTGAGCCTTAGCACGCGACCCAGCTCCTGTGCCATGTTCTGAACCTGGCGCTCTAACTGGGAACCCGCTCAGGCTGATACGGGGCCCTGTTTTCTCCCCTGGGCTGATCCCGGGAAGGGTAGCTATCCCTTCTCTGGTAATACCCGGATTGGAAGATTTGGGTACCCTCCACCCTTGGCCCCCCTCTCCGGATTAGGTTGTCTGGGCTCAGGGAATTGGGGAAAGAAGGATGGATGATTTTGGGGTTGGAAGTTGGGTGGATACCTGTGGAAGAAGTTCTGCCCAGGGTTTGGAGAATTTCTGCCCTCCTGTGGGAAGTTAAGAGGGAAGTTCCCTGGGTTAGGTGCTTGGCTGGATCCCCCCCCTTGGGCTGGAGGAGTCCACACATAACCCAGGATGGGTCGATTTCCCTTGTAACAGGGGCTTACATAATCAGGAGAGCGAGGGACCCCATTTGTGGGACTACCTCCTTGACTCCCTGTTTGTGACTGGCCCGAGGACCTTCTGGGCCTAGCATTATTAGGTGCAGGTAGGTTTTTAGGCCCCCCCATCTCCAAAGCTAAAACGGGGGCAACCTTTACCTTTGCCACCTTGGCAGCAGCAGGGGTGCTGTTGGTTTTGGGATTTTTCTGGGTATTGTTTTTATTTTCTATGGGCTTCTGCACCTCATAGATCCGGGTAGCCTGTTCAATGACCCAGTCTAAAGATCTTTTCTCATGAAAATCTCTCACGAGCTGGGTCATTATATATTTGGGCAAGGCATGGAAAAATGTATTGACAAATTCTCTGCTGTCTGTGCGCACCCTTCTGGTGGTCTGCGCAAAGGCCCGTTTCAGTTCTAGCACGAATTCTTGTGGGGCCTGATCCTCCCCACATTGCAAATTGTAGGCTGCCTTGCGAGCCTCTTGAGGATTTCTGTGAACAGAAAAATGTTTCAAGATGGCCGCCTTATAGGTGGACCACCTTAAATGATTTTGGTCCTCCAGCCCCGCAAAGAAACTGGAGTATTCTGGGGAGAAGGTCCAGGTGGTGGAGTGTCAGATTTTTAACATACATACATTTAGAGTAATATCCTCTTTTCCGCTAAAAACCCCCCTGAACATACCACCGGGTCCTAACACGTCTTCAAATGTGCACAGAAAAATCACAAGAATAATGATATCACTTATAAAATGTTCACAAGTCCGCTCTATGAATGATCCATCTTTTTAGATTTATGTTCTGGCCCCAAAGGGGTGTGGTTTCCCCCCAGCACAAGGTTGAATTTCTGGTTTTTCCAGTTCTGCCAAGCCAGCTTGCTCTCACAGGCAGTGCTCCTCCCCTTTCCTTCCAGGAGGAAGCCACATTTACGACTCCCACCAATAAAACATTTGCCTGAGTCAGGACAGGGCTTTGTTCAATTTCCTGCAGAGCCCAGGTAATTCAATCAGAGAAGTGTCATATCCCTTTTGGTGGGAACAGCAAAAGGCAGCTAGGCCTGGGAACTGCTGTGGATCCAGTTTCACTCCAATTGGGGGGAAGTTGTCAAGCAGAATCCAGTTCCTTAAGCCAGGCCCCAGCTAATGTCACTTTTAGTTACCCAGTTTTCTGCATTCAAATAAAACTAACAATTTTTACATATGCAGCTAGAATGCTGATTCTAAGTTTAAAACTATGACATTTAAACAATTGCAACCTATGTGACACTCAAAGTAGGTCACTCATTTCTTTTAAACATTTAGATTTTTAGTGTCTTTCAGTCCAAATTTACTTAAACTGCTGAAATCCACAGCTCAGACAGTCTTGTTATAAACCTTCAAGTCACTTCAGAATATAACTTTACATTGTATCCACCTCTCAGTAAGTCTTTCTTTGGCCTGCTTTGGGTTCATTTATTCAGTTTTACACAAAAAAAAATCTGATGTTGTTTTAAAACGCCGGCTTTCTGATAGTGGTGAGTACTGGTAATGCACCCATTTTGGGGATTTAAGAAAATGAATTCCCCACAATTCTAGGTTGCTTTTGGCAATCAGCATTGCCATTCCCAATGGTTTCAGGCTACTGTGTGGGTAGTCCAATGGTGGTTTTAGGCAGTGCCCTTCTGTGCCCATAACATCAGCAAAATGGGTGGCAGCCTATTCTTCATGCATTTCCCTGGGCATTTTCTGGGAAGCTCTGGCCATCATGATGTTTTCAATGCCAGTACTGCACAGTTTTTGTGGTAGGGCTCGGATGCATGGGTAAAAACATCCCACAGGAGTATGTAGTAATGTAAACATGCTAGACAGGTTAATTAATTATTCCGTCTGGTGTTCTGCATGTTTTTCCAGACCTTAAACCGTTGTTGGCCCAGAAGTAAAATAGGAAGGGAGTGGGACAGAAGATCACTGACCTGCTACGATTAGAAGGGAAAGTTGTGCTTGCTAACCATAACCAACTGTTGATGTACATTCCCCTGATGAATTTCTTAGATAAATTGATTGAATATTTGCACAAGGAATGAAACATGTTGGGAGCTAGATGAATGTGCAGTGTTTGGATGAATGATTGTGTGTCACCAGGTATATGTGAAGTTTTTAAGACTTCTCTGTTACCTCGTAGTTTAAAGAAAGAACAGTCAGTAGATTTAACACATGTGTGTGTTTGATTAATATTGCAAACAATGAATTGATTTACAAACAAACAGATTGTTTATGTGACAATATTGTGCAAAACGATGTTTTTTAGAAAAAAAGAATAACAATTGTGTTGTTGATAATATAGATCACAAACAAATGATAAGTGATGATATATTATTTTTATATTGACAAAATAAAATGTTGTATTTTTTTTAAAATAAAGTGGCTAGGAGTGTTCTGTAGAGTTACAAAAGATATCTACATAAGACATTGGGCCTCCAACGGATGGGGATGTGAAAGGCAAGGGACCCTTCAAACAAAGTTAATGTAGGATGGTTGTTTGGACAAGAGTGTTGTTTGAAGAGGTCCGTATAAATATTCCCTCTGGTCTCTAGAGTGTTTGTGAGATGAAATACGAGCGCACACACACATAATGATCATAGTTTAGGATAATGGGGTGGCACTTGTGACCCGCTGCAACAGCACTAAAGAACATTTGACAACAATGAGGAAGCCTGTTAAAGTTAAGAGGACCCCTGTGATGACAATAAGGGGGGCAACTGACAGCAATAAGGATGCATAAAACAAGGGGTCACGTGGCAATAATGAGGAGCTTCGCGATAAATGCAAGAAGCCCTATGATAATAATAGGTTACCAGTCAATTGGTCGAAAACATTTGGTCGACACCATTTGGTCGAATGCCAAATGGTCGAATTATTTTATTTATTTATTTTTACCGATTTTTTTGCAGTCGACCAAATTGCAGTCGACCAATTGACAGGACACCATAATAATAGTCTGTACTAAAACTCTCCGTGACAGATTTCCCTTGCAATAATAAGTGTTATTATTACATAGTTCAAAGTCTCTTCGTTTATCAACCTCTGAAGGATGAAGATCTGAGTCGGCCCTGCTGCGGAATCAAACTTGCAAAGCGCATGCAGCACTTAGCCTCATGACAGCAACGAGAAGCCCCCTCCCCAGCCGTGTACATTGGTTCTTTATGCATTGTATAGGTATTGAAGAGGGGTGGGTGTGCCTGGCAGGTCCTAATAATACCCTAATCCAGGGGTCACCAACCTTTGGCTATCCAGATGTTTTGGACTACAATTCCCTTCATGCCTAACCAATCATAGTCAATGGGGAGGGATCATGGGACTTGAAGTATAATGCATCTGGAAAGAGGCAGGTTTCAGATTATTGCAGGGCCTAGTTTATGGTGAAAATACAGCCCCAGTGTGACAGAGATTGAGAGGCCATGCAAGGCCCCATTGTAAAAATGAAGCTGGCTGATGTGGATACCCATTGGAAATGCAGGCCAGTCCAAAACACTTCTTTTCCAACATGAGGCCTAGTGAATGAACAAAAATGGGCCTCCCTCAACTTTGTCAAAATGCAAATGCACTCAGCTGAAGGAGAGTGTGCCTCAGAACTGTAATATTGCTAATTGTGTCCAATGGATTCCAAAAAGACATCTGATGTTGCAGATTCTGACTTCGTGTAAACTGGGAAAAGGCACATTTTTGACATATTCCAAACTGCAGCAGTAAACATGTGAAAATATACATTGAAAATCTGTGCATTTGAAAAACAAGAAGGAGGAATTGTGCCTTACATTAAAAAGACAGAAGGGAACAAGAGGAGAGAGCTGACAAAAGGAAGGCTGTCATTCAGGAGAGAAGATAGACAGGAGACCCTGGGGCACTTGCTCAGGACTTTTGCCTGGAAGTTGAGAGCCCTATCAGAGAGAGAGGCCTAACATCTGGCTGAAGGGACCTTGCTGTGAATAGAGACCAGAGGTGTGAGCTGCCCACCTATTCCTGAATGAGGGTCTGAAATCTGTCTGGCCTCCTAATCTAAGAACGGAGATCTCCCATGTAAGTAGATATATCCCAAAGCTATCAATTGTGTGGGGAGCCACCTGCCTTAATTCTTTTCCATTAGTGGGTGGGAGGGGGGCAAAACTGTGTAGATCCTGACCATATTTGACTAGAAATATCACTTAATTAATTCCCTTAGAGAAAAACACCATATCCGTTTAAGCGGAAGTGTGAGGTGAAGCTGTCTGTTTTAACCCATTCCTTTTCATTAGTGGGCGCTTTTCCATTAGTGGGAGGGGGATAAAAGTGTTATACCCTTAGCTTATTTAACAAAAAAATATAATTTAATTAGTTCCCATAGGGTCTGCTATCAAAATTCGAAATTGACAAAGATTATCGCAGTGCGCAGTAAATTACTCTAGTGTGTAAAGTAATTGGGTAACCCTGCTGTTCATTTGAATGTGCTAGTGTCCCCAAAACGAAGATTCCATCACCCTGCATTCCCTGTGAAGAAAATGGGCTGAAACAAATGTTCCCATTCATACCAAATTCCCCAAACCTTGCATTTCATTTGAATGTGCGTACCCCAAATGATGTTCCCATTGAATTCATTTCCCAAACCTTGTCTTTCAAATAATATCCTAAACGAAATTCCCCTTATATTCACACTCACTGTGCCTTGCCTTCAAACTAAGGTATCATATATAACTGATGCCTGGGGTTGGGGTTTTGCTGGGAGAGTAGAGCACTATGATAACCCAATCAATCACTGTGCATTGGTTAAGATTTTCTATCTGTTAATGTGCAAAGAAATGCTAGTGTTTTTTTATTTCAAATCTTCAAATTCCAACCTTTGTTTGCCGTGGTGACTGAAAGTCTATTAAGAAATATATGTCAGTAAATCGATGCCCATAATTTGCATTTGTGATTATTGTGTCATGCCACAGAGTTGGTGGCTGTCCTTGTTATTGATGTATTATTTATTGTAGTGTTGGGAAGAACTCCCAGGTATACCAGAGGGACACTGGAAGTCTGTGGTCTCTTGGAAGGTCCAACACCCTCCCCAGGATAAACGGAGGACTCAGCCAACAGCAAGTTCAAGCTGCGGTTTATTACAGACAAAACCATCAGGGAACAGGAGAAATCCATGCACGTCTCGTTCGTTCTTGGCTTGCAGGCTGGTTTTACTCTAGTGTTTCGTCAGTGCCATTTCACAATTTGGCCACATCTCCAGAAAACCTACCGGCCCTTCTAATTGGGTACTGAGTACCTTACCAACTATAATGGACAATATACATGTTATTCTACTGGCCCTTGCATGTCAGGTGGCTGGCCTGGTCCATCCCCAAGACACTATCTATAACAATGTTGCAATGTGGGGGTCTTACCATTGGTTCTTGTCCATAGCTACCCACCCCTAGAATACTGAACTGTAGTTGGCTAGAGCTGACGCCCCCAGGCCTGGGATCTGCAAAGATTCTCAGCTCTCTGTGTACTTCTTCAAGGTAATAAGAATGACTATGTGTTTGCATTGTAACTTGTGTGTACCACCTTAGTCTATGAGAGGGCTCTTTGCTCGGTGTAACACTTATCTAATATTGTAGCATATTTGTTGCAGTCTTCTGTCTGGTAGCCTGAGACCGGCTCTCTTTCCCAGCGTTGATCGCTGTCCATTTTCTGCTTCCGCTGAGTCACGTGTTCAGAGACCACGAATTTGAGTTGTGCAGCTCTGAATTATGAGGAATTATTTGTATTTAATGCAGCTGGTGCATTTGCCATCTAGGGAGTGGAATGGCATCCGTATCTTGTGGCCTTGGCTGTGGGTCCTGTCTCACACATCTTGCTCTCTGTCCAGCCTGAATTCAGCTCAGCTCGGCTCTTGTTGAGAGGCCTGTGGCCTGCTGTAATGTTCCTAAACCACTGTAATGCAGTTTCTACACTGCTCATACTATACTACATTCTCCATAGGTTAGTCACACTTGGTTCTGTCAGGTCCCATAGGTTCCCCTGCAGTTCCATAGAGTATTTGCATGTAAGCATCTGCAACCTTTGCTCAGGATCTCTTGCTTCTTGCGGTTTCTGCATTTTCTGCATTTGGCTAGTGGCAGAAATAATAAAAGCAATTACAGTATGTATATGTTCCTGTCCTCTACCTATAGAACTGTCGCTCGTGTTCTTCGTGTATTTGAGTGAGTGTTTGTATCCCAAAGTGCAGATGGCCCATGTGCTTCATGTCTAATGCAGCTATGTCGTGGTGTCTCTAACAACATCAGCAACGTGGTTTCCTGGTGCTTTAATCGAGACTGTCAATTGAGGTGTCTTTAGTTATGGCCTGGGACTCCTCATACATGCTGGAGTAGATTCGTACTGCACATAGTCTGTAGGGCTGGTTGAGGTGGTATGGCTGGCTGAGGGGGTATCTCTCGACATACTTGTCAATCATTGGCCCACTGGGAATCGGTCCGAAATAGAATGGGTGATTGCGGTATTTCCTGGCCTTCTTCCGCGTCATGAATTTTGTAGGAGGGGAGGAGGAGGTATGCTTCCCCATCCCTCTTCAGTCCCCCACTGGTCGACATGTCAACCACATCCTTATATAACAGTCCTTTGACTCTGGGCTGCCATATCTTTGATATTTTTCTGAGGTGTCCATAGTTGTTAGCGTAGTCGTTGAATGACCAGTGCATATAACAGCACACTCCTTCGGGGTTACACCAAACCTATTTCCCTTCATAGTACTTTGGATCACAAGGATTGTCCAGCTTCATGGATTCAGTTGGGAATAGTTGACATTGTGAAATTTTCTCTCTGAGCTTGTCTCTTTCTGCAACAACCTTGTCTTTTGTTCCTCTTATGTTTGCATCCATTAGGATCTGCGTTCCGATAGCCTCTTCTGCTGTTTTCTTGTATCTTGCCATGCAGATTTTGATCCCACACATTGATGTGGCTGCCAGTACCAGTGCTCCCATTATCACCTTTAGTCCATCTGATAGCCATGATGGCATCCAGGACCATCTCTGGTCTTTTCCTGTCCCCCTTGCTTCATCTTCCATCTTGGCATGCATCTGTGCCAGTTGTGCCACTGCATCTGATAGAGTTCTATTATCTTCATCGTTGGCATATATGAATGTGCAACAGGAGCTCCCTATCTTTGGGCAAACTCCTCCTTTCATAGCTGTGAG
This sequence comes from Ambystoma mexicanum, assembly GCA_002915635.3. Classification (NCBI taxonomy): domain Eukaryota; kingdom Metazoa; phylum Chordata; class Amphibia; order Caudata; family Ambystomatidae; genus Ambystoma; species Ambystoma mexicanum. The sequence goes on along the minus strand of CM010927.2, from coordinate 192,523,169 downwards.
GAGATCCAGAACATAACTATTCTGGAGTGTCACCAACCTTATTGCTCTGAGCTCTTCTTTTATGGCATTGAACCCATTCACAGTAGAGTTAGTCATTACCATCAGCTCCCAGCGAGTGATCTGTAACCACTTGGCATTCATGTATGTCTGTACAAAGGGTATTATTGATGCAAAGAACATTTGTGTCCTGCTGAACAGCCTGTGTTCCACTGGGATCTCATTTAGTGCCGTTTCGGATGCTTCTGAGAAATAATTCCCTCCTCTCTTTACTCTGCTCAATCTTGCTCGCTTCTCTGCTTTCTCTGCCTGGGCGGTTGTGCCACTTCAATGAATCTCTTCTTTCTTTTGTTGTTGTTCATTTTCAGGAACTCATCAAGCGTTACGTCCTTCCTTGGCACAACCAGTGAAGGCATATTGATGTGTACCAACGAGCAAACTTCTCCAGTTGGCAGCTTCTTGTATGCTTTCGATCCGCAAGCCCAATAGCGATCCATCAGCACTGCTGTTCCCGCACTCATAGCTGCGAGTTGTTCAATTGTTTTGCACCCAACATTCTCGCCAACTTCCACTTCGCCATTGTTCTAATAGCACAGGGCTGGTGTCTTCAGAGGGATTATCGGCATCGGGCTCGCTTCATTTTTCACCAATGTCAGTAACTTTGCACTCGCGTCCTTCAGGCACTTGTCATTTTCTTCCGGCACTTTGTTCACTGACGAGTGGCCTAGCGCCAGTGCTTTGCTTCTCACCACTCCATCTTGCCATCCATTGTTTGTTTGCACTCGTCCATATACTAGTATCTGTGGTCTTTCCCAGCAGCCAGGCTCTCTTCCTCACTCTTGTCCAGGGACATGGCAGTTCCTTCAATGTGATAGTATTTGTTTCTCCCTTCTCAGGTCCGTCAGTTATGTATTGTATAGCTTCGTCTAGCAGCCAATAGTTGTTCAACATGTCTAATGTCTTATGTAGTTAGCTTCGTACGGGAATGTTCCTTTGCACATCCATCTGAACGTTGCTGACTTCCCTTGAAATGTTCTTCATGTTTGCGCCATCGCGAGATACATCAGGCATAGTGCTCTTGATGCTGGTATTTCAGTTGCTATGAATGTCCTAGAGGCACTCATTGCATAGGGCATTAAAGAGAAGACATAACAGCTCAAGGCAGAGGTTTCCTTACCTACTTTTGTCATGTGTTTGTACCACATGTTGTTAGACACTCGAGCAGTGTCAGTGAGATACATGTCAACTCCCTTCTCTCGCCCACCTGACATGGTCGTTTCACTTGCTTGGGTCGAGGGGATGTTAGTATAGGGCACAGAGGTAGCAATAACAACAACATATAATTGCCAGAATACGAATTCCATCAATCCACTGGGAAGTAATAGACACAACATAATGCTAATGTTCTTTATTGTTTCCCTCTTCCCGACTTACGCCGCTTGGATCTCGCAGTCTGAAGATATAGTTGACCGCCCGAAAGGCACAAAGAAAGGCGTTATTTTGCTAGTATTGTCAGAACACTCTTAAGCCCCGCGGACCAAGTAATCACTAATTGCAAAGGCAAACTCCTCATCCCACACTTTTCTTACTGATGGGTCTCTTAACTTGCCCAGTACTGGGGGTTCACCATGCCCAAGTTGTGGGTATGTTTGGGCCAAGTACTCTAGGAAGACAAGATTATATACTCCAGGCGATCGTGCTCTGAATTGGTTGGGTCTTGTTACAGCATGAACAAACTGGTTAGAGAAAGTGTCTGAGTGACGGGTGGAAGGTAACATGGGTGAAGACAAACAGTACAATCCCCACGGCATTCACGTAGGCCCTATGTGTGCAGGAAGGGAAAATAACAAACTGACAGTATATCCTTAATCTATTTCTACAAGTGTTCAAGTCGCTGCTTCTGCTGTTTGAGAGCGCGTGACCATCGGGTGTCCTTGTCTCCTTAGTCGTGTAAATTCAGAAAGCATTTGTAGCTCTTCTAGGTGCTGAACGTTGGCCCTGTTGGTCACTGAGACTTTGTTGCCAGGTGAGGCCACTGCTTTGTAGGGCTTGACGTCTTGCAGGTAGTTCCAGACCGCCTTCTAATTTGACAGCACGGTCGGCCACCTGTTCAGCCACATGAGGGCCGGTAAACTGGGGCGTGTTCCAGCGCTTTATGAAATTACATAGGGGAACAATAGCACCCACTTTCACAGTGTTTTTCAGTTCAGAGTCTTGTGGTGCATTGTCGCAGTCTGTGTCTTCACCGTCTTCTGGGTCTCTCTGGATTCGCTGTATCTGGCAAGAGATAAAAGAAGCACTAGCCACCAGAGAAGTTATGTACTTGTACATTTCCTGTCCTAACACATCTGCACTATTCTCACAGTCTTTCAGTGCCCTTCTGGGAGAAGCTAGGGGAAGATGCATGCGCCATCCTGTCACCACCTCATGGGGTGTTAAATGGTGGTCGGACCCTGGCTTACCGCGCAGGGCAAACAGTGCAAGGGGCAATAACTGCAACCAATTTTTCTTGGTGCTTTGCTGTGTCTTGGCTATTTTTTTTAAAATTACATTTATAGTGTAATTGGTTAATTAAAACCTTAAACACTTATACAGATATACAAATATAATGTCATTTAAACAGATACATACAAACATATTATAGCATATTAAACATATTAAAAGCAATCGAACATACAGGCAAAAACTGATAAATTGATAAAAAGTCTAAGCCAGTTAATCAAATTATATTGTGTTATAGAGTGCAAATGCTCATTTTCATTTTGTATAATCCACCTATAATCATATATATATATATTGTATAATCCATTAACCAAATCCTGTGATACCACAATTGCTGGAATACTAAAATAAAATAAGGGCATAGATGATAGATCCTAAAAACCTAGGAATAGCATAGGGGCATTACCATACAATCATGTATTTCCCATATAGATTAGATGTAGATTATGCAATTGGTAGATTAAGGTCACTGAGCCTCCAATTCTCCTTAGGTGAATCAAAACGAGGTTACTCAAGTAGTTATACCATTCTCCCATTTCTTAACAATCTCTTTCCAAATATAAAACGCTGCACCTACGTACATCAGAGAAGAGGCCATATAAATACTTGACTAAAACTGATCAGATGCTATCATCTTTAGATCGCTAGTCAAGTCTTTATATCCCCTATAGTATAGCACAGTTAATTTGTTACAATTCGTAAGAACGTGTCTAATAGTTTCCAGCTCATCTTTACACAACCTGCATATTCTTTTCTCCCTTGGGATTCCTGTCCATCCTCCTACATATTCCAAGCATGGCAGTCAGTTAAATCTCAATAGCATAATAAATCTAGACAGTCCCATATTTGCGACTTTAAAGATATAGCTTCTAGGTTTGGAAGCTTCCAATCCTTGTAAGCAATATTCCGTAAATCGCTTCTTGTTTCCCAAGGAATCTAAATTATTGCACATATCCCACCGTATGGCTATCTTTTTCAAAGTTTTTATAATGAGTTCTGGCTTAATCATTTCATCAGGAAGTGTATAGTTTATATCCTTTAAAAAGCTAGTGGCAGTATACAACAAATCTTTCATAAAACAATTACTATTATATTTCTTAATCATGCCACTGCCTACCAGTTTTAGTAAACCCTCTTCTTTTTGGGATAACATTCTAATATAAAGCTTGCAACAATTTAGTTTCCATAGTGTAGTGAGGGAGGGAAGGCCTAATTCACATCTAATAGCCACCATGGGAGTAGCTCTAGAGAGTCTCAATGCCGGTTTCCATAACGTTCCTTCTATTTTTTCCAAATCCACCAAAAATCTAGAAGGTAAAGGTTCCAGGGCATATAATGCACCCGGTATAATACAACCTTCATAAATTTCCAAAAGGCCTTACACTGAATAGCCTCCTTTGGTGTTAATATATGATCTAATAACATTCCATTTTCTGGCGACCTTAGCTGCTATTATCTCATGATAATAGTTGATCGAGGCTTTTTTGCATATTGGCATACCCAGATATGGGTAAGCCTCTACAATTTCAATGGTTTGTGTATCAATTTTCCATTGGTATTTCAATTGTCTACCCTTGCCATGGTTTCCCCCAAAGATCACGATTTTTGTTTTTCCCACATTCATTTTGAGATTATTTTCTGATGCATATTCATGTAGTTCATCTAATAGCCTCTGCAGGCTGATCGGCATCCTGTCCAACAGCACGGTGTCGTCTGCATAGGACAGCCAGCGAATTTGGCAGCCCTCTATTTTTGGTCGAAAATTTCTTACCTCATCAAATCTCTCTCCCAAGTCTGCTACATACCTGCTACATACAGACCATATAGCACCGGGGAGGTGGCACATCCTTGTTTGAGTCCCGGTTAATACCCTTATTCAAACAAATAATGACAGAAGTATCTCTATACATTTCCCGTAAAAGATGTAATACTAGCGGGTTCATATTCCATTTAGCTAACTTGCTCCATAATCTGTCCCTATTCACACAATAGAAAGCTCTGGAAAAATCTATAAAACAGGCATACAGTTTAGTTTCATTATTTTTACTAGTTTCTCCGAGCATGCAGTTTAGAGCTCCCATGTTATCCAAGGTACTAAAGCCCGCTCTAAAACCTGTTTGGTAAGGGGATAGGAGTTTATTATCTTTAATCCAACCATTAATAATAGACAAAAGTATCGAGCAAAAGATTTTGCAGATGGAGACTGTCATAGCTAATAATTGATCATTATTAGGGCAGTTTCTATCCCCCTTTTTAAATATGGGGATAAAAAGAGCTTCTCTCCAGCTGTCTGGGATTTTTCCGCTTTTCCAAATTTGGGTAAACAATAGCAACAATATCTTGCCCATTTTAGGGGAATTCTCTTGATTACAATATTCGCCAATTTATCCGGGCCAGGAGCCCTTGATGTTTTCATCTTCTTAATTATGGCCAAGATATTATAAAGATTGAATGGAAAGATTCTATCCTCCCCAGTCGACCCCATTTCATGTCTTAGATTAGATACATTTTCCACATAATATAGGGCCTTAATATGTTTAACCCATAAGCCCAAAGATATGGTATTAACATCCAAATCCGTTTCCTCAGTAAGATATTGTCTATAGTGATACCAAAACTTTTTCGAGTCGTGGGTGCGACATAAGAACAGAATCATATTCCAATTAGCATTTTGTAAACAACTTTTATGTGACCTGATCCAATGTTTGTGTTTTGTACGTAGATTTCGGACCAACAATATTTTTTCTGTATTCTGGATATTCCTATATTTTTAAATTTTATAAATGCCCTTACTCAATAGCATTTTCTTTTCTTGGATCTGACAATCATAAAGCTTCTTATGTTTCTTTGATTTGTTTCTCTTGAATTGGGTCAGTATCATCCTACTATTAGTTTTCATCACCATATTCAAGAGATCCCCAATCACCTTAAAACCATTTAAAGTGATTTCCTGGTCCAATATAGGTAAGTAATCGAACCGCTCATCAAATCTATTTAAGAGTTCTTTTCTGTCCAAGAAATACGGTTACAGGCACCATTAACTTGTACATTCAGATTTTCACCTACCGGGCCTTACTGTCCCTATTTCCTCTAAAAAGACATTTTAACACCTTATGATCGCTTAACAGGGAGGGGTCATGATCAAACTTTATTACACTGTTTTTCAATCCTTGGTCTAAAAACATATAATCTAATCTGTGACTCACCAAACCGTTACTCCAAGTATCATAGTTGGTATATAAATTGGAGGGATCTACAAACTGTAAATCCCAGAACTGGAGTAAATTCGGCCATGCAATACCATTCTTAATTTGAGGCATAATTTTTAAGCCCAAATTCCTAATAATAGGAGCGGGTATAGCCTCATATATACTACATTTATCTGTCCAGTCTGTCATTTTTTTCAAAGCCATATCACAATAACTATTTAGATTCGGCCACCAACATTACATCCCCTTCCGGAGAGTTTTCCTTCCAATCACTGATTGTCTGTCTAATAACTTTTCCTATACTATCAAAATCTTCCCCTCCAGGCCTAGAGTACACATTAATTAATAACAGATCTTTCCATGTGATGATATTATCAATAATCACACACAGTACCCAGGGCGAGGAGGTTGGCAACTCATATTTCTTTGCATTATAAGTGGATTTGACCCCAATACAGAGACCCCCAATAGGTCTCCCCCTATCTGCTGCTAATGCTGGTTTCATTATGATATTATAACCATCCATCACTAAGGTGCCAAGAACCCATGTTTCTTGTAAAGCAAATATTTTGCTGCTCTTTAGAAGGAGGATACTTTCTTTCTGAAGGATAGAGCGGAAGCCTCTACTATTCCATGAAATTACTGTAATTACGGATTCCTCTACTCAATTTTCCAAGCTATAATTTTCATCGGGAGTCCAGTAAGAAGGTTTTAAGGATTCGCCTAGATTAGTGGTAGTTGGTATATTATGTGCCCTCGAACCAAGTTCAGTATTGCTGGGACATTCTAATTGATTACATAGCATAATTTCATATTCATCATTCCAGATCTCACCTGCACGTACTCTAAGCAATTCAATAATAACAGCTGTGCCAAACTGAAAAATTGGCCAATTTTTCCAGCTGCCTGGCTTTGGAAGAATTACTCTTTCTATGTCCGATGATTTTATACTATGAAGTTGTGGTATACTCCCAAATCGTTCCAGCAGCCATTTTCTATTTAAATAGGGGCTATCCTCAGTAGGCTTTTTCTCTATAATTTTTATACTTTTGCCCCTATTTTTTGACAGTAGTTGTTTGTCCTCTCTCATTTCCTCGTATGTCTCTTCCTTACTCCTGCTGTTCCCACTCATGGCCAATCTTTCCATTTCCTTATCATATATCTTCCTATCTCCAGGTTTCAAACCCACTCTTTCTGGGTTTACCATTATATCTAGGAATCTCACTGATGGTTCTTTTTTCTCAACCAGAGGAGAGATATCGATAATGTCACAATTTTCTTCAATACTTGTGATATTGGCCTTTGGCTGAGGCTCTACCATTTCCTCGCTAGCGGGCATCTTATTTTTGCCATTAAGCTAATTGCTCAAAGTTTTATTCTTAATTGGTTTTTCATTAACCGTACCAGCTATAGGTATTATCTTTTCATTTAGTTCAAACCTGTCTGCAATCTCTACACATTCTATGTCATTGAGAGTGGTTTCTGCAAGTGCCAGCCTTTTTATTCTAGTAAAAACGTTCTTTCTGGCTTTAGCCTGTTTGCCACGTTTATTTTTAGCACTTTTCTTATAATTTCTTTTTCTATGTAATCTGCGTCTATGTCCTTGGAACTGTTCAACCTAAATCTCTATAGCTATTTCCTCCACTCTTCCACTCAATGGCAGCTCCTTTATATCAGTGAAGACTGTGACCCCTGCTGCCATTATGTTCTGTTAATCATTTTCCTCATTTACCATTTGGCAGAGGTCGCTCAGGTTCCCCCCCATTGCAACATTTGGGCCATTTTGTTCACATATTTATTTTTGTTTAAACCACTCAGCAGGGGTCACAGTGAGCAATTCTTCTGTATTTTTGAAACCATCTTTACCAGGTCTTTCATACTTTGTTGTTCTTTAATCAGTCTAGTACAAATACCTAAAAGAATGTCTACGGTAACAATTAATGCGTCCATTTTTCCATTCATTGTAATAAAGTTATGTCACTCCATTAATTCTGAGTCATTCCAAGCATCATTTATCTCATCCTCTGGAATAGAATCTATATCCTCCTGTGCTATTTTTTCTAAATCAGGGGTCATAGATACATTTGTGCCAATAATATTATTCATACTGTTGCTCGTTTCAATGCTTCTTTCAAGTTGGAAAGGTAAAGAGCCTACTTGAGTACCCATGGATTTGGCGTCTGAAATCCTGGCACATATTCAATAATGAATTATTATCAATCGTTGAGCTATTCCCAGGAATGGGGAGGATGTTACCCCTAACGAAATCGGTGGGAGAGTTAACTTTGGTGAGAAAGTCAGATATTTTGGGCTGTTCTAAGGTGTTATTTACCTTTTTTCCTTTCTGTGTTGAGGAAGGCGCTATAGGAGTGTGGAGTTTGGAATTTGGAATTTCACCCTTCTTCTGGGCATTTTTGTTAGATCTCAGTTTTGGAGCCATTTTCAAGATACGTGATGGCTAAAAATTAAATAAAATAGTATATAATATATTTATTTTCTTTGATAAAAGTCCACTGGAAAGGTAATCCCCAAATTGCTAATTATAAAATTCCTGTTGAGACAACAATAATCAGCTAAAAATTATTTCTAAAATAATCTGCGCCGTGCAATATTAAATAAAAGCCTCTATGCCCAAAAATAATAAAAAAGCAACCGTAGTTCAGGGCCTTTGTAGGCCTATTTAACCAAACAGGGAGAGGGAGAGGAATTCTCGCAGCCCTCCACGTTATCCAAAATACAATCCAAAAATAGTCTGGTACCTAAAGGAAAAAGAATTAATGCACCTTATCGCCGCATGTCAAAGCAGAAGAAGTTTAGCAGGGTGAGGAACGCCTGATAGCTTAGGGAGCAGCCAGAGTCCCTCTCTCCCCCCCACCCTGTCTAATCACACTGTTAATATGAGTTGGTAATGTGCTATAATAATATAGCAAAAAGCCGTTTCTGCCGCAAATTGGAGTATGTCAGGGTTGCAAACTCCCACTTTTAAGTGTGTGTTCAATAGCTAAATTTGTTACCGTCAGGCAGAGGGAGTTTTCTCAAATGTGGCACCCACGTCCCAGCGCAACAGCTCAACAGAAGAATCGCACCCTTTTCGCCTCGCGGGTTTATTGTCACATGGGTAATGGCCAGGCACTTTTATTGACAAAGGAAAAGTGGGCGGGGCCAAGTGCCGTAACGTTGGGGCTCAGTCAAGAGATTAGAGCAGCTGCTTGCAATGCTGCGTGTACGGCATCCAGGAACTCCAGGTGATTAGAGCGTTTACAGCAGCCCTCGGGAGCCCGGCACCTTTATTGACAAAGGAAAAGTGGGCGGGGCCAAGCGCCGTAACGTTGGGGCTCAGTCAAGAGATTAGAGCAGCTGCTTGCAATGCTGCGTGTACGGTGTCCAGGAACTCCATGTGATTTAGGCAGTCCATTCAGGCATTCACACATTCCATTTGCCTGCGGGTGGTACGCACATGCAAACTTATGTGGCATGCCTAGCATGGCTGTGATGTGCTGAAACATTTCGTTGGTGAAGTGAGGGCTGTTGGCAGACCTCACAGATTCCCCATCTCAGGAAAACCTCCCTAACCAGGAACTTGGCTGCTCTAAGGAAGTAATCATGTGAACAGGGACCTGCCTCAATCCACCTGGAGAATGGGCAGACAACTTCTATCACATAGCGGTATCCTTGGCAGACTTGGATCATATCCACGTGTAAATGCAGAAATGGGCCTACTGGTTTTGGTATGGCTCCTCTCACAACTCTGAGTATGACCTGCTGTAAACTGTTTGCATGTCAAGCAATTACTCACAGATTCGGCCACATGTTCATTTAAATTGGGACAGAACCACGCTTCTCCAATGCATGTAGCAAAGACCTCCTTCCCCATGTGTGTTGGATAGTGCAATGGTGCTAATGCTGTTTTCAGTAATGCTAGTGGCATGACCACCTTTCCTGTGTTGTTCTGTTGCCATAAGGCATCTGTTGGAGACATTGAGCACCCTCTCCTCACCCATAGCTCTTTCTCCTTCTTGGGCGCAGCTCCCTGCAGCTCCATAATCTGTGTCTCTGGTAATACATTGCAACCCTCTTTCAACCCTCTTTCAGCACCATGTTTCTTGCCCCTCCTTGTGCATTTTGTCTCTCTCTCAGTTCCCACAATTCCCCCAAATAGTCTGCGCATTTTGCCTACAAATCTACTGCTTCATTTCCTCTTGAGATAGGGTCTTCCCCTTTTGTGTGGGCTTGGCACTTCACCATTGCTACCTTTGTTGGATAAGCAATCACCTCGATCAATCTGTCCAATAATAGCGCATGCTGAACTGGAGCCCCGTCTGCTCTCCCGAATCCTCTCCTGAGCCAACGTGCTAAACCTGAGTGTACTGTGGAGGTCACATAGGCGGTGTCAGAGTACACTGTCACTTACTTCTCCACACTATGTTCCAGAGCTAATATTAGAGCCACTAGTTCTGCTGCTTGTGCTGAGTAATGGGATGGTAGTTGTGCACTTGGAACCACCTCACTTGTCCCATCCTCCTTCAGTCTTACCACTGCAGTCTCAGTATGTCTGACCCCATCAGTTTGATCAAAAGAACCGTCAATGTAGAGCATGTCTCCCCCCTCAAGTGGGTCCTCCTCTACCTTGCGTGTCTCACTGAACATCTCTATGTTTTTGGTGCAGTCATGTGAATAGTCTCCTGCCTGGAGGATATCTGCCAAAAATGTTGCTGGGTTTACAGTCTTGCATCTCACTATCTTCAAGCCTACATTCGATAGTTTCACCTTGTACCCTGATGTTCTCTGTGTGGTCAGCGTGCTCTTTGGCTTCTGCAGTATCGCAAAGAGGGCATGCTCCATGTAAAGAGTAGTGGTGCACCCTATCGTTACTGCTGCTGAGTTCTCCACCGCGAATGTGGCAGCTGCCAAAGCTTGTTCGCACGGATAATGTCCTCTCATCACTGGGTCCAACTGCCCACTGTATTAACCTATTTGTTTATGGCCCATGCTTGTTCTTTGTGTCAGCACTACTTTCACCACTGTACCGTCAGTGTGTGAGAACAAGAAGAATTCCTTTTTGTAGTCTGGGATCCCTAACACTGGGGCTTTGTATATTGCTTCCTTCAGTTCATCGAATGCTTCAGTCATCTCAGTGGTCCACGTCAGTGTCTTGTGTCGCTTCTGTGCTTTCTTCAGGGTGCACAATAGTGGCCTCGTGCATGTGCTGTAGTCAAAGACCCATGCTCTGCTAGTTGCATAACCCCAAGAACTGTTGCGTTTATCTCACTGTCGTGGGCTTAGGTGTTTTGCGTATTGTCTCTGCTCTCTGGGATGATCTGTCGGCCATTTTGGGATATCGTCTGTCCAATGTATAGCACCTCCTTCTGACAGTACTGTAACATGGCCTTGTCCACCTTGTACCCTTTGCCAGCTAACACCACCAGCTTGTGTACTGGGTCCTTTCTAAACTGATCTTCTGTCTCACTGCAAACCAAAATGTCATCTACATACTGTAAAACTGTGCTTTCCATCTGTATGTTGCTCAGGTCCATCTGTAGTACTCTGTTAAAGATAGATGGTGACTCGAAGTACCCCTGTGGGAGATGAGTATGTTTCCACTTCTAGTTTCTATACATAAAGCTGGTCAGGTCTTGTGAATGAGGGTGAAGTGGTGCTGAGAAGAACGTGTTCTTCAAGTCAATGAGCATGAAACAGACAGCTTCCGCTGGAATGCTGCACAAAACTGTTGCTGGATTTTCAACTAAAGCATACTCTGCTTCTACAATGTGGTTAAGAGGCCTTAGATCCTGTATAAAAAACTATGAGCCACCCTTTGCCCTGCGCACAGGATACACCGCTGTGTTACATGGGGATTCTGATGGTACCAGGATGCCTCTCTCAATTAGTGATGTGATTGTCTCATAAATGCCTTCATCTGCTTCCTTTGTTAGGGGGTATTGTTTCACTCTTGGAAAAATATGTAAAGAAGCCACAAACTTGGTAAGTGAAAGCCAGTTTATTTGGAACAGCTTCAGTAACTCACTTAAGACCCCCAACACAGGCAGCATCCAGGGTATAACTGACTTCACTCCAGAGTAAACATCTCCAAGCACACATCATTCCAGAATGGCACAGTAGGCATAAATCCATTCTGGAATTACAGATGATGTGCTTGGCATAAACACAGCTGAAAACCATAGCAACAAGAAAGCATACAAAGGTTTAGCTTTATACAACAAAGCATACAAAGGTTTAGCTTTATACAACACATCCCCCTCCCTTATGAAATACATTTCTTTATTGTGGGATATGCACCCACTGAACAGATATATACTTACATCATTTTACTTTCGCGATTCTGGTCAAAGACCGGACTTGACCAATTTCTACACACACAGCGTTTTTGAAGACTCGTGTAACCCTAACAGGCTCTGTGTATAACGGTTCCCCTTTCTTGGTAACAACAGCCTTCCTTATCCGTACCCAATCTCCAGCTTTGACCACGGTTATTCTCCTTGGGTGCTTCTTATTGACTCTTTCCACCCACTTGTTTTTTCGGGCTTCCATCCCTTTCTTTACATCATCCACAACCGCATCTGACGATCTCGCCCTGCCCAACCAAGCTGGCGCAATACAGGTATTTGCCTTTTACCCTCTCATAAGTTCAAATGAGCTAATCCCTGTTTCTACTCGTGGAGCCATCCTCAAAGCATACAGCCTGTCTCTTACTGCAACCTTTTTGTCAAGACCACATGCATTAGCTCCACAAATAATACTTCGATTTACTCTCTCAACCATACCGTTTGCTTGGGAACAATACAAAGGAGTCTTTTTGTGTTTGATTCCACATTTGTACAGATACTCCAAAAATAGTTTTCCCATGAATTGTGGACCATTATCCATGAGAATGCTCCTGGGCAAACCCTCCCTTTCAAACACATCCTCCATGAATTCAATTATGCGTTGACACGTGACTTCCCTCAGGATCTTAAACTCTGTCCATCTCGAAAAGGTATCAACCATCACCAAAATGAACCTACCTCTACTTGCACCCATGTCTACGGGACCTAGAACATCCATGGACAAATCTTGCCACACACCATCAGGAATGGTAGTTTTACCCATTGATTGGGACACAGCTATCACGTTCTTCCCTGATTTGGTACAGTCACTGCACGCACCAACCACTTTCTCAATTTCGCGATCAATTCCTGGCCACCAGTAATCGGCTTTTATTACTTCTTTTGTTTTACAAATGCCAATATGTCCCTGATGGGCACAATCAATCAATTTCCTCCGCAGACTGCCTGGAACCACCAACTTGTCCTATCTGTACAACAGCTCTCCTTTTACGGATAGTTCATTCCTTACTTCCCACATAGCCCTTTCTTCACCTGATAGTAGCCTTTTCTCTGGCCACCCATCCGCCACAAATACCATAATCCGCTTCCACATTTCATTGCCCTTAACACTTGAATCCACTCTTGTTTCTGAATTATACCCTCCACAGTTGCAAAAACCATTTCATGTTCACCATATACATTACTTCCTTTTTCACCAGCATCATTCTCCAACTTCACTCTCGAAGCGTGATCAGCTTGCACATTCTCTTTACCAGCAACTACTTCTATTTCAAATTTATGACACTGTAGCCTGGATACCCAGCCTGCCACTCTCCTTGAAACCTTGTCGAGGCCTTTATTTTCAAAAATCGCCTTAAGGGGTTTGTGATCTGTTCTCAAGGTAAACTCTTGACCCCAGACAACATTTTTTATCTTTTCAATGCCCCAATGGCACGCCAGGGCTTCCTTTTCCAACACGGAATAGTTCAATTCTGCACCTCTTAACATGCAGGATGCATGCATTACAATCATCTCTGTACCATCAACATCTGGCTGCAACATCACCACACCTATACCTCTCTCACTGGCATCCACGGCCAGAATGGTTTTCTTCCTAGTATCAAACATCGATAGGGGTTTTGCCATATCAATTTTTCTTTTCATTGCTTCAAATTCTTTTTCACATTCCTTGCTCCATTCAAACTCAGCACCCTTCCTTAATAATGCCCTCAATTTAGTTATGGAATCGGCATAGTTCTCAACAAACCTATGATAGAACTCAATAGTACCTAGAAATGATCTCAACTCAGCCTTATTCTTTGGTGGCTGTGTTTTCAAAATGGACTCAACTAAATTCCTTTTTGGTTTGAGTCCCTGCTCAGAAATTTCATGACCTAGATAAACAACCGCTTGAGTAAGAAATACACATTTTTCGCCACGCAAAGTTATTCCTCTTGCTTTAAAGATCTTGAGAACTAAATCCAGTCTTGTTTTTAACTCACTCTCGTCCTTCCCACATATCAGGACATCGTCCTGAAAGCACCATACACCGCCGACATCCTTCAACAATTTGTCTATAACCTTTTGGAATACGGTAGACGCTGACACCAGCCCAAATGGCATGCGCTTGAATTGATATATTCCCTCATAAGTGATGAAAGCAGTCTATTTGTGTGACTCATCGATCTAAACTTATCGATGATACGCACTCGCCATGTCAAGCTTTGCAAAATATTTTGCACTCCCTATCCTACTTAATAACTCCCCCATATTGGGAAGAGGTTGGCGATCTGCTACCACACACCGATTAAGCTCCCTCAAATCAATGCATACCCTCAAATCCCCATTGCTTTTCTTTACCACCACCACAGGAAATATCCACTCCACAGCCCTAGCTGGCTCAATAATTCCTTCTCTTTCCAATTTCATTAATTCCTCACGCACAGCATTCCTCATAGACAGGGGCAGCGGTCTGAGCTTGGACGCAACAGGATTGCTTCCTTCTTTCACCTCAATCTTGTGCACCATCCCTTTGAGACACCCCACTCTGTTACAAAATACCTCAGGATATCTAGTCACCATTTCACATTTTGTTTTAACACTATTAACCTCAGAAGAATTAACCACATTGAGGACTTGCTCTTCACTATTAGGATCCAACTTGATTCCCAAACCCCTTTGTTCCTTCCAACCTAACAAGGTTTCACCTCTTTTGGTAACATATATTTTCCCACATGTGAACCTCCTTTTGAATTTGAATTCTGTCTCATAGCACCCCAGAATTTCTATTTTGTCTCCGTTATATCCGCCAGACATTTTATCTGAAGGAATCAAACATCTGACGCACCTCCAATTACATTCTCAAAAACAGTTTTAGACATTAATGTGATTTTGTAGCAGGAGTCAGCAAGCATTTTAACCATATGACCATTTACCTCTATCCATGCTGATGGATGCTCGCACTCATCAGAACCTGAACACTTTACCATATGAACGGTAACTATTTCATTCTCAGAAACATCAGCTTCTTCAGAAGATACACCGTCATATTCTTCAATCAGGAAGGTTCCCCTTCCACCTCCAATTCGATAGTTTTTACAACAATTCTCGAAGTGCCCCCACTTCTTACATAAACCACAATTCACTCACCTCCCAGGGCAAATGGGAAATGTAGACAAATGTCGTGAGCTCCCACAGCGAAAACATAACCTATCTTCCTTTTTCACATTAAATTGAGCGGCGTCCTTTTGAAACCGCCTATTATTCTGCTCACCACCCCCACCTTTGGCTTGGGTATTCTCATAATGTTTATTGGGCTTGGTTCTATGTTTTTTCTTTTCCTTTGGGCACCCTCCCTTCTTATCTCTAACTCTTAGTACCTCAACACTTGGTGCTGATTTATTTTCCTTGAGGGACAGCTTCGCTACACACTGTAATGTGTGCTCAATTCTCTTCGCTATACTAATGACCTCCTCTAAGTTTGGATCGTCCTTTAACCAAATTTCCTCCCGTATTTTATCATTAGAGCAGTGAATCATAAATTGATCTCTTATGTGTTCCTCTAATCCACCACCAAACTTACAATTGAGGGATAAATGTCTCAAAGCAGTTATATAGTCTTCAATAGTTTCTCCTTCATGTTGACATCTCATACCAAAATGATATCGCTCCAATACCGTGCTAGTTTTTGACTCAAAATGCCTATCAAGTTTGGTCAATGCCAGGTCAAAATCATTTGTTCCCTCTTCTGAATCTAATTCGGAAATATCAGGAAGTGGGTCATATATCCTCTGACCTTCATACCCCAGAAAATGCATTAACATCGCTACTTTACGTTCTACAGACATTCCATTCCCACACCTAGCTTTAACATAATGTAGGAATCCCTTCTTCCACGGGGCCCACTTAATTTTTGGTGGACCTGGTGTGAGCATAAATACTTGCGGACCGGGGACTCCAGACAGGGCCATATTTATAACCTCTAAATGCTACGTAACACAATGCGTAAAATAACAGGTTAATATGCGTTCAAAGTATATGACACAACAAAAACAATTTTGCTTTCAAGATGTCAAATGGTGATTCTTAGAATATCGTCAAATGTTGCCATACATAGCCACTCTATTTTGGCTATGCTTGTCCAGTCACCACCACAAAAATATCTCCTCCTTTGGGGGGCCAGAGAAAGCACCTTCTCTAAGCTGTGGTGCCCTTTGTCATACACCCCTAATTCGCCTTCCCACAGGGAAGTGAAGTCAGTATCCTTTCTCAATTCAGCGCCACATCCGCATTCAGCTGGGCTTGATTCAGCGCCACATCCACTTTCAGGCAGCTTCCATCTTCCAGCTTCCTGCTGATAGCTCCTCCTAATTCGCCTTCCCACAGGGGGCCCTGGATGAGGTTTCAGTATCCTTTCTCAATTCAGTGCCACATCCGTATTCAGCTGGGCTTGATTCAGAACCACGTCCACTTTCAGGCAGCTTCCAGCTTCCAGCTTCCTGCTGATAGCTCCTGCCAATTCCTCCTGGATGGTGGCTGCTCCTGCTGACAGCTCCTGGATGGTGGTTGCTCCTGCTGATAGCTCCTGCCAATTCCTCCTGGATGGTGGCTGCTCCTGCTGACAGCTCCTGGATGGTGGTTGCTCCTGCTGATAGCTCCTGCCAATTCCTCCTGGATGGTGGCTGCTCCTGCTGACAGCTCCTGGATGGTGGTTGCTCCTGCTGATAGCTCCTGCCAATTCCTCCTGGATGGTGGCTGCTCCTGCTGACAGCTCCTGCCAAACTCCACTTCCAGTCACTGTTGGGGGTATTGGCTTCTGCAGGGATCACTACAGACATCCCATCCTCGGCGCCATTGTAAAGAAGCCACAAACTTGGTAAGTGAAAGCCAGTTTATTTGGAACAGCTTCAGTAACTCACTTAAGACCCCCAACACAGGCAGCATCCAGGGTATAACTGACTTCACTCCAGAGTAAACATCTCCAAGCACACATCATTCCAGAATGGCACAGTAGGCATAAATCCATTCTGGAATTACAGATGATGTGCTTGGCATAAACACAGCTGAAAACCATAGCAACAAGAGAGCATACAAAGGTTTAGCTTTATACAACAAAGCATACAAAGGTTTAGCTTTATACAACAAAATCGCTTCTGGCTTCAGCTTGATCTTCACTCCCCCTATGCTCCTTATGCAACCCACGTCATAAGGACTTGTGGTCCATAGACTGCTGGGTACCTTGGCCATGTCCTCCTCCCAGAATGAGGGTGGTGCCCCCAGTGGCATCGCCATTTTCTGTGGCAATTCTCTGTAGTGTATCTTTAACCAGTATGTTACACTCATCTTGAACACCAGCTATGGTTCCTGTCTCTCCTCCCTAAATAGTTCGTCATCTGTCACTGAGGTTAACCTACACCCTTCTGCAACTGTGATTATTGCTCTCCCTGCTTGCCCTGTGTCATCCATCCTGTGCACTGCAATCCAATCCTCTCTTGCCACCACTGCCTCTATTTCTATGGGCACTATTGTTCCTTCTGGCTCCTCCAGTGGTGTTTCTGTCCTAAATAGGTACTCGTTTGGAACTCTCCACATTTTCCCTGCAATGCCTGGAAGCCATGCAATGGCAATGTCAGTTCCACACCAGAACATCTCCAGGTCCACTGGCACCCCCCTCTCTACCGTGAGTCCACAATTTATTGAAC
This sequence comes from Ambystoma mexicanum, assembly GCA_002915635.3. Classification (NCBI taxonomy): domain Eukaryota; kingdom Metazoa; phylum Chordata; class Amphibia; order Caudata; family Ambystomatidae; genus Ambystoma; species Ambystoma mexicanum. The sequence continues at coordinate 192,505,436 of CM010927.2, read as the reverse complement.
AATCTGTCTTACATTTAGCATGTGTATGCCTGGTGTTGAGCACACTATGCCCTTGTCTGTGAATGAGATGGTCATGTTTCGTCTGCTTATAATGTCCCATCCCAGTATGTTTACAGGTGTCTGTCGAGAGTAAAGGCAGTGATAGATTGTGATCTCCTTTAGAACGTGAAATATTGTCTGTAAAAGGAACCACTTCCGGAGCCCCAGAGAATCCTTGTGTGTTAATGGCATCGCCTGACAATGTAAATGCTTCTTCCCTAATGCATGACCTAGTCGCCCCTGTGTCAACAAGAAAGGAACATGTTTTGTCACCTATCGCCAACCTTATGCAAGGTTCATCCACAGGGTTGAGTGTGATCGACGGGATGGGACACATCAAGTTCGTCTGTGGGCTGTCCTATTGAGGGTACAGGGACAACCCATTCCCCGTAAAGGGGCTGTTTCCTACCATGGTAACTACCCCCAGTTGTCTGACAGGAACTGTCGCTACCGTGTCCACGTTTGCTGGTGCGTCATTGTGCTGTATCTGTGTTAATTGCTGTGTGTTCCCTCTAATTTGCGGTGCTTGTAAATACTGTGTTACTGGTGCTGACCGCTGTGGTACCTGCAGTTGTGTCTGTGGTGCTTGCATCTCTGCTTGTGGTGCTTGTTGGTATGTGCCCTGTATCTGTCCTTGCTATTGCTGGTCCTGTGCATAATAATTATCCTGATCCCCTTGATATGGCTGTTGGCGCTGCCCTCCACAATTCTGTTGCATCCCCCTGGACCGACATACCCTTGAAATGTGTCCTATCTGCCCACAGGTCCAACACTGTGGTGGCTCCCTCCCTTGCTTTTAGAAACCTTCCGGAGTGTCCCCTGGGTTCTGCTGCCTCTGTTGCCCATATCCCTGAAACCCCCCTGAAACCTCTTTGATTGTGATGCATCTGTGCCCCGAAGCCACATCCTCTCTATTGGCCTCCTCTTCCTTGGAACCCTTGTTGTGGGCCGCCCCACCCCATGTATCCTCCTGCCATGGGCGGTGCGAATGGTTGTGGTTGTGGCTGTTGCTGCTGCGCTTGTGTGGTGGGACTGGTTATGACCACCCCTTCCATCGTATACTGTACTAGTTTCACTTCATCTGCCTTCCTGTCCTCTTCCTTTTTCTTAACCTTCTCCTGCCACATCCTACAATGGTGAACTATCGTGAGCTGTATCTCTGGCCATCCTTTCGCCTCCATCCCTACTAACTTCCTTAAACTCTTCTGCACTGCTTCTGGTAGCCCATGTGCTAGTATATGATAGAATATTGCTACTGTTTTATCCCAAGACTCTCGAGTTCCCAGCTGCCAAAGCTCTGGAAACTCCTGAATATGCATGGGGTCTTCATCTTCCCTCATTTTGCATGACGTAATGACCCTGATGTGTGACATGTCTGGGTATTGTGTCCTCAATGCTTGCCATACTGCTGCCCTGCAGTTTGCAAATGGCGATCCGTCATGGGCTGAGTTTTGTGTTGTCACCTTTGGGAACCCCACCCTCTTCTAGACGTCATCAGCTGCATCTCTCAAGATCGATACCAATAGTCCCATTACGTCACCCACTGCTAGCCTATGGCCAGCTGTCCTTTTCTCCATCTCATAAATCCACTTCCCAGCTCCTGCACTCAACAATGGTAACCTACTCTTCACATTCTCCTTGTGTATGTGTTTCCATGGCACATACTTAGGTTGCACCACTCCTCTCTCTAATAAGGGCATCTGTGTGAATGCTTCTCCTCCTCGTGTGTCCTGGTCAGCCTCACTTGACAGTCCTCCCTCTCGCTCTCTATTCCTGCGCATACATCTATTGGTTCTAGTATGGGCACTTTCCTGTTGTCGTAATATACTCTAGTTAAACGTCCCCTTGAACAAGCTATAGCTGTCTCTCCTCCCCTTCATCCTGGGAGATCACTCAGTCTGTTGTTATAGGTCCTGTGTGAGGTGCAAAAGACATTCAACTGCTGTACCTGCTCATCGGAGCTAACCCCTTCTCCCTGTGTGTGCATCCTAAACTACCATGACACCCGTTTGTCTGTCCCCATCCCTGCTAACTGGGATTGAATCTGCTCCCCCTCTCATCCCCACTGTACTTGTCCTCATTTTCAGAATCTGTGTCCATGTTGCTACAGAAATCGTCTGCAAAACTCTGTCTCCTCAATGTCAAGTCTGTGTTGGGCTTCATGCTGAGGTCGATATATCTCAAGTTGAGCCTACTTCCTCCCGCCCAGGCCCCTATGCCCTCTCCTCTTTTCTCAGTTGTGCAGCTACCCCGAGAGTTGGTGCTGTCAGGCTTTGTGCGTCTGTCCTCCTCAAGTCTATCCTTTCTCCTATCTAGTGCTACTTGTGTCTTTACAGCCTTTATTGATCACTCGTCCACCTCCCTACGCAATCGTTCCCTTGCCAGTCTGTCCAATTGTAACTTCCTCTGCTCCCTCTTGGCTAACTTGCGCTTTTCTTGCTCGGCTATCTCCCTCTGCCTTTCTGCATTCTCCAGCTCCCTTTCCCTTTTCTCCCTCATCTCCCTTTTTGCTCTCTTCCGCTGCTTGAGATCACACTCAATCCTTTCTTCCAGTTCCCTTTCCATGCGTTACTTCTCTTCCTCACTCCTTCACTCCCTATTTTCCCTTTCCAGTTTCCCTCTCTCCTTCTCATTCTGTCCTTGTACTCTAACCTCACTTCCCTCTCCTTTTCCCTCCTGTCTTCCTTGTCCATTATCTCTGCCTAATCTGTTACTTTGCTGCCCCTCTTCAGCCCTTCTATCGCCTCCATCGCCCCTTCTGCCTCTCCATTTGTCTTCCCTCAAGAGTACCTGTAATGCTATCCATTAGTTCGTGGTTATGCCCTCGAGTCCTTCCTTCGTGCTTTGCTGTGCCTCACTGCTCCCCTCTGTGTCGACAGCATGCTGCCCTACTCCTTTCGGCTTCTCTTCCTTCGTATATGGTGGCGGTTTATCTGTTGGATTCGAATACCCCTCTGCTTCCCTGAGTTCCCGCATTGGGTACATTCCCAGTTCATTGTCTGTATTATCGGATGCTACACTCAGAGGGGCAGGAGGAGGTGCAGAGGGATGGGTCCCTGAGTCCGACAACTCCTGCTGGCTTGGCATCGACTGATGTCTCGCGGCATCCCCCTCGCCCTCTTGGACATGAGCCAAAGCTCAAATATAGCCATGCGCTTGGTCAGTTTCTTCCCCTTATAGGCACCCAGTATGTGTGTTAGTAGTCATTGCTGTATGTCTGCCACACGGGGGCCATGGTTTTGTTAACTTCCCCTATGTACTTTTAGACCATTCTATGCTATATTTACAGATTTCCTCCCTGTAAGGTGGTAATGTCTTACCTCAGTGCTGAAGGGGCTTGTCCCCCCGCCCCCGCACTTGAAAAATATCTTTCTCTTCTGAAGTATCTCCCTACTCAAGCACTTCACTGCTCCACCTCCAACTCCTTGAGGGTCAGACGCTTTTTCAAGCAATTAGTTGGGGGCAGATCTCTCTCTTCGGCTGGTGCCTCTCTCTGAACAGCCTCCCTGCCTCTCTGAAACTTGAGCAGAACCATCTCTGGTTCCGGGAAACTGCTCACGAAAATACTCTTTGCTTCTGCCTTATCTCTTCCACTACCTTGCTGATCTCCTCTCTGATACTGCACTGGTTACCTGGCTACCCTCTGAACCATGGGCCCAGATTTCTGCCCTCCCAGTTGCACACCTGCACTGCCCGCCCTGGCAACTCTGCACTTGGGGCTGTATCTGCAACCCTACATCCCACCCATACTTGCCCTTATCTATCACCTATCTGTTCTGCACTTAACCCTCGCACTGTCACATGCTGGCAGCACTTTCTGTTTTCAATGTTTGATCCTATGTCTTGCACTTGCACCTCTTCCCCCTCCCCTGGCACTTCTCCCCTTCACTCTTTCCTGCACTTGCGCGATCTCAATGTCCCTGGGCCTAGTAAGATCGTTGTCTTGTTCACTCTTGCTCCCCTCCCTCGCATCGTTGCACCTTGAAATACTTGTGCATAGGTGTGATATAATTAAAATATCATATCATATCATAGAACTGTACGCTCGTGTTCTTCGTGTATTCAAGTGCGTGTTTGTGTCCTGAAGTGCGAATGGCACATGTGCTTCATGTCTAACGCAGCTATGTCATGGTGTCTCTAACAACGTCAGCAACGTGGCTTCTTGGTACTTTTATCGAGACTGTCAATTGAGGTGTCTTTGGTTATGGCTTGGAGCTCCTCGTCCACGTTAGGGTAAATTCGTAAATTCGTACTGTGTGGCTGGTTGGGGGCGTATGGCTGGCTGAGGGAATATCTCTCAACATACTTGTCAATCATTGGCCTACTGCAAATCTGTCTGCAATGCAGGTGCGGCGCAGCTCCGCAGCGCCGATTGGATGAACCGCTTCAATGGAATCCAAGAAAAAAGCTGCCTCCGGGTGAGTATTAGCTCTTCATGCGAATGCCTTTCTTTCTGCAGGTGCGATGAACCGGAGAGCAGCTGAAGGCGCGGCCTTTCGGATGGACTGCTTCAGGTAAGGCTTCAATCGCTGTTCTAATTCCTGTTCTTTTCCTTTCCTTCTTCACAGGTGCCGATGGATCGTGATCCCAGGACAGACGTGGCTGTTGAAGATCGGTTACAGGAGCTGAGCAGACACGGTGAGCGGTACGCTGCAGGAGTGCAGAATAACGCAAAGCGTGTTCTGTCGATAGGGTGTGGTTTAAATAGCCTTGCAAGTAGTTCCAGGTAAAGTAGTCCCTCCAGCCTCACCCTGCACTAGTAATCCCAGGTAAAGTAGTCCCTCAGCCACACCCAGGGTTAGGCTCGATGGCACAGCCCCATTAGACTGGGCTGTATGTAGTCCCATGCAGTTTACCACCAGATAGAATACTATGAGCCTGGCGCCAACGGCACCAGGACTGAGTCGAGGAAGTCCTAAGGCAACCTTTTGGGGCTTTATAAATCCTTATGGGTGCCAGTAACTGGGGTAGGCCAGTCGGCTCCTGATGTTTGGGAGTATGCACCATGACAGGGACATATTGAAGGTTTTGATGGAAATCCACAGCGATAATGAGGCATGTGTGCGTAGTTGTCCGGGGGGTCATTGCACAGCGTGTTTTAGGGTTGGCTGTGGAGTGAGGCAGGGCTGTGTTCTAGCCCCATTCTGTTTTTACCTCTATATTAATTGCCTCTCAAAGGATTTGTTGACTATATTGGCACATTTTTTGGCAGTGGGGGGCCAGGCATTTCCTGTGCTAGCATATGTGGATGACACTGTATTGCTAGCCAGGACCCCGAGAGCATTACAGACCTTGATTAATGCGTATGCAGAATTTATGAGAAATTTAGGGTTAAAAATAAACTCAAAAAAATCGCCGGTAATGGTCTGTGTGAGCAGAAAACGGCCAGCTGCAATGCAACCCATGATTTGTGCTGGAGAAGTTATCCCCAGGGTGAAGTTCTTTGATTACCTAGGGATTCGATTCTCGGAAGCCCTCAGGTGGAAGGCACACCTAATTTAACAATCCGCTAAAATGAGCCAACAAATAGGGAGCATTTTTTATTTTATGTCCCGTTGTGAGGTTCAACCGCTTGATGTGGTATCTAAGATATATGTTGCACAATCAAAGGCAGTTACACTATATGGGGCCCCATTGTGGGGTTTCCAGAAAGCTGATGAGTTACAAGTTAAGGAGAATATATTTTTGAGGAGATTATTGGGTCTCCCTAACTCTTCCGCGTGCACTGCTATTCACAGAGAACTGGGCCTGGAATTCTGAGAGGATCAGTGGGCATTGGCCCCTTTACTCTTTTGGGTCCGGCTAGGGGCGAATGTACATGCCTCTCTTTGTCACTTCATCATTAGTTCTGCTTTGGGGAGGACGGGGTGTCAAAACATTCCGTGGCTGGATTATATAGCTAAAGCCTTAGGAGAGGCCAATTTAAGTTTTCTTTTTCCTCCAGATGCTCTTTTATCTAAACCAGAGTTGAACAGGTACAAACTTGTTCTGGGTGAAGCGTTTGCTAAGCAGAGAACACTTTTGGAGTATGAACATAATCCTGCCAAACTGCATGTAACGATTAGCCGGCCCTTTGTGATTCAACCCTATTTAATCTGGGGTGCCCATAAAAAAGACCGTTGGTTAATCACTCGGGCAAGGTTCGACTGTCTCGTCTTGCGAGGGAACACTGTGAACTGGAAAGGTTATCCGTATTCCGCTGCTTGCCCGGTGTGTGGGTATAGCATTGCAAATTTGCCACACCTGTAATATTTTGTCCAGGGTACACCGGGATCCGGAGAGCGACATTACTTCCAGTTCTTAGGGAGTCTAAGATTCGCCATTACAGAGAGGATATTTCATTTCTTTTAAGTGCAGATTCTGTTTTGGATGCATGGGCCTTACTCACCCTTCTGAAAAGAGTAATGTATTTTAGAAAGGGGATACTAAGGATTCAGGGTGAGGACTGCCGTTGATTCTTCTGTTGAGCGATATTGAATAGGGCATATTGTTCTTAAATATTTTTTAAAATTGCATCGGTATTGGCAGTTTATATTGTATTTTTATATGGTTCTTGTGACTGTTTTAAATAATGTTCAATGTGGTTTTTGTGGATGCTCTAAAAAGAATGGGTTTTATCATTGTATGTGTTATGTTGGTTTTCTGTGTTTTATGGATTTTTGGAATCCGAAAATAAACTTTTTGACTGACTGACAGATTTTGGGCAAACATTGGCATTTACTGAAGAGAGACAAAGACATCAGTCTTCTTCTTCAAGCAAATGCAACTGTCACTTACAGGAAACCTGCTTCCATTCAAGCAAACCTTTCACCTAGTATGTTCCAAATGACTAATATTCAAACAGCAGGCAGGTGGCTTGCCAATCGCATGCCCGGTTTCTTCCCCTGTGCCAAGCGTAAAGCATGTTGTTTTAGTCTGAATACCAGAAAATACATCCATCCACGAACAAGAAATTAGGTTGTAATCAATAAAGAAATCAAATGTTTTACACAATTTGTAATTGACATCATTACCTGTACCAAATTGGAAGTAAGGTTATGTATTTTACAGCATCTGCAGGCAATTAAAAACCAAGACATTTCCTACCCCCTTGCCAAGCACTTCGAGGATAAACATCAGGGCAATTCTTCCTCTTTCAAATATTTTGCGATCGTCACGATGGCCATGCACTCAAGAGGTGGGGACAGATTAAGGAAGCTAAGACAAATTGAATCTCATTATATAGTGGACTATAACACCAATATCCAGCCGGCCACAATCGAGATGAAGAATTACATACTTTTTTGGGTGACTGATTATTCTAAGCGAGACTTAAGATTTAGTACATCAAGGGGGCTCTGACACAAAATATGTGTGCCTCTGAGTTCTTCAGAGATCACTTACCCTTTAAGCGTGTTTTCTCTTTGGCATTGTGTGGTATTAGATGGTATTGAACTGTTCACTGATGTTTTTAATCCATTTTTTATTCATTCTTATCTAGTGCACTTCTCATTCTATTTTTTATTTTTACTTTTCACCATCTGAGGATCTCGTGCAATACCTGTTAGCATGTAACATATACATGATAGCAAACTTTAAAACAACGGCAGATGCAGACTAATTAGGTTGTGCAATACAACACACAACCCAGTTGTGGAGTACGCAAGTACTCTACTTAGAGTCATTTGCACTAACTGTAATGATACCATTAGCGTATATAGCACGTTGCACTTGAAAAATGTATAAGGCATAAACACCCACTTGGGAGAATCTGTCAACAACTACCCCGACTAGGGAGTTTGATAATGACTAATTCTACATCCTACGGTTTGACATCAATGCCTATTGAATTTCTCATGTATAGCCCCATCAGTGGTACGTTTGACAATTCTTTGTTAGGCAATTGGTATCTAGACTTAATTTACTTACAGTCTATATAGCACATTGCACTTTATGAATGTAGAAAGCATAAGCACCAATTAGTGATGACAATTAGTCTATATAGCACATTGCACTTTATATCATATAGTATGGACTTACGCTCCATGGAGCATACAGCAACTTGCAATTGTAGCCATACAATTTGTGCACATTGCACATTGCACTTTAGAGGAGAAGAGATCAGCTGAATGACACAGTGATTGATAATTTTCTTTTACCACGCTTGATTAAATCACTGCAAGGAAAGCGGGTATTCCAACGCACCCACTGGGGTTGACAGAGTGGTTTACTTTTCTCCTGAGGTCCAAACTACCATATACCTATTTGCTTATAGCATATTGCGCCTTATTGATAGCTCAAATTGTAACTTGCTTATTGCACATTTCACTTTAGAGGCAAGGAGATCAGCGGAATGATGCTGTGATCGAGCATGGTCTATTCTTTTTAGCAGGCTTGATCAAATCACTGCAAGGACAGTGGGCATTCGAATGTCCCCACTGGGGTTGACAGAGTGGTTTGCTTTCATTCTAAGGTTCCAACTACCAGAAGCTACATTCGCTATAACGGCGTGCATATGCCTCTGAGCATTACTGCAATAATTAAATAATTGCAAGGACAGCAGGTATTTCAAAGCAACCACTGGGGTTGACAGAGTGGTTTACTTAAATCCTGAGGTTCAAACCACTATATGGCACATTCGTCTATGACAATGTGGCACATGTCTCTGGGCGCTAATCATCTTTTAATACACTCTATTACAGGCAATGAAAGCATTGGTCAGATTCAATTGTGAACTGAGGTTGCAAACTGTATTAGGTGGTGTGATTTCTTTGACTTGAATATAGTCCATTGTCTAACAATATACCACTTAAATGTTTTGGGGTGGTGTTAAGCAAGTTGTATGATTTTATTATGTACATTGAGGTGCCGCTAAGTAAGTGAAATCTTGGTATCGTGTACTAACTTAAGGCATTTTAAAATGGCAGAATGTATGGATGCAACATTTTACCTAATGTTACTGCTAACAACAGAAACATAGTTCTACAATTTGGTATAAAGCACCAGTCCTCTCTCCTTTGCACTAAAACCCGACGAGGCCCGTTCAGGGTGAAACACGTTGTTTTCTTTGCTGCCCTCATGTCCACGATTATGCTTTAATAAAGGACTTCCATACAGCAGCTAAGCCTGGGATTCAGCTTTATTTTCAACACTTGCCCGAGTGCCTCTGCACCTTGGACTGTATTACAGCCTGCCTCCTTTCTCTTTCATATATATTTTTATATATGTATAATGACTATACACCGGCCTGGTTTCTAGCTTATTGGTGATGCAGAGGGTATCTGCTGAATGGTATTATGTAGTTGAGGGGCCTCACCAAAGTTGAATCTGCTAAGCGCTTTCCTGTGCGCCACCTTGCATGGGGCTCATGGGTGGGAGCTGGTTGAGAGTTTTCACTTGTGACATTTGCAGTAGCAACAGACTATTCATTTGGGTGTATTTGCATTGTTAAGGTGCGACTCAGATTTGTACCCTGGATTCCAGGGCGGTGTATAAATTGAACATTGTTGATTTTAAGTTGTCATTGTGAGTGGAAACTAAGCACAAACAGGGTTGAGATTTTGCCCCTGCATAGAGAGTATATAAGGTTGCAGGACACATTTCAGAATGTGTACCGTAGAAATCAATATGACCAGGAAGCACCGCCTATCCAAATTATATATCAAATTTGAATGGGTGGAGGAAGTACATGAAATGTGGCAAGCCAGAATGATGCGGTAGGATACCTCAGCAAATGTTAACATGTGGCAAGTTAATGGTCCGCTGCATCAAGCGCTAACAAACCTTTATATGACACAAACTACTAAAGATGAGCAGACTAAAATGGCTCAGCTCGCAGCATACATGTACTTCCATTTGCTGATAGCGGAAGAACAACATCAGAATAGTGTGGCCTCTGTGCAGAACCAGGCTGAGCTTTTGAATGAAGCCCAGCAAGAGCTTAAACAATTAGAAACTAAAGTGCAACAGAGCCACATGTTAGAGTTAAAACAAGAAAGTCTCATTGAGCAGCTCAAAGATTAGTTTAAAACACAGCCACTAGAAAAGGCAGAGCATTAAATGTGACTTTCTGCACTGCAAGAGGAGCACAAAGAGTGTGTGGAATATCTGGGCACACTACAACACAAATTAAATGATCAGGTTGCTCATAATAGAGTCATGTTGGAGGACATGATCACATTCCAATCGCAAATAAAACAATTGAAAATAACAAATTAATTATCAAAGGGATTGACTCTCAAAGTGATTTTGATCAAATGAACCAAGATCTCAATACCTTGAAACAACAGAGAAATCAGTTGAGGGAAGAAAAGGACACAGTAAACCAAGAGAATAATGCCCAGTTTTAGGAAGTGCATCAGTTAAGGACAGATGCAGAAGAAAATGAGTCAGATTCTCAGGAACTGACTGACATTAGGCAAGAAAATGCACAATGAATGGAACATGTGAGGCAAGCGGAGATGGCCTAGTGCAGGCAACAGAGTGCAGAGCAGCACACGAGGAAGAGATTTGTCTCCAGAAAATGAAACGCTCGGAATATGCACGCATGTTGCAAGCCTCACAACATGAAAATGAGTCCAATTGTGAAGAAATGCAGGGCCTAAAAGAAAGATTAATGGCCCAAAGTAAAGTGCTAGACACACCCCAAGCACTTGTATCAGAATGAAAAACTCAGGTCTTTGCATCCCACCAAGAGATAGGGACCGAGAAAAAGGAGGTGTGAGAGGTTGAAAATGAAATAGCCAAATACAAACAGACTTTGAGACACCCTGACCAGTCAAGATATGGAAATGCGCACTCTGATCATAGGGTGGGGACCTCTCTACCAGGGACCTCAAGCCCATTAAGCACTTCAGATGTCCACAGTGCAACTAACCTCATGTGTACCACTTATTAAGAGGAGGGAAACATGAGGCAGCTGGACTCACCCATGCCTAGTCCAACTGATACAGACTGGCAGTCCTTATCTGACAAAGAGTTAGGGTTACCAAGCAGAAGGGAAGGTGGCCAGACAAGTGGGCTCTGGGAAATCAAAAATACCCTAGTGAGTACTTCTGACCAGGAAGACGTCTATGATGAAAAGGTCAGGGAGTTGGACTGGCAGAAAATGAAACTACAAAGGGACCACTTGGACCGCTTTGCAGAAAGAGTATCTTAAAAACCTTCACATATTCAGGGAGGCGGGTGGAATTCCCCAGCATACCTGAAAGGAGGCATGAGGAGGATGAGTACTCTTCTGTGTGAAAAGGTGATTACAAGGGAAATGACCCTGAGAGTTCACAGCACCACAGGAGAGAAGGTTCCAGACCCTATCATTCTGAGAGATTTTCTCAGTCTCATAGAGGTAGGGAGTGCCTAGAGGACAGGGAATGGACCACCAACAGTAGCAGCTCTGAGTCAGAGGGTGAGTGGACTCAGGTGCAGCGGAAAAGGAAGTCTGCCAAATAGAGGAAAAGTCTTGTGAAAGACCCAATTCAGCAGATACAGTCTACAAAGAGCTTTATGCCTCCATACCATAGGAAAGAAACATATTCAGTTTGGGAGCATTTAGAGTTGTATGAACAAATGATGACATAATTTGGAATTAAAAATGATGGCACTGCATGGAGTTTGTCAAATGGACATTCCCTCTGAGTACTCCAGCTCCTTTGCAGGGCTGGAGGATCAAGATCACCATAAATGGTCCGCCTACAAGGTGGCCATTTTAAAACACTTTTCTATTCATAGAAACCCACAGGAGGTCCGCAAGGCGGCATACAATCTGCAGTGTGGGGAAGACCAGGCGACTAGAGAGTTTGTGCAGGAGTTGAAACGAGCATTTGCCCCGACTTCTAGATTGGTGAACGCCAATGGCAGGGAGTTCACCAATACATACTTCCATGAAATCACAAAATACATTATGACCCAATTAGTAAGGGATTTAAATGAATGTAGGACCCTGGATTGGGTGATTGAACAGGCCACTAGGATATATGTGGTCCAACAGCCCTCTCAAAATAAAAACAACCTTAAAACACCCAAACCATCTAACACACCAGCTGCTGCGAAGGTGGCAGAGGTAAAAAAAAAAAGACCTCCATTGGACTTGGGGATGGGCGGGCCTAAAAATACTCCTTCGGCAAGCAAGCAGAACGACAGGCAGAGGAGACCCTCGGATTCAGCCCAATCAAGGGGGAGTCAGTCAGGATACCAGACAAATCACCCTTCTGACCCTGCCACATATGTAACTACAAAATAAAAAGGTACAAGACCTATACCCGGATATATATGGACTCCCCCAGCACAAGGAGTGAGGTCCAATCAGTTAAGTACCGCCCCAAGAAACCTGCCTCCAAACGTCCCTGCGGAGGGAAGTAATACTCCACTTCCCAACTTGAACTTCTTTCCCAGGTACCACCTGAACCCTAATTTCCAGAATAAGTTTCCTCTCTCTCCCTGCTTTCAGGACCCTAGATTCCTGAACCCGGGAGAAGGGAGACCTAGGATGGAAAGTTATCAGGAAACTAACTGCCAGCTGGCAGATAATGCACATTTTCTGTGCCCCCTTGAGGAGAGAGAAGGAAGATTATGTGCTCCTATCAATGTACAGGGTCAGTGTGCATTATCAGCGTTGGTGGATACTGGATCCCAAGCCGCACTCCTGTCCAAAAAGGCCTTCAACCAACTGAACTCAGGAAGTGGGGAGGGTCACCAAATTCCCCTCACACCTCTTCCCAGACAACTCAAAAACTTTGATGGGAATGATATTTCCGTTGAAGGGACTGCGGACCTGGAAATAAAAATTGGGCAACATAGGATGAAACACCAAGTGATAATTGTAACTTCAGAGGGGATATCTTGTCTATTTGGGAATAACCCCCTTTGGAGGTTATCACCCCTGATTGACTATGTGAACAAGGTCCTCTGGACCCAGACTAACCGGCCGATCAAACTAAATCAAAGCACAAATTATGTGAGTTTGTTTTGTTTGTTTGTTTATTATTTGTATTGCATGCCTAACCCAGGGGTAGCAGAGCGCAGAGGCAACAAGAGGATTGTAAAGCTTAGGTTACAGGGAGTGTAGTAGATGGATCCAGCTCAGGTTACATTGCTAGAAGCATCAAGAACAATTAGAACCAATACAACAAGTTATAAATACAAAGAGATATACAATATTTACAGGGTTATATAATGTGTCTAAACATAGGGGATCAGTGGATATACATAATTTACAGTGCTTATGGTATAGCGCGGTGAGGAAGGAAATTAAGTATCATGTTCCTTGAGCCAGAGGATGGTGTTGGATCTGAATTGTGGGTATGGAAGGTCTTCCCTGAGGGAAGGTGGAAGGGTGTTCCAAAATTGTGCTGCTTTAACAGGGAAGCTGTTCCCTCCAGACATGGTGTGTTTGAATCTTGGCACTAGATTAGAGTTGGCCTTTCTGGAGGGACGATAGGATGCCGGTCTAGCGAATCCCGTTATCAAATATTGAGGGGCCGCTTGGTGGAGGCATTTGTGGGTCAGAGAGACAGATTTAAGGAAGATTTTGTCATTGCCAATTGACCGATCTTCTAGTCTCTGAGATGTGGGCTTTCTTCGGGAGGCTTAGGGCAGCTCTTAAAGCATTATTTTGTAGGATTTGAATTTTGTTCATGATGTTTTTGTTGCTGCCTACATAGAGAGCGTTGCAATAGTCCAGCTTGGACAGGATCAAAGCTCTGGCTCATGTGATACAGTTACTGGATGAAAGGAATGGTTTGGCTGCTCTAATGAGTTTGCATGTATAGGATGTGGCGCATGCCATGGTATTAACTTGTTTTTTCAGAGTAAGTGTGGAGTCTAAATAGAAGCCGAGAGTTTTGACCTCCTTTGCTACTGTGATGTTGTTATTATCAAGAGTAGTTTTGACCTAGTTTGATAATGTTCGGTGTGGTGCCTAGGATGAGGAGTTCTGTTTTGTTATCATTCAGGCATAGACCGTGGGAGGCCATCCATGCCTGGATGATGAGGTACACTCTATTTACAAAGGCCAAATCCTTGTCATAATCCCCCGTCAACGGGATGAGGATCTGGGTATCATCAGCATAGTTTGTGTAGGTGATACCCAGACCATCTAGATCATCAAAAAGGAGCTTTGTGAAGATTTTGCACAGTGTAGGGGAGACACAAGAGCCCTGAGGCACACCGCAGGTGATAGGCGTTGGGTCAGCAGCTGCTAGAGGGGAAAAGACTTGCATAGTACGATTGTTGAGAAAGGATTGGATCCAGTCGGTTGCTTCTTAGGAAAAGTGGGCTGCTGATTGTAGGTGATTGCAGAGGATCTCATGGTCGACCAGATCAAATGCAGCGAGAGATCAAGAAGCAGCAGCAGTGCTGTCTTACCCTCATCTCTCAACTCATCAATCTGTGCCTTGAGATCTATGAGTGCAGTCTCAGTTCCGTGCTGGGGTCTGAAGCCTGACTGTCAGACTCCTAGGAGGTGGTAATATTCAAGGTAGTGTTGGATTTGTTGGTACGCTATTTTATCAAGGATTTTGAGTAGGAACGGCACTGTAGTGATAGGACGGTAGTTGGTGGGGGTGGAGGGATCTAGATTGTTTTTTTTTTTTTTTTTAAACATATTTTTATTGGTTTATAAGTGATACAGAAAGTAAACAATCCCTCAATTCCGCGTCCCGCCTCCCCCCACCCACCCTCTTCCGGAAGAATGGTCATTGTTCCAATGTACTCGGGACCGATTAGGAAATGAATAAGTCCGTTATTTTTATGTAGTGTGGGCACCACTGTGCCATATAGTCTGACTGAAGATATTCTAGCACTCCTCCCCATTCTTTAGTGAAGGAGCTATGTGTTCCATGGAGATTGTGTGTTATTTTTTCCATAGACATTTGGGACCAGACCTTATGTAACCATGTGAACAGCATCGGTGGGTCTCTTTTTTCCATCCCTGTGCGATTGTTGCCCAGGCCGCAATGACTAGGCTCATGAAGCTTTTCCTTTGCGCCTTAGTGAGTGTATTGGTATGTTGCTCTGTGAGTCCACAGAGCCAGGTTTTCTCCGTGAAACGATCCACGTCTGGATAGATCTTCTTCAGTTCGGATATTACCTCTGACCAGAAGATTTTGACCTTAGGGCAGTCCCACCAGATGTGTCTCCACGTGCCTGCGTCTGTACAGCCGCTCCAGCAGCGGTTAGGTGTGAGAGGGAACATGCTATTTAGCCTCTCCGGGGTGTAGTGCCATTGCGTGATGATCTTGATCCACATTTCTTTGGTTTGAACTGCTCTGGTCAGTTTGGGGATATCGGCCCACAAGGACTGCCACTGCTGTGTAGTGATGTCT
The DNA here is from genome assembly GCA_002915635.3 of Ambystoma mexicanum. Taxonomy (NCBI): domain Eukaryota; kingdom Metazoa; phylum Chordata; class Amphibia; order Caudata; family Ambystomatidae; genus Ambystoma; species Ambystoma mexicanum. Next base: position 192,490,098 of record CM010927.2, on the reverse strand, counting down.
TCCCCCAGGGTCTTTTCCCATCTTTTCATGTATGCCCACTTTATGTCTTCTCCCTGAGTATTCATGAACCTATAGAGATTGGAGACTAGTTTTCTGTCTCCTGAGTTGGTAAGGATAAACTTTTCAAAGTCGGTAAGCTCTCTTGTCGCAGCTTGTGCTATCTCGGGCGTGGTCAGCCAGTGTCTGAGTTGTTCATATTTGTATCTGTCCGCGCTTGTGAGGTTCCAGAGTGACTTGCAGTCGGCAAAAGATCTCATCTCCCCATCCACGAACATCTCCCCTATTTTCCTGCAACCGGCTTCCTCCCAGTTCCCATAAGCACCTTGCTCTGTCCCTGGTGGGAATTGCCGGTTCCTCCAGATTGGAGTGAACGGGGCCGTAGCCGTGGTGATATTCCCTTTCCGTGTCTGCTCATCCCAGGCGTTCAGCGTGGCCCTCATGATCTCACTAATGCGTAGATTTGGATGCCTGTGCTGCTTTGGTGTCCATAATAGGTCTTCCAATGGCGTTCTTGCGACCGCCCTGTCCTGTGTCACCCAGATCGTTCGTTGTTTGTCCCCTAGCCATTCTTTCAGGATCCTGAGTTGTGCCGCTTGGTAGTAGTTCTTAAAGTGTGGAAGTGCCAAGCCCCCCTCCCTGATGTTGGATGTGAGAATTGTTCTGGATACTCTGGGGGGTTTCCTGTTCCATATGAAAGACGAGACCGACTTTGCCAGGGCTCTGAAAAAGGAGTCAGGGATCCCAATCGGTAGGGATTGGAAGTAATACAGCGCTTTTGGGAGGATGTTCATTTTTATCGATTGGATTCTCCCCCACCAAGAAATATTTAGGGGATTCCACCGCTCTAATTCTTTTTGTATCCTGGCAAGGAGTGGGGGATAGTTCTTTTTATACAGTGCCTCTACCTTATGAGTGAGTGTTATGCCCAAATATTTTATGCCCTCCTCCGCGACCTTTAAGTCCAATTGCCCTGCTTCCCATCTCAGAGTTTCACTGCTCTCGGCTAAAATAAGCACTTCTGATTTTTTCTTATTTATTCTTAAACCAGAAATGTTCCCAAATAGCTCTAGTAAGTGGATCGCCGCGGGGGCTGAGTGGGTTGGGTCCTCAAGTGCCAATAACATGTCATCCGCATAGGCTATTACCTTATGTTGTCTCCCCGCCATCTCAATCCCCCTGATTTGGTCTGATTCCCTAATTTTAATTAATAGGGGTTCTAGGAATAGCGCATATAGGAGTGGTGATAGCGGGCAGCCCTGTTTCGTTCCCCTAGAGATTTCCACCCTCTCCGTAATCTCTCCATTTACCGCTATCCTTGCAGAGGGGGAGGAGTAATTGGCTTTGATCATGTTAATATATTGGTTCCCAAATCCCATGTGCGCCAGGGTTTTAAAGAGCATTGACCATTCTACACGGTCAAACGCCTTTTCGGCATCTAAAGATAGTAGTACTGCAGGGGTGCGGGAGAAGTTAATTTTCTCTGTTAGGTGGGCTAGCCTTCTCGTGTTGTCATGTGTCTGCCTTCCCGGAATGAATCCCGATTGATCTGGGTTAATTAGGGAGGGAAGCAGCGGGGAGAGCCTGGCTGCCAGGATTTTGGTGTACATTTTTGAGTCTAGATTAATTAGGGCAATAGGTCTGTATGAGCCCGGGAGGGAGGGATCTTTCCCTTGTTTGTAAAAAACCAATATTTTTGCCTCATTCATAGATGGAGTAACATTCCCACTATCTTTGAAGGTGTTTAGAAGTCTAGTGAGGAATGGGGCGAGGATGTCTACATATTTTTTGTAGAATGGGGCTGTGAAGCCATCCGGGCCTGGTGCTTTGTTGAGTGGGAGGCTCTTTATCGCCTTCTTCACTTCACTTTCGGTTATCTGGGCCTCCAGGTCTGTTCTGGCTTCTTCTGATATTTTCTGAAAGGGGATCGATGTCAGGAATCTATTTTGGTCAGCTTCATCCGGGTTCTCTGTGGAGTACAGATTCTGATAGTACTCCCTGAATGTGTCCCCTATATCCTCGGTGTTCGTTAGCATATCCCCGTGTGCATTTTTGATGTTCCTGATGGTCGTTAAGTTCCGCTTCGACGAGAGCAGTCGAGCGAGATACCGGTCTGCCTTGTTGGCTTTTATGTAGTATCTCTGTTTGAGATATAGGAGAGATCTCTGGGCTTGTTTGCTACGGAGGTGTTCGAGTTGTCCCTCGGTGTGTTTGAGTGTCCTTCTTAAGTCCCTTGAGGGGTTTGCCATTAGTTCTTCCCGGATATCTGACAGCTTCTTTTCCAGCTCTGTTTCCCACTGCCGTGTTTGCTTATACCTCGTTGCTTTGAGGGCTATTAAATGGCCCCTGATTACTGCCTTACACGCCTCCCATACAGTGCTCAGGGAGACCTCCCCCGTGTCGTTATGATCAAAGAATTCTATGATTTTTTCCTTTATGGATTCTCCCATCACTGGGTCTGATAGTATCTCTTGTGGGAGTGTCCATCTCCAAATTCCCTTTTCCTTCCTTGGGGTCGACAGATCCATCCAGAGGGGTGCATGGTCTGACAGAGATATGGGGCCCAGCTCCATGTCTTGTATTTTGCCCAGGTTCCCCACTGACACCCAGAAGTAGTCTATTCTTGACATTGTGTTGTGGACGTGTGAATAATAGGTGTATCCCTTGGTTTGACCTTTATGTTCTCTCCATGCATCACACAGAGCCATACCTTCCATCTGTTTTTTCAGACGCTGTGATGGGGCGCTCTGGTGGAGGGGTCCGCCCGCGCTACGGTCTATCTGGGGGTGCCAGGCCATATTAAGGTCCCCTCCTATAATTATTTCACCCTTCGCATACCCCTCCAGCCTCCCCATTGTGTCTCTCATGAAGCTCTCTTGGCCTGTGTTTGGGGCGTAAATGGAAGCCAGCGTCAGGAGGGCGTTGTGTAATTTGATATTAGCAAAGGCGTACCTTCCTTCCTTGTCTGATTTTTTGTCTATCACCCTTACTTCCACACTCCCTTTCACTGCAATCATCACTCCTGCCCTTTTTTCCGCTGCATTGGATTGTACAATTATATCGTAGCCTCTCAGGCGTATTTTCCCCCTATCTTGAGCTTTAATGTGGGTCTCCTGGAACAGCAACACATCCGCCTTTTCTTTCCTTAACATGTTCTCCACTTTTTTCCGCTTCACCGGGGAGTTCAGGCCCCTTACATTTAAAGTTACGAATCGAATCTTCCCCATTTCAGATAGACAAAGTGTGCATGTGTTATGCCCGAGTTAAGTTTCCCCTTCTCACTTCCGGAAGATCTTCCCTCCCCCCCAAACTGTAAAAAGGTCCCCCAACCATTAACTTTGTTCCAACTTTGCACCCGAGGAGGGCACGGGTACCTAAGGTAGCTCTGGCGTTCCGCCTGTCGTTCCCAGCCCTCTGTAGGCTCGAGGTTATCTTTGTGGGGAGTCCTAAACCCCACGACATTCCTTGACCTTTATGCGGGTTGTTCCGGTTCCGCGCCGGGCCAACTGAGTCTGTCGTTTACGAATTCCATCATTGGGTGCCGTTCCATATACTGCCTTCAGCTATACAGCCCAGGCCTCTTGTACTTTTAGATTTGCATCCTCTAATTTATTTTGCTTGATACATCCTTTCCCCCACCGCGCCGTTTTCTTTTCTGTCGGACCTTTTCCCATCCCCCCGGTCTGTTTTGTAGTTCCCCTTTCTTTCTTTCACTTCTGGTCAAAGACTCCCCTGTCTGAATGCCCATGATGGTTAGCCCCTCTTCCATGGTGGTCACCCTCCTTTGTTTTCCCTCCCAGTCGAACAGCAGACCAAAAGGGAATGTCCATTTATATTTTATCTCTCTTGTGACCAGTTCCCTCGTGAGTGGGGCCATCTCTCTTCTCTTTAGGAGTGTTACGGCTGATAGGTCCTGAAACAGCTGAACGTCTACCCCATTCATCCTGATTTGTTCCATCTGTCTCGCCCTCCGTAGAATAAGCTCTTTTGTGGATAGGAAGACAGTGCCGCCAGGACGTCTCTGGGTCTCTCTCCTGGTGCCCCCCCGCGTTTCGGGCCTACTCTATGTATGCGGTCGATCCCCACTGCCTCCAGGTCCTGAGCATCTATGATATCCCTGAAGACCTCCTGTACCGCTTTCCTTAGATCCCTGTCTAGGACCGATTCTGGCATGTTTTTAATGCGTATATTCGATCTGCGGGACCTGTTCTCTAGGTCTTCGCACTGGATTTCCAGATTATGGGTCAGACGAACTAAGTGCTCTTGTGTTTCGCCGCTCTGAAGAGCCTCTTCTTCTGCGTTTTGCACTATTTTTTCTAGGGTGTTCGTCCTTTCTTCTAGGTTGGCAATGTCATGTTGAACTCCTTGTATTGCCTGCTGCATGTCCTGCTTGATTGCTGCGAACTGGTCCTGGACCGTTGACATTAGTTTATCTTGAAGTTCTTTAAACCAAGAGTGCATATCGTCTTTTGTCGGGGGTAGGCTGCCCGAGGCAGTGCCCCTCACCTTGGACGTGTTCAAGGTCTGCTGGGAAGAGTCCTCCTGTAATCTGCTCCTAGTTGTCACTGGGGTCTCTACTGCCCACATTTGAATAAGGCTGGAGTCTTGTTTGGGGGGCTGCTGGTTCTGTAGGGATCCCTCCCCCTCCCCTTCGCTTTAGACATATCTTCCTCAATGAGTTCTTGCCTTTGCCTGTTTTGATGGTCGGGCAAATGTCTCTTGAGAGGTGGACCTTGACGTGTCCTGCTGCGTGCTTCGTGCCCCTTCTTGAGTTGCTGGTGGTTGTTGGGGGTAGCTACGAGGGATTACTGGGAAAGAAGGGGGGGTAACCCTCTTAACTGTGCCGCCAACTGTATGATCGTCCCCACGGGTGCTGCAGTGTTGGGGCTCCGGACAGTGCTTCCCAGCATCTCAGCGATTGCGCCGTCCGCCTCCTCCTGTGTCCCTGGGAGGGCCTGGCAGCGCTGCTCTAATCCTTGGCCGCCTTCGAGTAAGCATTAAATGTGGGGGGGGGGATGGTCCCTCTCCGGTTAATCTGTGTTGGGCCTTCCTGTGATTCCTGTGATTCCCGCCGCCTGTGTGGGGGGGGATATGGGGACCCCCCCGGCGGTAAGCACTCTGAGTTCGTGGGGCCCTAGGGGGGGAGAGCGGGGAGCACCAGGGGGGCGCCTCACCTTACTGTCCACCGGACTGGGGACTGCCGCTGGTGTCCGTCGCCTCGGGGCTTCTGCTGGCGAGCAGTGCGTCACCCGGCTCTCCCCCGCGCCTCCCGCGGGGTCCGCTGATGTCTGAGGGCGCCGGGTCCGTCCCTCGATGCCGCCCGCTGTATGCCCGTCCCCACGGGCGCTGCAGAGCTGGGGCTCCGGACAGTGCCTCCCCGATCCTGCGCCGTCCGCCTCCACCCCGTGTCTTTGGGAAGGCCTGTGTCGCGCTCTCACGGTGTGTAGGTCAGCACCTTGTCCAGATGGGGGAGGGGGGGAGCGCCACTCCTCGGCGCGGCTGGGGGTAGAGGCGTCTTCCTTATGCGGCCATTGCCGTGAACAACACTCGGTGCTGTATGTGGGGAGCGGCCGCCCTCCGGTTCGCTGCTTCTGAGGTGCTATTGAGTGGCCCGGCGAGAGCGAGACTTACGCACGTCTCCTATCTCCGGTGGCCATCTTGGAATCAGATTGATTGGGTTTTTTAAGGCGTGGGAAGACCCAAAATTGTTTCAAGTTATTGGGTATGGTGCTTGATGTAAAGGATGCATTTATTAGTTTGGTGATAAACGGTACAGGTTTGCGAGCTGCATCTTTTATCAATTGTGCAGGGCATAGGTCCCCATGGCAATTGGAAGGTTTGAGAGTAAGAATTACCTTTTCGACCTCGGCGCCGAAGGGGGCATCAGGATGGAGCTATTGTTGTTGGATTTGGAGGTGGAGAGAAGGGAGTCTTTTTTTATATTGATCTTAGTTTGCAGTGAGATAATTTTGTTAGCTAGAGCATTTTGTATACCTGTGCACCAGTTTTTATCTTTGAGGCAGGAGTCAGGCGTCTGGATCGGGGATTCTACCTCTTTCAGAATTACAAAGAGCTCTCTGGTATTGGATTTGGCTTGAGAAATTCGAAGGTTATAGGATGTTTGTTTAGCAAGGATGATTTCCTTTTTACACTGGGAGGCTAGTTTTCTCAGGTTTTTCTTATTGTTTTCTGAAGGATCTGACCTCCAAAATTTTTTGCAGCATCGTTTCTCCTGTCTGATAGCCTTGAGATGGGGAGAGAACCAAGTGTTCACATTTTTGCGAGGTTTATTCTTTCTCAGCTTCAGTGGTGCTATGTCATCAAGGGATGATAGCATTACTTTATTGTACAGGTCTACCATAGTGGAAGGATCTGTGTGGTCCGGAATGGCATTAAGAGTGGGTAGGATCAGGGGGATAAGGTTTTCAGAAGTAATGTTTCTTTTATTTCTGGTCGGGACAGCTGGAGCTATACTGTCTGGTTGTGATGGTATAGTCTCTAAGGAGAATGTGATCAAGTAATGATCAGACCAAGGCTGTGGTATTATAGATGAGGCCAGGATTGGGCAATTGTGCACAGCTAACCAATCAAGAGTTCTACCTTTGATGTGAGTAGGATCTGTGATCTTCTGCGTAAAGCCTACTTCCTCTACAGTGTTATTAATTAGCGTGGCATTAGAATCTAAAGGGTCACTGAGACCAAGGTTAAAGTCTTCTAATAGGATGCTTTGGGAGGAGTTCTTGAGGTTATTTGAAATGATGTTTGTGAGGTCCTCTTCAAAAGATCCTAAAGGGCCTGGGGGTCGGTATATGAGGTGAATAGATACAGACTGCGTATTTGATAGGTTTAACTTAGCAGTTAGGGATTCACATGATCCTGTATTGTGAGGTGGAGAAAGTTTCATTGTTAGTTTAGTTTTAGCTATTATGGCGAGACCTCCACCTCGAGAGGTGGTACGATCAAGTCTTAGTAGGGTATAATCATCTGGTAAGTCTAGCATAATTGCTGGACCAGCTGCTGGGTGGAGCCAAGATTCAGTAACAGCTAGGAAGTCTAAATCTTCATTGTGTAATAGGTCGGCTATATCTGTTGCGTGGGCTACCATAGATCGTGCATTTATAAGTGCGCCTTTTGTCCCAGACTGTACTGGTTTAAAGAGTGATGGCTGAATTTTGGGATTGCCTTTCAGGCAAGGATAGTTTCTCGGAATAGTCTGCTGTTAAGTTGGAGATGGCGCTGGGAGAGGTTTGTGTTGCGAGGACTGATAGCGGCATTACTTTGCACTGGATAGGTTAAAGGGTCATAGAGCCTTGGGAGTCTGGCACGTAATTTGAGGTTCCTCTGTAGAAGAGTGCAGGGTGAGGTGATCATGTCTATCTGTTTAAGGAAGTTATGCGCTGGCACAAGTGGGAGTGCGTTTAGTTGCATAGTGGGATAGTGTAGACTGAAAATATAGAGAAGCGATCTAAGTAGAGCAGTGTAAATCAATGGGACATACATTGTGTCTGTGGAGCTAGTTAGGGATAATACAGTGTAAGGCTATTAGCAAATAGCATAAGTGGCAACGTGGGTCTGGCTGTTCTAGTAGAGTAGGATGCATAAAGGCCAGGTGTTATACAGTGGGGGCTAAGCAGATACCACATGTGGTAGGGTAGTAATTAGCATTGGGAGCCAGAAAGGCACTAGTACAAAATGCATAACACAAGGTCACCTAGATTCGAATTTTGCAGTGGGAGCAAGAAAGGCACTAGTACAAAATGCATAGCATGAGGTCACCTAGATTCGAATTTTGCAGTGGGAGCAAGAAAGGCACTAGTACAAAATGCATAACATGAGGTCACCTAGATTCGAATTTTGCAGTGGGAGCAAGAAAGGCACTAGTACAAAATGCATAGCATGAGGTCACCTAGATTCGAATTTTGCAGTGGGAGCAAGTAAAGGCACTAGTACAAAATGCATAGCATGTGGTCACCTAGATTTGAATTTTGCAGTGGGAGCAAGAAAGGCACTAGTACAAAATGCATAACATGACGTCACCCAGATTCAAATTTTGCAGTGGGAGCAAGAAAGGTTCGAATTTTGCAGTGGGAGCAAGAAAGGCACTAGCATAAAATGCATAACATGAGGTCACCTAGATTCGAATTTTGCAGTGGGAGCAAGAAAGGCACTAGTACAAATGCATAACAAAAGATCACCTAGATTCAAATTAGCAACGAGGAGGGAGCAGGGTGTGAATGTACAGCAAAATGCAAAGTGCACAGACAAAGGTGCATCTGGAGTCAGGCTATGAAGTAGAGGTATACGCTGAATGGCATTCAAAACCATCACAGTAATTAGTGTGCATGCCTAGTGCAAGTGGAGTAATGAAGGGAGCTATAGGTTCCGGGTGGCTAGATATATTGAGGTGCAGAGGTAGTAAGTTTAGGCAGACATAGGTTACTCACAGTCTCACAGTCTCAAGGAGCATGAACAGGGGGTATGGCCCCGGGCTCTGGTCAGCTCAGGACAGTCTCTGGACAGTTGTTGGCCTTACCCTCAGGGCCTTTCCAGGAAGGGCCGGTTTACGCCTCTCGGCATCGGGTTGGCTAGTATCTTTCCTGATAGGGCCAATCAGGGAAGTGCTGGCCTCTGATGAGGGGTGCAGGGAGACACGAGAGATCAGGCATCACGGGCTGCCATCTTGGACTGGCTAGAGCCATGTGTGCAGCAATGGCGCTGTAATGGGCATCAATGTTGCCAGGGCTTTTTGTGGCAAAAGTACGATTAAGGGCTAATGCTCTTAAAATAGCGAAATAATGAAGTGAGATACCGTGCCTAGTGCACTAAGAGTACCTCCTTCAAATAAACATGTTCTCGTGGGGGTAGCATTGTGAGCATACCTTGCTGGTGGTCTGGCCTTCGGGTGCAGCCTACTGCTCCTGCAGAGGTTGGAAGGCTCCTGCCATTTATTGAACAACGGTCCGACAAAATAGAATTCCAATTCAGGAACAATCAAGTCCCAGACATCACGGTCATCTCTGTAGGAGAACAAACTGGTGATGGGAACCCTTCTCCATTCTTGAATATCAAATCTCCCTCTCAGTTTTAAGTGGCATTCCACACTGGAGGGAAATACTTTTTATACCAATCCAAAATCAGATGAAAACCCAAATCACATGACAAAAGATTATGAAACACTGGCTTAAAGTCTGACAGACATGCAGATAAAGGGTGAACCACGCGTTCCCCCCATTTAGATAAATTAGGGGGAGGAGCCTGTTCTTTCCAGAGTATGCCTGAATAACGGAAGAAGCTTCATCATCGAAGCATTATTCAGGAAACTCTCAAAAGATCAGACCATTCCCAGGTGTATGCTAAACATTTCCATTGGCGTCAAAAGCATAGAACATCATTGTTGGGGCGTGAGAGATGTCCCTTCCATCTTTTATTTAGGCATTGACATTCTCAATCGATTCACAATTAATTTGGCCCTGATTTATATTGAAGCCTTGTCTCGACCGGAGGGTACCGCCATGGGCTGTGACAACACTGAGAAAGAATTCCGGTCAGCTCAATTTCTGCCTTATGCGGTTGAAGTTCAACTGATAGAAGAGGTTACCATCCCATTACAATTCCCTTAAAAATTAGGCAAGGACACAACCTCAAAAACCAGGATGCCTATATAAATTTGAATTATCATCTCCAACAACAAGTTTTATATTTACATCCACAAACAAGCGGGGGGGGTCCTGTGAGTGTCTCTCTACCAACTTATATCCTGGGTTAGAGTCTCAACCAGAGTCTTAAACACGTGCCTGGGGTTGCTATTGGCACTCTTGTTCAGTAGAGAATTGCCTGGCATTTCAGTGCTGGACCTCCCTTGGCCAGGACAAAGACTGATATGTAGTGGACATTTCTCTTCTGTGAAAGGATGGTAAGGTAAAGACTCTGGTTGAGACTCTAACCTGGGATATAGACCGATAGAGAGATACTCCCAGGACTCCCCCTTGTTTGTACATATTAAAAAGCTTTGGGTTTTCACCCTAAATTACTAGGGTAATCCAGACGTGGAACCCTTGCTCACTGTTCTGAGAGAGGCACAGCTCCACCTCACTGATGATGCCCAACCAAGCTGAAACACATGTCAGGGGTTACTGTTGGTACTCTTGTTCAGAAGGGAATTTCCTAGCATTCTGGTGCTGCACTGCCCTTGGGCTGGACAAAGACTGATGTGTAGTGGATAGTGGATATTTCTCTTCTGTGAAAGGATGATGATCTAAGGACTCTGGTTGAGACTCTGAACTGGAATATAGGCTGGTAGAGAGACCCCCCCCCTTGATTGTGTTGTATTTACATCCGACACCCCTAGTTGACCTACAAAATGACACCATTTGAATATTGGTGGATAACAGTGACCCTCGAATTATCACTTAGGGCGCAAACACCTTTATTGCAATGGCGGTTGATGCCCAACATTATTCTATTGACTTAGGTAATGAGATCATTGGACCAATCCCAAATGTTATGTTATGTTATGTATTAAGAGCTTATATAGTGCATGTTTACCCTAAACTATCATGGCGCTCACCAAGCAGGACAGGCAAGAAAAACAAAATACGGCAGTTCAGAACAAAAAGGTTTTCAAAGCCCTACGGAAAGGAAGATGATCAGGGGTGGAACGCTTGGAAAGGGGAAGAGAATTCCAAGCCCTGGCTGCAGCAACCGAAAAAGCACGGCCACCCATAAGGGAAGGTCTGACCCGAGGAATTTGGATCAGGAAGGCAGATTGTGATCGAAGTGTTCTCGAGGGAACATACGGGGGGAATTTAGTCTGGAAGTATTCTCCGCCACATATATAGTAAGCGTTGTGTACAATGCAGAGTGACTTGAAAAGGGCACGTTTCTTAACCAGGGGCCAATGATGCTGTCAAAGAAGAGGAGACATATGGGCACCAAAAGGGGGGCAAATAACAGATCTGACCACAGCATTCTGAAGGAGCGGCAGACGGCACATAAGGTAAACAGGTTGAGCTAAATATAGTGCATTGCAATAATCAATATTGCTGAGTACAAGAGCGGCCACCACGGGTGCCTGAAATTGCACAGGAATAAACGGGAGAACCTTCCGCAGAATTTTAAGTTTAAAATGGCCAGATTTACAAACCCAAGTGACCTGGTCGCACATAGGGAGAGAAGAGGTGATTCTAACCCCAGATCCTTAACATAGGAGAAGTGTAACAATCTCCTCCGAGATCTCCTTAAGAAGAGCAAGAGGAATAGGATCAAGTGGTGAAGCAGATTTAAGCTTATGAATAGCAGTCAGGATGTCGTGGTAAAAAATAAAAAGGAAAAGTAGACCAATTAGCATTAAAAATAGGTGAAGAAACAGAAGGGGAAAGAGTTGCAGACTGCACAGCAGTATTGCTAATATTCTGGTGAATAATAACGATCTTAGTGACAAAAAACAGAGAATCACAGAGATCCTGAGAGGGCACAGTCCGTGAACTGGCATTGACAGGAGAACAGAGTGAGTGAACCAGATCAAACAACGCTTTAGGTTGATAGTTTGTTTGTTTGTTTATTTTATTATTTATAATGCGCAGATATACCCTGGGGTATCAGGCGCAGCATTTACAAGAATATGCGAAGCTTAGTTACAAATATAGAAAATACATATAGGCAATGGAAGTATATACAGAGCATAGTAAGGAGAACAAGCAATATGTACAGTATAGGCGCAAGTACAGGTGGGCGCATGGGGTTACACGGTGTGCGGGTAGCAGGAAGCAGGAAGTTGCAGGAAGCAGGAATATCTGCCTCAACTTTCATACTGAAAAAAAGATTGTTTGGCTATGGTAATAGCCCTTTGATAGATATCCGTGGTTAGGTGAAAGAGAGTCTTATCAGCCAGAGAGTAACTGGCTCTCCGCTTCCTTTCTGTCTGCCTACAGAGACGTTTATGGGCCTTAAGCACATCTGAGAACCAGGGCTCTGAGGAAAGGTTTTTCTTTTTACAAAGCCTAAGAGGAGCCAGAGAATCAGCTACAGTGGAAAAAGTAGCAACCGACAAGGAACATGGCACATTACGAGCACATTGGGAAGTAAGGGAGGTTACAAGGTCAGAATTGGAAACAAGATGCCAGCTGCGTTTAACCACGTCTTGTCTGACCAAAGCCGGAATAGCAACCAATAGTGGAAAGGAGAATGGCACCACAAGGTGATCAGACCATAGCACTGGGAAAGTAGGGGCAGTAGTAATAAAAACATCAGGGGCAAAAACGAAATCAAGAGTATTGCCGAACTGATGAGTAGGGTCAGCAACCTGCTGGGGTAAACCAAGATCGGACATGAGAGCCAGGAAAGTGGAGACCTGCAGAGCACTGGCCGTAAAGGAATGTTGAAATCACCCCCTATCAAAAGATTGGGATACTTAAGCTGAGGTTCAGACGCAAAAGCAGGAAACTCTGCACAAAAAATTCTATCAGGACCCGGAGGTCGATAGACCACAAGAATAGGCAGGGTAAAGCTGGGAGAAACCGAGATATGGGCTAATAGGCACTCCATCTTCAAGGAATGATCAAACACAATACAAGAAGTTTTTAATATGTCTATATGTATTAAGGCAACCCCCCAGGATGAATAGAAGGGCGGTCAAAATGCACAAGATCATAGTTGGGTAGCAGAGCTTGAATTATAGACGTACCTGAGGTATCACAAAGCCACGTCTCAGTCAAGAACAGAAGATCAGGCTGAGAAGTATTTAGCAAATCATGACAATCCAGGGCATGAGCTACCAGAGAGCGGGTATTTAATAAGTACCAGTAGAGAACAGCAACCTTAGGTGCACACTTGGGGGTTTTAGAGAATCCAGCAGGCCATGAAGTCTCAATAGGGGCTAGGAGTAGTAGATCACCGCAAGCCAGATAGCCAGTGGATTTATAATGAGGGACATTACATTCAGAATGCAGCCCTTGCACAGCCTGCGCATGGAAGAGCACATACGGGCTAGACTTTGGCGTGACTTTGGCGCACAGAGCCCTCGGCTGCTGAGCTTGTCTGCTGCGCTTCCGATGCAAATCCTTTAAATACAAGCACATATCGCACCAGCTCAGTCCCTCCCACCCAGTGAAAGAACATGGAAAACAGACCAAGCATTTCTGAAGCGTAAGCCAGGCACCTTCCTGCCGTGATAAGGACGGCTGATACAAGGAAAGGAAATGGATGCTGCAATGCTAGTCACAGCAGCACCAATAGTAAAAATGAACAATGGGCAGCCAGTCACCCACCCGCATGGATATGTGTGCTAAAAGGAAATAAAATAAACAATTGCCAATGAAACATGCTGGCTGTACCGCCGGTGTAGTCTGCTAGGGGCCGGGCGATCTAATGAGAGCAGAAGATGCTCAGTCCCTCCCACTCAGGAAAAGAACATGGAAAACAGACCAAGCGTGTCTGAAGCGGAAGCCAGGCACCTTCCTGCCATGATAAGGATGGCAGATGCAAGGAAAGGAAATGGATGCTGCAATGCTAGTCACAGAAGCAGCAATAGTAAAAATGCACACTGGGCGTCCAGTCACCCACCTGCACGCCTAAGCGTGCTAAAAGGAAATCAAATAAACAATTGCCAATGAAACATGCAGGTCATACCTGCCGATGTAGTCTGCTAGGGGCCGAGCGCTCTAATGAGAGCAGAAGGTGCTCAGTTCCTTCAACTCAGGCAAAGAACATGGAAAACAGACCAAGCGTGTCTGAAGTGGAAGCCAGGTACCTTCCTGCCGTGATAAAGATGACTGATACAAGGAAAGGAAATGGATGCTGCAATGCTAGTCACAGCAGCAGCAACAGTAAAAATGCACACTGGGTGTCCAGTCCCCCACCTGCATGCCTAAGCATGCTAAAAAGAAATAAAATAAACAATTGCCAATGAAACATGCAGGCCGTACCTGCTGTTTTGCCAAATGACTGCTTCAATATCAACAACGGTATCCCTACTGAAAAGGTTTTCACCAGACAACGTTTTGTGGTGTAATCTTCTTGCCCATATGGTGTGGAAGAGGTGACAGTTACATAAGGAAGGTTCAGGTGGTATTCCGAGTCAACAGTGACTACCTTCAATCCTTGGAGCCTCATATCCAGGCCAACACCATAACAAGAGATCTCTACACACAACTGGATGATAACACAGAAATTGCGATGCCTGAGGTCTTTCCAGGCTTTAAGCAGATGGCAGAAAAACGGATCAATCTTGCTGATGCCTGCAAGACAGTAGAGCAAAAACAGAAGCTGAAACAGGTATTTCTCGATTTTCAAGATATCTTTTCAGTGGACTAATATGGCTGTGGATGCACAGATATACATTTGACCACCATACCCAAGGACTCTGAGATGGTTCCAGTATTTGTGAAACAATACCGGTTACCTCTCGCGTCAATGGAGTTACTCAGGGAGATTATTAAAAACCTAGAATCTCATGTGATAATTCGACCAATCCACAGTACCTTTAACAACCCAATGGCCAATGGAGACTATGTGCAGACCTGAGGAAGTTGAACAAATGGCTTCACATGCCAAGATGGCCACTTACCTACAATGATAAAGGGCTGGCACAGATCCAAGGGTCAAAGGTGTAGACCGCCATTGACCTAACAAATGGTTACTGGCAGTAAACATGAGTAGGAAAGACCAGTACAAGCTTGCCTTTACCTTCGGGGCAGCAATACACCTAGACCCAAACCCCTTTGGATACAAAACTCTGGCAATACATTTTACATATTCCTACAGAAGGCCATGCCTGATTCAGGCAAAAGGGGAAACCTGGCCTACGTAGATGATTGTCTTAATCAAGAGCTTAACTGTGGAGGAACATATAGCAGAAATATACTATGTACTGACCCAGTTGCAGAAAGCCGGAGCAAAACTGTCCTTCCAGAAGGCACAGTAGTATAAGACCTGTATGAACTTCTTAGGTCACAAAATCACCCCAGAGGGTCTCAGTCCCCAGGTTAAAAAGGTGGAATCATTATTGAAATTGAAAGACCCTACTACTCTGCGAGAATTAAGTAGCCTTCTTGTACTCACTAATTATAGTAGAAAGTTCATTGAAGACTACGCAGAGTTCACTTGACCCTTGGTACATTTATCAAAGGCCAGAATCAAGTAGGAGTGGGGTCCAGAACAATCTGAGGCAGAAAAGCAACTAAAAAGAAGCATTACCTAGGCTCCTTTTTTGGCTTACCCCATAAAGAGCAAGAAGTTCTTCTTAAGACAGGGTTCTCAGATACTTGCTTAACAGCGGTATTGTAACAAAAGCACGACAAGGTCAACAAAGTAATCTCATATGTGAGCAAGACCTTGTTCTCTGTGGAGGAAAAATTCAACGATTGCAAAAAGGCACTCCTTGCAATGGTGTGGGCGTTGAGGAATTACCACCTGTTTATTCACCAACCCTTGCAATACTTACAACGTGACCGAATCCAAACAGGGAATGTAAGTAATTCCAGAATTAATGCCTGGAATCTGTCCATGCAAGGCTTTCCTGTGGAGGTCAGATATGGCCAAAACAAGAAGTGTCCTCTAGCGCAATGATTGACTGACTTGCATGTCTGTTCTCAAGAAAACTGTCTTGAGGATGAAAGTCTGAGGACCAATGACACTATCGAGATGTACTTGACTTCCCAGCACAAAGTATTTGAGGAAGACACGTGTCAGGGGATATCCTGAGTTTATGTGGATGGGTGCTCCTGCCATGTTGACAATAACAGGGAAAATTAACTGGTGGCTGGCATTGTAAATGCCTGGGTGAATGATACCCCAGAACCCTCTGCTGGTTGGAAAATAGGAACCTGAAGGAGTCAGGTGGCGGAGTTGATGGCTGTTTATCAAGCCATCCTAGCTGCCGTGCACCACCAACTCCAAGAACAGGTCATAATCACTGATTCAGATTATGTCAGGAATGGGGTTGTGGAACACCTGATTAACTGTAAAAAAACTAATTAGGCATGCTGTGTGCAAATAAACCACTAAACCATGGGAAATTAATTTAACCTCTAATGAGATGGCCATCTATTGGAAAAAGATCAGAGGTCACTACAAAATAGAGCGACCAGACAAAACTGGAAATAACTTGGCTGACCAGTTGGCAAAAACCAGAGCCATTCACAGGGATTTCATAGAAACTGAATTCCTGTTGGCGGAAATCCAAGTCACTGCTGTAACCAGGTCCCAAACCCATGACAGCAAAGAACTCTCAACTGCCCAGTGGAGTAAAGAAACCCCAGATGCAGATTTGATTGCTGCACAAAAAGAGGACCCGATGATTGGGAAATGTAATCAAAATATTGAAGACCCCGTGAATTTTCCTCGGACAGAATCCAATTATATCTGGAAAGAGGATCTGCGGGTGTTAATGAAGTTTTCCAAAATGTTCCAAATCTAAGACCGTTTGTTGGTAAGGAGATCCCTATCTGGATGTGACCAGTGGGTGGTACCTACCTCATTTGGAAGCCTGATGTTGAGTCACGCCAATGGCACGGCCACTGCCAGTCATAGGGGGTTTCATACGACATTAGAATTCTTGCATGAGGTTGCATACTGGCCATACATGGGTCAGGGCTTCCGCATCTACTTAAAGGGGTGTCTTGTGTGTGCACAATTTCAGCGAAGTTCTCTCACACATAGAACTCCCCTGCAGAAAAGGGGAATGATACTGCCTTGGTTGTATTTGCAAGTCAATTTCATCGGGCCTGTGATTCGATTCTCTAGAGGAAACAAATACATGTTGACAATAACATGTTTGTTTACCAAGTTGGGAGAATGTCTTCTGGACCCGAATTGAAAGGCAGAGACAGCTGTTGCACTAATGATCAACCACATCTTTTCTGGTTTCGGCCTCTCCCGAAGGATTGACTCAGACCAAGGAAGGTATTTTACTACCGAGGTGATGACCAGGATGTGGGAGATTCTAGGGATAAAAAGAAAACTCTACATTGCTTACCACCCTAGCCTTGAGCAGGGGAGTTGAGAGGTACAATAAGACAATTCTGGGCATCTTGAAGAAGTTTATGGCGGACTCTGGACCTAGTTGGGACATCTGGTTACCGTTTGTCCTGATGGCCATTAGATCCACGCTGTCTTCTGCAACAAAAATGTCCCCATTTAAGCTCATGACTGGATGAAAGATGGTGCTACCTCAGTATCTGCTCTACAGAACACAAGAGCAGACCCTGATAAATGTTTCCACTGGCCATGAATACATATAAATTTAAGGAAACACCTTCAGCACACTTTTGCTTATGCTCAGCGCAATTTAGAAAAGTCAGCAGAAGGGATTGAAAACCTACTATGAATTAAAGACTACCATGAAGAAGTATGAAGTAGGTGACAGGGGCTGCCTGTACAATTTTAAAAGAAACCAGACCAAGAAGCGGAAGTTCCTTCCCTCTTGATGCTGTACCTTTGAAATCATCAATACAATTCCCTTGTTTGCCTATAAGATCTGCATCCCTAAAGGAGAACATACGGAAGAGAAATGTGTCCATATAAATCAGTTGAAGAGCTGTTGCCCTAGGCAGGCTTTACGACCGATTGAAGAGCCCAGTGAGGGTAGAACCCAGGAACCATCTGAAGAATGAAAGGAAAGGAAAGAATGGAAACCTGGATGGCGAATATTATAAATATATATATATATATATATATATATCATAATTTTTCTTGCACCAAACATTGGCGCAAACTCGAGCCGCACTCCCGGGATGCTGTGAGTAATTGCAGAAAAATGTTCGTAACAAAAGCCAGCTGCACCGTCGCTCAGTTTAAAAAATCTTCTTTATTTCAATACAAAATTTAAAAGTTCCATGTGGAAACCTCCAGCCCAGCAACACAAAGGAAAACCTCAGAGATGACGCGTTTCGCTACGGCTTGTAGCTTGTTCACATGAATATATATATATGGTAAAGTAATTCATACTCATAAAGAATGTACAAAAATCAGTATGAGAAAAACGTTTGTAGAAACGTACATGTGAGGGAAATAAATGTCAATGGGCCTCATTACGACCCTTGCGGAAATCCACAGACCGGACCGCGATGGCGTACATAGCGTTTCCGCCATTGCACGAGGGAGCAAAGTGCGGCTAATCACGACCCATCGGGCACGAGCCTCACGCCATGGCGGAATCGGAAAGCCCGCGATGGCGGAAATGACCCCAAAACGCCCCTTACCGCCGCCGTACGCTGCACCAGGTGCAATACCGCCACCCATCTTTGCGGTCACCGTAATGAGCGGTCACCGTAATGAGCGACCAACGCAAATTACGGCCACCGTAAAAGTACGGAAACGGAAGTAAAAGCATGTAGCCGGAACGGGAAACAGCACGCCGCACACCTATAAAATGAGAATTCCAACACAACCATTACAATTCCGACCCTGACACACAGCCCAACCCGTTAGCAACTCCAGTGAAAAACATAAATATGGGAAAAGCAGCTAAGAAAGCGTGTGACCGCAAGCGGCAGGTCCAATTCTCCCGTGAGGAACTGACCGTGCTCACCGAGACCCTCCAGGAGAATGCCTCCGTCGTCTTCTCCAGTCAAATGACCAGGACGGCCCTTGCCAACAAGAAGGCCATATGGGCCCTGGTGGGACAGCGCGTAAGTGCGGTGGGGACCGCACCCCGCACCCCCCAGCAATGTCGAAAGCGCTGGGACGACCTGCGGATCCGCGTCCGCAGCATACTCTCTGCGAACAGGAACATCGCCACAGCGACCGGGGGTGGATCAGATTCGCCCATCAAGTTGACCCCCTGGGAAGAAATCTGTGCCTCCACCATAGGAATCGAGAGCATAGAGGGAGTCGGAGGGATGGAGAAAGGAGTGCCCACATCCGGAGAATCAGGTAGGGTGTGCAAAACAAACAATGTCAAAGCCACTATGCACGACCATGTACAGTTCCATGTGTGCCCATAGTGCAATACATTAGCCCTGATAGCGCACACTAAAACAGACCAAACAAATAAATTAATCAAGATCCTAAGAGAAACCCCCACATGTGCAGCAAGCACCCCCAACTGCAGCCAGCCCAATAAAAGCATCAGCATTGCACACAATAAAGAGACCACCCCCAAGGCCCAGTCCCAAATCACCCTCATGTACCACCCCAATGCATGTGATACGTTGCCATTCCAATTCCCACAGACCCATAACTAACGCTCGCCCCTCTTTACTCCACCACAGGGTCCGATACCAACGACGAGCTGCAGGACACCCCTACCAGCACGCCTGCAAAGAGGGCCAGGACCAACGTCCCAAGAGCCTCCACCTCAGGTGCAAGGATCAAGACACGGCAGCAGCAGGAATCAAGTGGCAGCACACTGGAGGGGACTGCAACAGGCACCCCAGCAGCCAGCAAGTCCACAACCCAGCACCACAGGTCCCCCCAAAGAACGTATCTGATGGCACTGCTTCTGGTGGTAGCAGCACCATAGGTGACACAGCTGTCATGCCAGCATGCTCCGACACGGAAAACGTGCTGGCGACGTAGGTACCATCCATGACCTGTCCCAATCCCCTGTATGTTCATCCCCTACACCATGAGGAACACGCAGGGCACCCACAAGACGACGACTGGCCAATCCCCACAAGTCCTGTGCCAAGGCAACATGTGTTGAGCAGCCCCCTGTCACACCACCGCAAATGTCCATGGCCCAGCAGAGGCAACAGTCCCTCGACCAGCTGATCGAGCAACAGCAGGAAGTGTCCACGCTACTCAAGGACCATGCAAATGAATGCGGGGTTCAGGGCAGCCATGGAAACATCCACCGAGACACTCAGGGCACAAATAGAGAAAAGTAGTGAGAGCCTCAGGGGAGAAATGGAGAGAAGCACCGAGAGCCTGAGAGCACAAATGGAGAAAAGCACCGAGAGCCTGAGAGCACAAATGGAGAAAAGCACCGAGAGCCTGAGAGGCACAAATGGAGAAAAGCACCGAGAGCCTGAGGGGGGAACTGCATGCGACGTCCAAAGACGTTTGTGCTGAACTTGCTGCTGTGCGCCGTGTGCTCTCGGAGCTCTCACAAACCCTCAGAGACATGCATGGACGCGAGCAGGCAGAGACATCATCCGTGGCAAGTTCCGTCCAGGGCAGCCCCCACGCAGATCTGGCAGGAACCTGCGCTCCACGGGCAGGGGTGCCCCTGATACCCGTAGAGGGGGCTTGCAATAGCGTCTACCCACGGACAGCATGCATATTGGACACTGGTGTTGGGGGGGAGGTAGTAGGGTGGAGGGGGTGTGTTGGCTTCACTGGGTGGCGGGTCCATAGGGTATAAATCAAATCCACATGAGCAATACAGTACATTATAAACATCTTATGAGAAGCGTGGTCATTTATTGCGTACAATTACTTCCTTAGGCGTAAACCAAATAAAGTGCCTGTGCAACAGGTCCCCTTTCCATGTAATAGCAAAAAAGCGTGGTTGTTAGAAGCATGCATCTATGATGCCCTGTCTGATTACACGTCCATCCTGTGCCTCATGGACTCCCTCAGGGCCGCCACATCCCACCATCATCAAGTCCATCATCAGGTGCATGCATTTCAGCGTCAGGTGGCATGGGCACATTCCTACGAACGCACATGTTGTGCAGCATGACACATACCATTACCATCTTAGAGACCTTCTCATGGCTGTACATGAGTGCCCCGCCAGACCTGCTGAGGCAGCGGAAACGAGCCTTCAGTAGGCCGAATGCCTGCTCATATTACTATACGGGTACGTGAGTGAGCATGGTTGTACTCCTCCTCATGCTGTTCTGTGGGTTCCGTATTGGTGTACAGGAGCCATCTCTTCAGCGGATACCCGGCATCACCTATATGAGACAGATAAAGTGTGTCAGTGGAATGATAGTGCTAATTGGCCCCCCACCCTTCCTGCAAGATAATTGACGCATCAAATGGCCACGATGTCATGCATGGAATGAGACTCACCGAGTAGCCAGGATCTGTGCCCTGCGTGTCGCTCCATGTAGCGTGGTATTCTTGTGTTCCTCAGGACCATAGAATCATGGGTAGATCCTGGAAATCTGGCACAACAATGCGTAAAGATCTTGTTGGAGTCACACACCATTTGCACATTTATTGAATGAAATTGTTTCCGGTTGCGTACTGGACCTCCATGGCATGTGGACAACCAATTCAACATGGGTGCAGTCGATGGCACCAATGCAACCCGGGATGCCGCCAAGTGCATGGAATCCCAACTTTGCGTTGGTATCTCCTGGGCGTGCGTGGTAGTGTGATGTGGTCGTCGGCGTGCTTCAGGAGGGCATCGAGCACTTGAAGAGTGTCCGTGAGAACAGTGGCTGTGAAATGCCATGCAACTGTCCCACTGTGTGCTGGTAGGTGCCTGTGGCCAGGAAGTGGAGTACAGACACCACCTTCAGTAGGGGTGGGATGGCGGTTGGGCTATCTATCATGCTCACGAGGTCAGCATGTGTCATGTCCACAATGGCGATTATGGTGTCCCGGTCCAAACGGTAGAGGGTGTGGATCTGTTCAGCAGTGAGGTTGAACGGATCAGCACGGATGCGTGGGATTGCGGGCCGCCTGCGTGGTGGTAGTGGCTGTGCTGGTGGGCCTTGCTGACCCTGCCTTGCCCTCCTCCTCCTCCTCCGTCTCCTCTGTGCGGCGGTTGTTGTACCTGTTGTTGTTCGTCGTCTTCTTGTAGTTGTAGTACTTGCAGTGCTATCTGGCTCCCCCAGGGCCAACATCGCTAGTGCTGCCGGTCGCATTTTGGAGTGGTAGTGGTCGTGGGAGGGGCTTGGGTCTGCTATATATGTGCTGTCGGCCTGTATGGCCTTCCACCTGTGCTGATTGAATGAATCTGTGGCAGATGCAATCCTTCTGGCCGAGCACGTCCCGCCCGTAAGGCTGCATTTGGCCGCATGGCATCTTGGGATTGCAATCATGTATCAAATCCGATGGCAGTGTGATGTACTTTGACAGATTATTTTGCTATGCTCACATTGTTACACATGCTGTATTTACTATCGCAGACATACTTGTGGGACTCAGTGTATGTAGGGCTCGATCGACGGAGGACCCTCATGCAGCACAACTACGAACTTCACCGACGGCGTGGCCTCCAATCGTGATAGCAGCCAGTTAGCATTATCACACACAGCCGCACTACATTGATAATTAGTGGATGCAGGCGTTCACAGACGCGTTTCGGCGTAATGTTGCAATTGGGAATTCGAAGGACAGCGTTCGTGGTCTTGTAGTAGCGGCGGGGATACGCCCACAGGTCTTGCTGGAAATGTAACGTTCTATGTAGAATGTCCTTGGGACAGGGCCCATAACGAGCAAGCAATGAATGATATTAATAGAATGGCATGCGCAATAGCGTAGTGGCCGATAAGGCAGGACGTTTAATAATCCATGTTGCCACACAACACTGAAGATCCGGCCAGGTGCACACTGGTTTTTGCAGACTGCATTACGCACAGACGCAATGGAAGCTTCTAATATTATGTGAGTGAATATACATGCGATTGCATGGCGGGATGAGGAATGATGAATGGATGCATGGACAGTAAAGACGTTGGCAATGGTTATTTAGCCCTGTTGTCTACATTATGATTCGCTGCTACTTTAGGGGTATATGTTCCGTTGGAGTGGCCGTGCATGCATATGGGTGTGTATTTGTGTGTGTGATGAGGTGTGTAATGCATCAGGAGTCCCGTAATGCATTCGGTTGATTTGTCTTTGTTTTGGGTGTCACGTATCTGGTGCCCTTTTGCAGATGCCATCTGTACGCCACTCCTCCAGATGGGTTTTACCCTCGACACCTGCAGCTTCGGGTGAATCAGTGGAGCACCATTCGATCTTATGGGACGATCGCCAATGGGCCACATGCCCTTACGCAGTACTGGTGGCTAGGTGTGACATTTGCATTCAGCTGGACTAGTGCCTGCCTCATGGGACGGACCTGCGGTTCTTGCCCTTCCATGTTGCCTTTTGGGACGTTAATGTAGGCCCTGTGTGACATGAAGGAGGCGTCACACAAGTGGAAGCTGGTCAATTGTAGCGGATGCGGCCCTCGTGATGATGGATGTTTTGGTGTTATAGTGCATTTTTGTGCTGTCCCTTTGTCATTTGGATGTCCATTTAAATATTATTTCACTTTTTCTACGTGTTGCGTAATTCATTGCAGGTGATGTATCTATTTCCTATTATTGGCGCTATGTTTCGTGAGTTCATTCTGCATTTTTGTGTTCCGCATTCTGGGTTGCGTTGCGTGGTACTGTACTGGCAGCGATTTCCTACGTAGCACTGTATGGTGACGGATTGGGCCTGATTGTGACTGTTTACATGATGTGCTGCTCATGGGAGGGGATTAGCTTTTTGCCAACTGGTGCCTGTCAGCCAGGTGGATTGGTGGGATGATGGGATTATCAGAATATGGATGTCACAGGTGCCTGTGTTTGCGTGCGTTTGTTGGAGGGGACTGGGGTCATGTCCATTGGATTTGAATCTGTATTCGTGCCATCTGTGTCCTGCAGCTCCTGTCGGACCCTCTTGTGATGGCCTGGCTGCTCAGTCGCTCTGCCGACTTGTGTGGTACGTGCTTCTGCTGATGGTTGGTTTTTTAACTGGCAGGGGTACAGGCCTGGTGCATTCTCCCTCAGGATACTGCTTTGGGGGTTGCCTTGCGCTGGTGGCAAGCGATGGGGACTACTGTTGTATTGTGTCATGTATTCTTGCTTTTCATTTGGGTGTCCTTGTACCTTCACATGCCTGTGCTGCATCAGTACGGCTATGGTGGCATGCCGTGCATGGATGGCCACTCACGGGCGCTTTGAGCCCCTGCATGCATTTCTACGTTGGCATGCATGGGTGAATTGTAGTTTTCACTGGTTGCATAGTGTGAGTACATTGCGCCTGCCAGGAGTTGTGCAATGTGGCCAGGGAGTGGAGTACAGGCACTCAGTGGGCCATTTACGGTTGGTTCACGATGCCGTATTTCTCGCCATGGCGGAATGGTACTTTCCGCCGTCCTTGATGGCGTTCAGTACATGTCCGCTAGGGTCAGAATTCGCGTACCATTGCGCCATGGCGGTAATTCCGGTTTTGCAGGGCGCGCGTGCGCGTACTTGGTGCAGTTAGCGTTGCCGTTCACTGCGGTGTCGCTAATGGCATCGTACTTTACGGTGACGGGTCATAATCGCAACGAGCGGTATTCGATGGCGGTATTGCATTTCCGCCATCGTTTTTCCATTTCCGCCAGGGTCGTAATGAGGCCCAATGTGTTATGTGATGTTTTTGTGTCTATAATACAGGGGAAAGAAGTACTGTATAATATACTTAAACTCCCTTTTATTCTCTGCAGACCCAATAACTCCTTACATTCAAAGCCTAGGGGTAGGATGTTCCAAAAAGGGAGGGGTTGCAGGACCAAACCCCAAGATCCGAAAAGGACCAGAGCGCCACTCCCTTAGGATTGGGAAAATAGCGGACTTGCTCCAATGAGGAAATTAATGAAAATAATAAGCAAAATGAAAACAAAAACGCCACTCTCCCTTGCTATTTTCTACGGGTCACCCGATTCAAAAACCCAGGGGTGGACTTGTGGGCTGAAAATACAGCCCCAGAGTGACAGAGATTGAGAGGCCATGCAATGCCCCATTGTAATAATGAAGCTGGCTGATGTGCATACCGATTGGAATATGCAGGCCAGTACAAAACACTTCTTTTCCAACATGAGGCCTAGTGAATGAACGAAAATGGGCCTCCCTCAACTTTGTCAAAATGGAAAGGCACTCAGCTGAAGGGGAGTGTGTCTCAGAACTGTAATATTGCTGTGTCCAATAGATACCAAAAAGACATGTAGTGCTGCAGATGCTGTAAACTGGGAAAAGGCACATTTTGACAGATTTGAAACGACAACAGTATAGCATTTCATTTGAGACAGAGAAAGACACTTTTCACAAATAAACTGACATATAAATGGAAAGGCATACTTTGTTTCAAAATGGATACTGGTTTCCCATGTTAAATAATAGCCTATTTGTGGACAAGTCAAGAGGAACACTCATGTCTTTTCAGCCATCAGATTAAATAAAACTATTAACACATGGACAGAAGCCCCATAGGCAATGTAAAATGCTACATGTAAACACATCTTTTTGATTGAAAACGCTATCTTTCTCAGAATTATGCATGTAACAGGCTGTTTTCCCTACTGAACTGCTGTGTATCTGGAACTGTGACCTCCAGTCCACTAGGAGGACAGGCCTGGTTTGCAGTTTAAAACACAAAGAAATATAATTAGATCAGAATTGTGGAGGTTGCAGATAAGCCAGCCAATAGAAATGACCATTTAGGGCTACTTGACCCCAATAAATGGCATCACAGAGCCTTAATGGATCTTCAAACACTGTGTAGAAACAGGCATCTACTGATAATCAGATGTTCAGGTCAAATATTAACCATGTGTGATGCACAGAATTTGTGTTAGAAAGAAAACCATGATTCTGTCTTCTCATAATTCCGAGGAACTGTAAAGTTGACGAGGTGATATATTCTGAAATGAATGTTTGAACTGTGAAGTGGCATATTTTTCACTATTTCGGCTCAGGAGCAAATCGTGAAAAACAATAGCTCCTCTCAGGAAGGTGGCACAGAAGTGAAAAGAGTATTTCATGATTCACCATAAAATGTAGAATTCATAAATATATATGTTTATGCAGTTATCTGAAAAGAGAAGGTAGTTGCCATGAAGTGAGATTTTCTAGGGGAAACAAGTCTAAAAATATGTCATTTTGAAATGATGCATCTTGCTCCTGCCCCATTATCTATAATACAGACCTCTAAACTCCTTGCCCTATCAACTGGCAGTGGTGGGATTAGTGGGAGGGGGAGAAAGAAGAGGTGCCCAAACCGTAGCGTGGGAATATTCATAATATGTAAGTGCCATCAGCACTATGTAATATCAGTTTTCAATCTAAAAGACAGAAGGGAAAAAGAGGAGAGTAGATTGACAACAACAGAGAGCTGACAAAAGGAGGGCTGACACCCAGGAGAGAAGATAGACAGTAGACCCTGGGACACTTACTGAGGACTTTTGCCTGGAAGCTTGGAGCCCTATCTGAGAGATGCCTAACATGGCTGGAGGGACCTTGCTGTGAATATAGACCAGCGGTGTGAGCTACATAACTATTCCTGAAAGAGGGTTTGAAATCTGGCTGGCCTCCTGAGCTAAGAACAGAAATCTCCCATGTCAAAATTCAAAATGGATCAAGATTACCACAGTGCACAGTAAATTACTCTAGTCTTTAATGTTATTGGGTAACCCTGCTGTTCATTTGAATGTGTTAGTGTCCCCAAAACAAAAATCCCAACACCATGCATTCCCTGTGAAAACAAATGGTCCCAAACAAATGTTCCCATTAATTCCAAATTCCCCGCATTTCATTTGAAGGTGTGTTCCCCAAACGATTTTCCCATTGAATTCATTTCCCAAACCTTGCCTTTTCAAATACAACCCCAAACGAAATTCTCATTATATTCACACTCCCTGTACCTTGCCTTCAAACTAAGGGGTCATATGTGACTGAGTGGGGGTGGGGGTTGCTGGGACAGAAGAGCATCGTGATAAACCAAGCAATCACTGTGTGTTGTTTAAGATTTCTTATCTGTTAATGCTCAAAGAAATCCTAGGTGTGTTTAGATTTCAAATCTTGAAATTCAACCTGTGTTTGTTGCAGTAACTGAAAGTTTATTAAGAAATACATGTCAGTCAATCAAAGCCAGTAATTTGAATTTGTGATTATTGTGTTGTGCCACGGAGTTGGTGGCTTCTCCTTGTTATTGATTTATTATTGACTGTAGTAAAATTTAAATAAATAAATATATATTATTACTATACACCGGCCTGGTTTCTGGCTTATTGGTGACACAGAGGGTATCTACTGAATGGTATTATATAGGTGGGAGGCCTTGCTAAAGTTGAATCTGTTGAGGGCTTTGTTGTGCGCCACTTTGCTTGCGGGGGGAACCTCCCTGGGTTGGGAGTGACCGTCCCAAAAATGTGACACTAGTGAGTGGTTCCCAGAGGCTAAAAGATCAGAGAGACATCTGCCAGATATCAAAGATAATGCCAGGCTATTAGTGCTGCATTAAATCTTTCAGAAGCAGGAAGCTACATGTGCTTCTCGCCATATGGTGAATATGAAAAGCTCCCAAAAGTAGGGAACTCAGGATCCCTGCACACTTTCACAAGCTAAAGAAAGGCTGAATTATTAATTAAAAGGCTCAGAGTCAATTTATGTCTAATGACCTGGTTGGTATAAACCCATCTTGTAAGCATGCAACATTATCAGCATAATTTCATAGTTCCTTTGTTCCATTTTGTATTATATATAAAGCGTCGTATTCAATGAAATACATTTATTGTTGAGACCCAACACATTTTGAGAAATCATCTCTTCATCAGGTTGTTATTTCTTCAAATAATCAAACAAAGATATAGATATAATTCCAAATGTGTGCACTAACAATCAACAAGAATACTTTGTGTCTTTGTGATACGCAGCACAGTTCAATTCAAATTAATTATTGATATGATAGGTTATTTATAACGCGTTTAATACCCAGAGGTTTCTAAGAGCAGACCCGGGGATCGAAACTGCGTTGCTACGTGTCGCCTTGCTTCCAAAGCGAGCACGTTGCCCCTGAGCTATCCTCCCAAGACAAATATTCCAATTATTCAAACAAACATTTGCAAACAAAATTATTCACCTTAGAATCACCATGATTATAGTAGCACCCAATCCCTGTAAGGTATAGTACAAAGACCTAAGTATTCTATGTTTAGTGCATTCCTATCAATACCAACCAATGAAATCAAAATATCTAAACAATTCAAGCGCGATCCTCCAAAGTCTCAATCTGGTACTCACCTAGCCTTGAAACTGTGATACTATAAGCTTGAGCAAAGATATCTGAACAGGAAGTGGTACATTTAAAAAAACCTGAATAGACCCAAGGTCTATCTGTAAAGTAAAAGGTTACTGTTATATTGTGTTCACCTCTCACAAACATGTGTGTTCTACATAAGTTTTAGATAGAACTGCCAAATGTTATTACGCAGGAATATAACCTCCTCAGAGGTGTGTTATCTTTGTCTTTTTTTGTCTTATCTTTAGTAGCATACCATAAGACCCCCAACACAAGCAGCATCCAGGGTACAACTGACTAAACTCAAGTGTAAACATATTGAAGTAACATCATTCCAGAATGGTACAATAGGCAGGGATCCATTCTGGAATTACAGGTGGCATGCTTGGCATAACATAGCTGCAACAGAGACACCATAGCAACCAGCAAAACATAAAGCATTTAACCTTTATACAACACACTCCCCTATGAAATAAAATTCTTTATTGTGAGAAATATATCAACTGAATAGATACTAAAACTTCTATCTTTACAATGGTGACGAGGATGGGATGTCTGATGTGATCCCTATTGAAGCCAAGACCCCCAACCGTGTCTGGAAGCGGTGTTCGTGAGGAGCGGTCAGTGTTAGCCGACATCCAGGAGGAGTTCGCTCGAAGCGTGCAGTTTGGTCCAAGAGAAAAGTGTCCCCATCTGCTTTTCCCAGGCGTGAGGTACGCCCGTCCCGAGTGGGTTGACACTGCCAGATGGTGCCAGGAAGGTGCCCCGTGGAAGCACACTCGTTTTTTTTGGAGCAGCACCCCTGGCTCCGGGGTCGATCTGTGGCCGTTGCTGGAACTGGGCTGGAGGCTGCAGGGTGAAGCTGCGGTGCTGCGGGGAGGACATCTTCTTTCCCCACCAGCATCCCAGCTGGTTCGCGTGCGAGCTGTGGTATTTCGGCGAGCGGAGGGCTGTCTGCAGGTGGTACTGCAGTCCCGTGGTTTCAACGAAGGAGATTTGGGCCGTACGCGCCTGTCACGGCGCTGTCAGCTGCAAGCGACGCGGAAGAGAAGATCCGTGTTCGCGTGTTACGCGGCCCGCTGAATGCGCATGTGGCGCCGTAATAAGGCCAGCTGAATGCGGATGTGGCACCGTAATAAGGGAAAGTACTGAGGACTTGCCCAGGGTCATGTGTGGGAAGACGAAGTAGGGGAGCATTGTCAAGGAGCATCACAGGTGAGGGAGTGTGTGTTTTCCCCTGCCCACGTGGAAGAAATAAATTCCTTATGGATCTGGCCTACAAGGAAATTAACTGGAGAGAGCATTCCTAATTGGGAGTGTTTATGTTCATGGTGACATTTGACTGTGGTCTAGAAGTTGCCATCTGACACTCTTGGAAGAATTTATTTTTGTGTTCTGTACTGTGGAAAACACCCCAACTGCTGTTTTAACACTGCATACACAGTGTACTGTTACACACAGCGTATCGAGGGTAGAAAGCATGTCCCTGTCTGGAGTTCCCGGTCCACTAGTATTTATGCCCACACCAGGTACGCCAAAAATTAAGTGGGCTCCTTGGAAGAAGGGTTTCCTGCATTATGTTAAAGCCACATGTGGAAATGGGATGTCTGTAGAACGTAAAGTATCAATGTTAATGCATTTTTTGGGTTATGAAGGTCAGAGGATATATGACACGCTTCCTGATATTGTTGAATTGGATTTGGAAGAGGGTACAAATGATTTTGACCTAGCATTAATGAAACTTGACAAGCATTTTGAGTCACAAAATAGCACTGTATTGGAGCGATATCTCTTTGGCATGAGATGTCAACATGAGGGAGAATCTGTTGAAGACTATATAACTGCTTTGAGACATTTATCGCTAAATTGTAAATTTGGTGGTGGACTAGAGGAACACATAAGGGATCAATTTATGATTCATTGTGTAGTGAAAAACAGTACCCGCACCTCCCTGGGATCCAGCCCTTTGTGCAAAGTAAATCACTCCCAATTACCTTCCCACACAAATAAGGTTTAAGACGCACGATGAACTCAGTCTGCTAAAAAGCCAATCACACAGAATATGATGCTTGCATTTATTATCTACAATGACTAATGAAAACTAAGCAGCAGTTTATAATAATGTGGAAATAGAATGTGCAAGCTATATAATGCCAATTATCAATCACAGATGAATATGCAATTATTTGGTCTTACGCTCCTAATGAAATGTAGATGAAGGTACGATCTGATCACACCCAGGACCCTCGCCGCTACAGGTGCCCGGCACTCCTCAGAAGAGGAGGGGAGGACGGGCCAAGCCCCCACAGTCCTACACCAGAGCGGGGATGTGATGTTAGGAGTCTCGGCCCACATAGTGCACAGCTGGTCGTCCAGGCACTGTTCTTGATACGCGCGTCTTTCCAACAGTCCAGGATGAGTCCCCCCTCCCTGGTCCAAGTATAGTTCTCTTATTAGGAGCTGCACGTCAATCATCATGACGTGTCAGCTCTTCGAGAAGCTTCTAGGCTCTCCCCTCCTGGCAGTAAACATGTTTTTTGCTTGGAAAGTTACAAGACTGGAAACAGCCAGTCTTGGCTCCCAGGCTTCGGGCACTGTGTTTTGCATTCTTGCCTTATTAGTGCACCTGACTCGCAGAGCGAAGACGAGCAAAGCTGTGCCTGGCTCCCAAGGGCTGCATAGAGCCTCTTGCAAATGCTAGATGTTTTATGTCTTCAGAAAAGGCCTTTGCAATTAACCCCTTGCAAGCATGCAGGCTCACCCAGTTTGAGAGTCCTGGTTGATGTCAGCATTTTCCTCCACGCTTCGAATAGGCTCTAATACACACAAGATAGCTCAGTGGGTTAGTGCAAATGCAGGTTACTGCAAGCGCCTAGCAGCTTATCACGACATTCCACCCCTTTCGAAGTGAGGCCTGAAAATGCTGACTCAGTTCCATGATCTGGAAGCATGCACAGTGTGCTGTAGGCCAATTAAGCGTTCTCTAGTGCAGTCATTCTAGTATAAAGGAAAGACATTCTGCGCAAGAGCCCAATGAAGACGATAAGTATGAATATTAGGGAAATCAGCAACCACAGCAATGGGTGCAGTATTATATTAAGCAGCTTAGTGGAGGAGGGAGACCATCCAGTGAATATATCCCACCAGTGGTGAGTAGTAACAGATTGCAGATGGTCAGCAGTTTTGATTAATTGGTTTCTGTCTATTATTAGCTTGTACTCTGCAGAAATAACTGAGGTAGCTAGCGTCTGGAAAGCTTTCCAAGCAGTTTGAGCAAACTGTCTAATAGCTTGAAGCTGGGCAGTAATCACTCCATAGGATAGAGTCCAGTTAAGCAAATGCGTGAGCTCAGCATGCAGAGTAGTGTGAGACCACTGGGTTAAAGAATATAGGGTATGAGTAACAATGTCTAGGATAGTCACAACTTGATCTACGCAAAATACTTGAGGATTCCCTAATAACCTATAATTGTTAATAAGCAAGGAATGATTAGTAACTACGCAAGCTGTATGCTGATCTATCTGAAAGATGTCAGTCCCATTTATGTGGTATTGCATCCAGGTGCACTCCCCTGCTACGGGATGTATGCATGGGTCCGGAACCCTCCAGTTAGGGGACACACCCACCCCTGATCCAGGGCATGCAGGTGTGACTGTGGATGGTGTAGTTTTGGCTGTCTAACCATTCCCCTCGTATTTGCGGAACCCACCAGGAACCATTGAATTTCATAGGCAGTACTATAAAAGGGCACCATATTTCTAGAGCATAAACGGTCCTACTCACTTGCATTAACGCATGGCAGGTGTTATTCATGCAATCAAAAGCAAGCGGCTTAATCCATATGTCTGCTGGTAACTGTAGCTCTGTGTGCCAGTGGGTTGAAGATAGTCGCCCCCATTCGGAGCGGAAAGCCAACACCTGCTGATTTAGCAAAGTTTGCCATAAAAATCATCGTGTGTCTTTAGCAGTTTTGTTGACCTGTCCTATGGCAGAGAAAATGTCTTCATAGCTGAAATTCTGCCACTTCCAATGGTTGCCAATACTTGTAGCAGTGTTGCGCAGGGTAGGACTTATCAATGGGCCCCACTGAGCCAGAAGTTTTATAGCGCCGCTGGCATCAGAACCCATAGTGGCTAACTTGTTGCGCACAGTTTCTATGTCAAAAGCATTTAAAGCCCCCGTTCCTACTCCCGCTGCACCCGCCATCAATGAATCTAAACCCCTAGCTACGCGCAATTTGGTGATGGGCCATAGAAATTGACTCCATTTATAGCAGCTTGGTAGTACTAAGGAGACATTGCCCCGTGACAAGTCTATGTCTAAGTGTACCTCTGAAATAATGGAAGCGTGCATCACATGTCTGCAATTTAAATGTTGTCTTACTATTGGAAAATCTAGCATGTTCACCGTCTCCACTTTGTGTGATTTGAAAAACACCATCCTCCAAGTGGGATGCCTACCATGTACAATATTGGTTTTTGATACAAACACCATACTACCATCTGGTAGAGGCTGTTTTACAATTGTATAAAAGGCATTTGGATAAGTTATAGTCCAGAAAATCTTGGCGAGTACACTCATTGCAGTTCTTGGGGCAAAAGAAACATGAAACATCAAACAAATTATTTGATCCATTCACTGAAACTTTCGGACCTAAGATCTCGTAAGCACCAGTCATATGAGTTAGTGATAAAAGGTGTCCGACAATGTGCCAATCTAGAACTCTTGCAGTTCCATGTGGATACTCATTTGTAACGCTTTTCTCACAGGTTACGGTGCGGTTGTAGTTATCACGCAGGACTGGAGCATCAGGTGTAGTGCATGCGATTCTCAGAGTCCATGTAGTGTCTTGCAATAACCCACTCTTTACAGAGAAAGCGTTGGTTTGGCAGGCCAGGAGCACCCACAGCAAGGCAAGTCCCATCCCCTTCATACTGCTCTACGTTCGTGGTGTGAGCCTAGTAGCGGCAATATAAACAGGCACATCAGAATTATGCAAAAGTACAACATAAGTACTTCCAACACCTTGACTTAGCACTTCCCCAGCCTCAGGCTTTTTGTTAGGATGATGCACCCACACCTTTTTTCCCGTGCTACTGAAGCCTCCTTCCCCCCTCAATGTAGTGTCTGGGGATTGCTTGCTTTTTACTACTAGGGGGACAACTGCTTGTTCACAAATCAATTGTGCAATTCGGTCATATTTGGTTAATGGTACTGCAGATGCACCAGCATTATGTAAAAGTACCGAAACATTCCCTCTATAATCAGGATCAATCACACCTCCTAATATGTCAATGCCTTGTTTTGCCAGGCTGGATCGTGCAGCAATGCGTCCATAAGTGCCAGCCGGCAAATTGATGCCAATACCCAGCGAGATGGATTTGGTTTGCCCCTCCGGTATAACATCATCTTCACAGGTAGATAGATCAAGTCCAATGCTGCCTGCAGTGGCTTGCACAGGCAGCTTAGCTTCTTTGTCGGTTTTCCACACAACAAGAGTCTTTGTAGATTCCACTTTCTCACTTGTCAGTCTCACAAAGGGTGTCTGGCGATTTCCCAGTGGACGATTGTTCAGTTCAAACAGTGCATGTGCCAGATGTTTGGACCACCCCTTGAGAGTGTGAGTCTTAGTCAGCTTCTTTATTTGTTGCTTGAGCAGCCCATTGCTACGTTCCACCAGAGCAGAGGATTCTGGGTATCGGCTGATGTGCAGTGTCCACTTTATGCCTTGCTCTAGTGCCCAGTCTTGCACATTGTGTCCAGCAAAATGGCTGCCTTGGTCTGATTGGATTTCATCCGGGATGCCATAGTGTCTGATGAGGTATTCCATGCCTTGCAAGGTAGCCCGTTGATCTGCATGGGCGGCTGGATAAGCTAATAACAGTCCAGAGTATGTGTCTACCATGGTCAACACATAATGCTTTCCATTCTCGGGCGGTAAAGGGCCAATGTAGTCAACTTGCCATACGCTAGCAGCTCTTTTCCTCTTCTCAAAGGGCCTTGAGGCTTCCTCTCCAGAGGGTAGTGCTTCACTTCACTGCACACGGAACATTGGGAGGCAGCTTGTCTGGCTTGATCCATGGTAATGGGCAATTGTCTCTTTTTTGCCCATTGATAAGTTCCTGTTTGCCCTAGATGCCCTGAGGTTTGGTGTGCCCAATCCGCCATCCCTTGCAGCAACTCAGCTTCTTGCGGTGTTGTCACTGGGCGAATCGTTGCCATTTGGTCCACTTCATTGTTGAACAGGGCAGCCAGTGAGGTGTCAGGGTGCATGCGTGCATCGACATGCCCAATGCAGATTTTGCACCTCTCACCTTTGCACCACATCTCTTCCCAGATGTCTGGCCCTCCCCAGATCGGCGTGTTCTTGATCTGCCAACCATCTCTTCTCCATGCCGGTGCCCAATGTGTCAGGCCTTGATATGTGGCCCAACTGTCTGTGTATATGTATGCAGTCTCTGTTTCCTTCACCTGTTCAATCACGGAGGCCACTGCTTGCAGTTCAGCATACTGACTTGATCCTCCCACACCTTCTCTCATTAGCAGTGTTTCTCTATGGGGCTGGAATGCGACAGCTTGCCAGTGTCTTTGCCCTTTATCATACTTTGCCGTGCCGTCCGTGAACCATGCAGACTTTTGTTCTTCTTCTGTCAATGTATCATAGGCGGGTGCGACTTTGAAGGGAGATTCTGGCAACGCCACAGGGGTGTTTGGTTCAGGCATCGCTTCCAGATCTACTGCCTCCAGCATATGTTCTTGCAGTCTGGAAACCCCTGTGCGGCCAGCTTTCGCACATTGCTGTAAATACCATTTCCATTTGACATGAGTGGCGTCTTGTGCTCTGCCACTTTTCCCATTTGCAGCAGTGTCACGCACCCAGCCATGATTGGAATTTCTGTGCAAATTGTCACTGGTTGCTCGCCAGTGATTCTTTCAGTTTCAACTAGAGCCCAGTACACTGCAGCAACTTGTTTCTCAAGCGGAGTGTATCTTGTCATAGGATCTGTGAGTTTCCTTGACCAGAACCCCTGTGGCACTCTTTTATGTCCTTGCTTTTGCCACAAGCTCCACACAGCCACGTCATTGTAGACAAAAATTTCCAATTCAAAAGGATCAGTTTTTGTCAGGGGCCACAGCGTGATGTAATTTTGCAATGCGTCTTTAGCCTGTTGGAAGGAAGTCTGTTGCTCTAGGCCCCATGTAAAGTCATGTTTCTTTCTGGTGACTTTGTAAATGGGTTTCAGTATCAGGCTTAAATGAGGTATGTGATTTCTCCAAAACCCCATTAACCCAATGAATCTTTGTGCCTCTTTTTTATCTGCTGGTGGAGCCATCTGCTGAACCAATCAATTACCGGGTCGGGAATTTTCTTAACTGACCCAGACCAGATTGCACCTAGAAATTTCACCTCTTGAGCAGGCCCCTGTACCTTTTTGGGATTTATGGCCCACCCCCGATTTTGCATGTGTGTGATCAACTTTTCAGCAGCATTTTCTACATGTTCTTTCTCAACACTGGTCAGCATGATGTCATCAATGTAATGAGCAATAAATACATTATCCAATTGCACCATCTTTAAGTCTCTGGCAATCAATCCATGACACAGAGTGGAACTATGCACATACCCCTGGGGCAATTTAGTAAAGGTAAATTGTCTGTCTCCCCAAGTGATAGCAAATTGGTCTTGTGATTCAGTGTCAATATCAATGGAGAAAAATGCATTGGCCAGGTCAAGGACCACATGCCATTCACCCACTTCTCTCGTAAGGTTTTCAATCAGGGTGATGATGTCTGGCACCGCCGCAGCTAAGGGCGGCACCTTCTTGTTCAAAATGCGGTAATCAATTGTCAGACGCCATGCCCCATCCGGGCGGCGGACAGGCCAGATCGGCGAGTTGAATGGACTGACTGCCGGCCTCATTATGCCAGCTTTCACCAATGACTCAATAGTTTCACCAATCTCTTTATGTCCTCCTGGCAACCGGTACTGTTTCACACACACTGGGTCAGCAGGAGGAGGTAAATGCAAGGGGGACCATTTGGCATGCCCAACCACAACGGGGTTAATAACTCTCACATGGATTTTTCGATTGCCAAAAACAAATTCGCCTAAATCTGTAGTCACACTTTTGCCCAACAACACATCCATGCCAAGGATGTACTCCGGTATATCTGCAATCAAAACATTTGCTGTGAAAGGCAATCCCCTCGCCAATTGACATTTTTACATTAAAGGCTTTTGCAACAGTTTCTGCTCCCCCATAACCATTGACCAGAAGTCTGGGTCCAGATAATTTACTGGGATTGCCATTCAGAATGGTTACCTCAGCTCCTGTGTCTAAGAGAGCCAAAACATGTTTTACTTTCTCATCCAAGTACAAGGTAAGTGGCACAAAAGGGCGTCTGTCTCTGGGGACTAGTTCTCTTTATTAACCGTACCTCAAAGACAGAGCCAGCCCTTCAATCAAAAATGGGGTCTGGGACCTCCCACTTGTTCTTTGCCAAATCAGGGTAACCTTTTGCTCGCACTTTGGGCTTCAACACCTCTCTTCAGAGGGTGCAGAGGGCTTAGTTTTTTCCCGTCCCTGTCTTTTTAATTTCTTCCATTTCTCAAGCAGCTCAGATGTGGGTTTACCATCTATCTCTTCCCTTGGAATTCCTGCTTTTAGCAGGTCCACCCACATTTGTTTGCGTGTGATCTCAACAGTATCAGCTTTCTCTTTAGACTTTACATTTTTACCACGCTTTTTCTCTGAATCATTGTTTGCAGCCACTAGACGCGCTGCTTTGCGTACATCCAGCCCTTCAAGTTGCCCTAACAGAAGTGCCACTTCACCAATGGCTTTGCCCTGCGCTGGACCCAGCAATGAAAGCAATGCGCCCTTCATGTGACTCGGTGCATTTCTTAACAAACGTGCACGCATGCCAGCTGTAAACAACTCCATGTCAGGCCCTGCAAAATTTGCACTGTACAGTGCACACTGCAAACCCATCTCTCTAAGCTGATTTGTTGCTTCAGTTTGTGATTGCCAACAGCCCCAACTCTCTTCCATATCCATTGGACTCCCATACAGAGTCATTAGGGCAGTCTGAAGCCAATTAAACAAGGAATGAGAACCTTGCTGTCCGAGCGCACCGCGCACTATCTGTCCCAACATCACATTAGTAGTGAGTGAACCCATCTTTAACAGTTCCTCTGGGGTTAAGAAGATACTATCGGCACCCGTGTCCCAGAGGCGAAGGAACCATGTCAGAAGTGCTTCACCTGGCTTCTGTCTAAATAACTTAGCAATCTCTAAAAGCTCTGTCTGTGTATAATCACGGACAATCCTTGTATTTTGAATATTTGCACCGCCAGCTTGGCCTTTTGATTTGTTAGTGATTAACGGCCGTGCTGGATAAACACATTTCTTTGGAGCACATTCCAGCTCCTCTTCATCAGACCAATTTAATTCAGCAAGTCTAATTTCAACAGACTCATTCCAGTCATATGCTTGCTCAGTTTCACTATCACTGGCTTCACCCGACCATAAATTTGGGTCCCAGTTATCTTTCCTAATTAGCGCGCAAATCCTTATCTTTGACAGCTAAAGAGGCACACCTGTCCTCCATCTGATCAGCCCGTTTAACGGACGATTCAAGGGTCTCTCTCATAATAATTTGTTGCTCTTGGAGCAGGGATATCTCATCTGTTAATTTACGAATCTGTGCATCTTCAAGCAATTCATTCTCATGCACCTTTCTGAGCGCCTGCAGGAATAACCAGCCTATGTTTCCTGCTGCCTTTAGCTCCTTTCTGCATTTCTCAAGCGGTAAACTCTCCAAGCACTTACTAATTACCGCCGGGGAAACATCATTTTCAAGCATGTCCCATGCCCTCGGTGCCGAGTACCGATGCAAAATATCTGCCACACCCGACCAAGCATTTGATGCCGGCCATCCTGGAATGTGACAGAGTGCACTATCTTCCCCATTGCATTCATCTTTTGCATGTTTTTTCCAGAATGGCATCGTGCTCGTAAACCCTGCTCACAGCGCCAAATGTAGTGAAAAACAGTACCCGCACCTCCCTGGGATCCAGCCCTTTGTGCAAAGTAAATCACTCCCAATTACCTTCCCACACAAATAAGGTTTAAGACGCACGATGAACTCAGTCTGGAAAAAAGCCAATCACAGCGAATATGATGCTTGCATTTATTATCTACAATGACTAATGAAAACTAAGCAGCAGTTTATAATAATGTGGAAATAGAAAGTGCAAGCTATATAATGCCAATTATCAATCACAGATGAATATGCAATTATTTGGTCTTACGCTCCTAATGAAATGTAGATGAAGGTACGATCTGATCACACCCAGGACCCTCGCCGCTACAGGTGCCCGGCACTCCTCAGAAGAGGAGGGGAGGACTGGCCAAGCCCCCACAGTCCTACACCAGAGCGGGGATGTGATGTTAGGAGTCTCGGCCCAGATAGTGCACAGCTTGTCGTCCAGGCACTGTCCTTGATACGCGCGTCTTTCCAACAGTCCAGGATGAGTCGCCCCTCCCTGGTCCAAGTATAGTTCTCTTATTAGGAGCTGCACGTCAATTATCATGACGTGTCAGCTCTTCGAGAAGCATCTAGGCTCTCCCCTCCTGGCAGTAAACATGTTTTTTGCTTGGAAAGTTACAAGACTGGAAACAGCCAGTCTTGGCTCCCAGGCTTCGGGCACTGTGTTTTGCATTCTTGCCTTATCAGTGCACCTGACTCGCAGAGCAAAGACGAGCAAAGCTGTGCCTGGCTCCCAAGGGCTGCATAGAGCCTCTTCCAAATGCTAGATGTTTTACGTCTTCAGAAAAGGCCTTTGCAATTAACCCCTTGCAAGCATGCAGGCTCACCCAGTTTGAGAGTCCTGGTTGATGTCAGCATTTTC
Source organism: Ambystoma mexicanum (assembly GCA_002915635.3). NCBI lineage: Eukaryota > Metazoa > Chordata > Amphibia > Caudata > Ambystomatidae > Ambystoma > Ambystoma mexicanum. The sequence continues at coordinate 192,451,256 of CM010927.2, read as the reverse complement.
CTCCACGCTTCGAATAGGCTCTAATACACACAAGATAGCTCAGTGGGTTAGTACAAATGCAGGCTACTGCAAGCGCCTAGCAGCTTATCACGACACATTGCTCTAATGATAAAATACGAGAGGACATTTGGTTAAAGGACGATCCCAATTTGGAGGAGGTTATTAGTATAGCGAAGAGGATTGAGCACACCTTACAGTGTGTAGCGAAATTGTTGCTCAAGGAAAATAAATCAGCACCAGGTTTTGAGGTACTAAGGGTTGGAGACAAGAAGGGAGGTTGCCCAAAGGAAAAGAATAAACATAGAACCAAGCCCAATAAGCGTTATGAGAATACCCAAACCAAGGGTGGGGGTGGTGAGCAGGGTAATAGGCGTCTTCAAAAGGACACTGCCCAATTTAATGTGAAAAGGGAAGATAGACTGTGTTTTCGTTGTGGGAGTTCACAACATTTGTCCACATCTCCCATTTGTCCTGGAAGGGGTGTGAATTGTAGTTTGTGTAAGAAATGGGGGCATTTTGAGAATTTCTGTAAAAACTATCGAATTGGAGGTGGAAAGGGAACACTCCTGATTGAAGATTATGATGGTGCATCGTCTGAAGAGGCTGATGTTTCAGAGAATGAAATAGTTACGGTTCATATGGTAAAGTGCTCGGGGTCTGATGAGTGTGAGCATCCCTCAGCATGGATAGAAGTAAATGGGCATTTGGTTAAAATGCTTGCCGACTCATGCTCCAAAATCACATTAATGTCCAAGACTGTCTTTGAAAATGTAATTGGAGGTGATATCAGATGTTTGGTTCCTTCAGATAGGATCCCTGGGGGATACAATGGAGACAAAATAGAAATTTTGGGGTGTTGTGAGGCGGAGTTCAAGTTCATGGGAAAATATATATTACCAAAAGAGGTGAAAGATTGTTAGGTTGGAAAGAGCAAAGGGGATTGGGAATTAAGTTAGATCCCAATAGCGAAGAACAAGTTCTCAATGTGGTTAACTCTTCTGAGCCTAATAGCAACAAAACGAAAATGTGAAATGGTAGCTAGATACCCCGAAGTATTCTGTGACAAAGTGGGATGTCTCAAAGGGATGGTACACAAGATTGAGATAAAAGAAGGGAGCAGTTCTGTTGCGTCAAAGCTCATACCGTTACCCTTATCTATGCGGAAAGCTGTGCGCGATGAATTGATAAAATTGGAGAAAGAGGGAATCATTGAGCCAGCTAGGGCAGTAGAATGGATATCTCCCGTGGTGGTGGTGAAGAAAAACAATGGGGATTTGAGGGTTTGCATCGATTTGAGGGAACTCAATCGGTGTTTTGTAGCGGATCGCCATCCCCTTACAAATATGGGAGAGTTGTTAAGTAGGATAGGGAGTGCAAAATACTTCGCAAAACTTGACATGGCGAGTGCGTATCATCAGATAAGTTTAGATGACGAATCGCGCAAATTGTCTGCTTTCATTACTTATGAGGGAATATATCAATTCAAGCGCATGCCATTTGGATTGATATCAGCGTCTTCCGTATTCCAAAAGGTTATGGACAAATTATTGAAGGATGTTGGTGGAGTGTGGTGCTTTCAGGACGATGTTCTGATATGTGGGAAGGATAAGAGTGAGTTGAAAACAAGACTAGATCTGGTTCTTAGGATCTTTAAAGCAAGGGGAATAACTTTGCGTGGCGAAAAATGTGTTTTTATGACTCAAGCGGTTGATTACTTAGGTCATGAAATATCTGAGCAAGGACTCAAAACGAAGAGGAATTTAGTTGAGTCTATTTTGAAAACACAATCACCGAAAAATAATGCCGAATTGAGATCATTCTTAGGTACTATTGAATTTTATCATAGGTTTGTTGAGAATTATGCTGATTCCATAACAAATTTGAGAGCGTTGTTAAGGAAAGGTATTGAGTTTGTATGGAGCAATGAATGTGAAAAAGAATTCGAAGCAATGAAAAGAAAAATTGATATGGCAAAACCCCTATCGATGTTTGATACGAGAAAGAAAACTATTCTGGCTGTGGATGCTAGTGACACAGGAATAGGAGTAGTGATGTTGCAGCCAGATATTAATGGTACGGAGATGGTTGTGATGCACACATCCCGTATGTTAAGAGGCGCAGAATTGAACTATTCCGTGTTGGAAAAAGAAGTTTTGGCGTGCCATTGAGGCATAGAATAAATGAAAAATGTTGTCCGGGGACAAGATTTTACCCTGAGAATAGACCACAGGCCAATTAAGGAGATTATTTAAAGTAAATGCCTCGACAAGGTGTCAAGGAGAGTGGCAGGTTGGGTAACCAGGCTACAGTGTCATAAATTTGAAATAGAAGTAGTTGCTGGTAAAGAGAATGTACAGGCTGACCATGCCTCGAGGGTGAAGTTGGAAGATAATGCTGGTGATAGAGGAAGTAATGTGTGTGGTGAGAATGAAATGGTTTTTGCAACCGTGGAAGGTATAATACAAAAACAAGAGTGGGTTCAAGTTTTAAAGTGCATTTAAAGTGTTTTTAAGGTGTGTTGTTTATGAAGATTTTGATAAGTTAATACATTGTTAGCTTCAGATCGGGGCTTCAATTATCTTCCCCTATGTTGCCAAGATACAAGTTCAAATATCTCAATTAGCAGGTGCTGATGTGGTTGAAGTGATTCCCTCTAAAATGAAATAAAGTTCCTAATATGTTTGGCCAAAAAGGGGAAGTGATCTTCAGATTAGAGCAAAGAACTGGTATCAGGTCTTTCCATCGAAATTGTTTACAACGAAATGAATTCCATCGAATGTTTTGCAACTAAATTTTTACCATCGAATGTATGTTTGTGTGGGTTAAAGGGTTAATTTTGTTTGGGCTGGGTTTGTAATGGTAAAAATGGGTGGTTTGGGGGAGGTACCCCCCACATTTTTGTAACTAGAAAATGCCTTTGATGGTAAACATTTCAATAGAAAACATTTGATGCATTTTCTTTTCGTTGCAAACTTTTCAATGGAAAGACCATAAACCCAAATAACTCCTAAATGACCGTGGGTTCTAGTGTCCATGCTCAACCACGACCGCCCGTCAAAATTAGGAAAACAAAATGGCAGCTTTTAATAGTGGCTTGTGCATTGGACGCGGCGACGTCATGCCTTAATGACGTAATGATGTCATTAATGTACACAGACCGGCCGCTAAATGTTAATTGCAGGACTCAGTCGAGATGAGCTGATTCAGCAAAATGTGCCTAAGAACAAGAGAAAGTTATGGGGTGCAAGTCGCTATACAGAATACAAAAAAGTACTAATAAAACAACCCTAATGGTAAGGCCATTCTGCCATACAAGTAAATGTGTGCAAGAAATCTCCCGCAAGTGTTCCCTTTGCAGTTCATGATAGAATATGATAAAAATGATGATCCAAGCATACTATTGTTAATATACTTTGTAGAAGCCATTCTGATAGCAACTGATTAAGGTATATTGTGGAAAACAGACAATAGCTCATGTTATTAATCATTTTAAGTGAGCCAGAAATACCTGATAGAGACATAACTTGGCCATTCAGATATATTATGGCTAGATCTATTGCAATGTAAAGTTGGCGTATTACATAATATCCACTGAATTGGTACCAAAAACTCATAAATTGTATAGTGTCATGTTCGATTAAGAGCATTCCGTTTTGAAGAGGGTCTTCCACAATAGACCTGTCATGGCATTGTGTGAACTGATGGGAGATTCCTCATTAAATATTGGTTACTAGGTTGGAATCATAAAATGATTATCACCACTAGCATCTTAGTTATCACATCCCTCTTTGGGGCATACATTCTAATTCCCAATCCAAATCTCAGTTCATATATACAACCTGCTCCACAGAAATTAGTCACATGTCTCCAACTCTTTAGAGTTTACAGTCTAACAATCTTTGTTGGACTATGATGTTACCAAAATATCAGATGGTTATATATGCAAGTGTGTTAATGTTACAAATTCTTTTTTAAGAACACCTGTAGAAAATCATGTTAAACTGTTACCCACACCTTCTCAATGATGATCAACATTAAGATAGCTAGTCACCTATAGTTGGTCATTAATGCCAGTCTGTTTCTTATATGAGAATTTCAAAGGTATGGTCCAGACAAAATTCCTCATTCATTCATAGCGTGGCTGTTCCGTCCAAATGGTAAATCCAGTGTAACTTACATTGTGCCCATTTTTTTTGCCAAATCACCTCCTCTTGTTAGGGGATGTACTACCGACAAAATCACACGTCTCATTTGAGCTGTTGTGTTGCGGCTATCTCGGAAATGTCTATGTACAGGTGATTTGATGTTTGACATTCTAATGTTGGATTTATGTTCAGTCCACATGTCCTTGGCTTTACGTATAGTCTGTCCTACATAATACTTCACACAAGGGCATACATAACATTCTTGCTAAGTCATGTAGCTTGATTTTTTTCCCAGTGTTAGGGTGCTTAATGTGGTCTGCTTTGATAATGCTGGAGGAATGCTGACAATTTAGGTAAGGAAATGTGCCTGATCTGGGTTTTTGAAGCACCCTCTGTGAATTATCTTTAAGAACTTTCTGACAAATGTGTCCCTCAGGTTCCACTCCTTTTATGCGCCACCAGAGGTGGGTCGGGGAACAGGCGCTGTAATGTATGGTCTAGTCTGAGATTCCAATTTTTCTCAATCACTTTTCAGACCTGGTGACTTTGCGTGGAAAAGCATAGGGTATACATAATCCTGGTGTTGTCTTTTTTAGGACCTGGTTTGAGCAGATCCAACAAAATGTCAGCATGGGGATCTATTTGATTAAACCATTCCCTTTCATAGTGGGTACTCTTCCATTAGTGGGTGGGGGGTAACATTGTGTAGATCCTTAGCATATTTGACAGTATATTAATTTGATTAACTCCCAAATAGATTGACGCAGGGGGGAGCTTGGAAGAATTTGAACCTTTCACCCTCTCTCCTAGCGGGACAATACAAGATAATAATTTAAAGTAATTGGGGTGCCTTGATTTTCCTTACCAAAACTTGTTTATAAACAAAAAATATACTTGCAACTCAAACTAAATTGATAATTGTCAACATCCCCAAACCTTGCCTTTCAACCCAAAAGATACTTGTCCCAAAAAACTTGCTTTTAAAGATATTCTTATCTTAAAATGAAATTCCCAATTGTGACCACTCTTTCAACATGGTATTTAACCAAGGGGTACCCTTGGTCCCACAAACAAAAATTGAAAACTGCCAACTTCCCCAACGCAGGCCTTTAAGTGAAGGGGGGTCTGAAAAACCAAAATTCATAAACATCCCTATTTCACTGTACAGGCCTTTCAGTGAGGGAGGTGGAGGACGTCTGGAAAACAAAACTTCGAAATTGTCCCCACTCCCTAGACCTGGCCTTTGAACAGAAGACTGCTGCATGTCATTGATGCTTGGGTTTTTGGGGCTGGGGGAGAAATGCTTTGCAAAAGTGAGACCACATGTATCCAACATTGAACGTGTGATGAATGTTTTGTTTTTAAATCAACCGTGTGTTGATTCCTAAACGACATCTTGGTGTAATATTTGCCACAGGCCTTTTTACAAATCTGTAATTTCAACTGTTAGCATTTTGAGTGCGCAGGTAACTCCACATCTCAAGTCTTGAAGTTGAACTAGTTTTCATAAAATGAAATTTGTGCCTATGTTTGACACTAATAAAAACTTTCAGCCAGAAACGTGGAGACTATGTTCTAGTATTGTGCCATATTAATATTTTTATGTGGCTCTTTATAAGGCCAGTACTAAAAGAAAACTTAAGTGAAGTATAGTAGGGCCCCAAGATTGGGGGAAGAGGAACTCCCCAGGTTAAGGCCGGTCTCTCAATATACCGCTATAGGTACAACAATTGTTCTCTTGCTCGGGCTCCTGTGTCATTTCTATTATTCTCACTCTGGGGTTTTCTCTGTGTAGTTCTCTATTAGTCTCACAATTTATGAGTATGTCGCTCTTTGTGCCTCACTATTTCTGTCCTTTTCTATTTTGGTGTCTCTCTCTCTCTCTCTCTCTCTCTCGTTGCTTACCCCAGTCTTGTTCCCACCCTCTCTTTACTTTTTTGCATCAGACCCTCTTTTTTCCCAAGCCTGGGGCTTGGGAGCATAGAGCATGCTGAAAATTCTCACACAGGTGTATAGCTTGGATACATGCCTAATCATCTTGATGAGTTGCTATGAAGATTTTACTGATAGCAACCTACCATTCCTAGAATTTGGTAGGAAATTCAAACATTTGTTATGCCAGTGCAGAGCTGATGCCAGAAAGTCATCATACTGCACCATGTGCAGTTCTATGCAGATTTCACTTTAATGAAAGCTCTATGAGAAAAAAAAATCTCCAATGGGACAAGACACACTTGACAAATGTTGGGATGCATGCTCAGATCTCAGCCCCCCCCTAGATGATTTAGATTGTAAAAAATATACTGTAATATGGAGAATGAGGAAAGGACGGAGTTGGGCAGAGGGAGGTGCTTCATTGATGGGAATCATTTATGGGAGTGGTAAATCACATAGGGGGAAACTAATTAGTAGTTTTGCAATAGAATTAGATAGGCTACATGATATTACATGGCCTGCGGTAGTGGCCATGTAGTTATGGTTAAGTTGCTGTTACGCTCACCTGGTCTCTGCGGGAGCACTGGGGCACGGTTGGAGCCTTCCCTCGACTTGGCTCCCCTGTATCGCCTATCTTCCCCAACTGCTGCGGAGTATGTTGTTCTGGATGCTGGTATTGCCCCTGGAGAAGAGGAGAGGCAATGAGGATGACGCGGAGGTGTTACGAATTCCCTCGCCCCTTTCGTGCCAGAATGGAGTGCGCAAGAGCCTTCCCATGTAAGCTCACCTGTTTTTCTGTAATGCTGGGCTCTCCATCCTGCTTCCTTTAGAAGGGGCACGTAGAATGGGCCTAGTTGCTTCACTGGCCTGCGAAGTGGAGATCCAGACCGGCTGTGACAAATCCACTTGGATGGTAAATCTTTGGTTATGGTTATTGTTCGTGTTTTAATAATGTCTTTAGCAATGAGTCTTGACTTGATGGTACCCAATAATGATTTCTTGCAATGTCTCTGCTCTTCCCTATAGGTGTGAAGATGATATATCGGAAGCGTGGAGCGGATCCTGGGATTCCCCTGAGGATGATGGACTCTCAAGGTCAACAGGTAAACTGGCTGTTATAATGAAAGCCAAGACTCAGGTATGATGCGGCCAAGAGTTCGTTATATGTGTTTCTAACCTGTTGTGTTCTTTTCCCCTTGTAGGAGCGGTCCGACGGCGTGTAGCAGAGTCCGGATGATTGAAGATGGTTCAGCGGCTCCGGAGGAAGATACCGTGTTGAAGCGGGGAAGAAACAAAGGCTCCCGCGTCGCTGGAACTCCGAATCATGAGAGAAAAGGCCCCGACTCAGATGGAGTGCAGTTGGGTGCGCGCACAACAATGGAGTGACTGAAGTCAGATAAGTGCGCCTTCAGCGATGGAGCGGCTGGGGTCAGGTAGGAGCGCCTCAGCGATGGAGCGGCTGGGACCAGGTAGATGCGCCTTCAGCGATGGAGTGGCTGGAGTCAGGTAAGCCCGCCTTCATCGATGGAGTGGCTGAAATCAGGTAGGTGCGCCTTCAGAGATGGAGTAACCGGAATCAAAGTAGAGAACAGAGGTAAGCGTCGTTGCTGCAAAGCAGAGTAATGTGAAGTGAGGGCATGTGTTTGGGCTGGCCTTATAGAGGCTGGCTCAGGCCCCTCCCTTTAGCCACGCCTTGTGGCTCCACCTTGCCCTGACCAAGGGCTCCAGCACGTGCCTCCCAATGCTGTTCTACGTCCACGCCCGGGACTGATGCACGTGCCTTAGGCACAGAGTGTGCAAAGAACACATTTCCATGAGCCTGGCGCCAGAGGTGCCAGGACTGGGTCCATGTGGACCCTGGGGGTGATGAAGGCCTGGGCCCTTGCCCAATGGCCATGACAGTTGCTCATCTCATAGTAAGAGCACTTTTTGGGCGGCTTATAACTTCGCTCCCCCTGGACGAATCCACACCAAACTTTGCAATGAAAGTATATGGCACACCCTGAATTTGTTTGCAAAGTTTGATGAGGTTTGGTCCAAGAGGTCAAAGTTATAGGGGGGGACCCAAAATATCTTTTTTTCCCATAGACTGAATATGGAAAAACTTTGCTCACGCCTACAGCTCAAACCGCTGGCAGATTTTCACCAAATTTGAGGCAGGAGCAACGGCTTGGTCCCGAAAGCGTGCTTTTGTAAATTTGGTGAAAATCCATCCAGTAGTCTTTTTAAAAAGACCAAAAAGTAGGTCACCAAATATTTGTGATATCTATGTCCGCTCCGTGGATACACATCCCTGTTCGCTCCACGGACAGGATACTGATTGGCTAATCGGCTTGTGTCATGTCCGCGGACATGCGACGTGTTCGCTGATTGGATGGTGAAGAGTGTGAAGTGGGTCAGATATTTGGAAATGGCCGCCATCTTGGATTTGCGGCAAGCGGCCGGTGACTGCGGACATCGCGGTAAAAACATATTAAAAAACACAACATTGCACTTGTCAAACTTATCAAATAATCTCTGGGGAGGTGAGGGGTGATGAGGATGGGAGGGGATATGGCTGCAAGAACCAAAAATAAAACTGGTGTTTTTTGCCGCGAAAGTCCACGAACAGTCTGGATGTTCGCAAACAGTCCTGTGAAAGTTCACGGACACCTCACCTTACTGGTTTGGTGAAAAGCAGTTCTTGGATGGCTTATAACTTTGGCACCACTTAATGGAACTCCATGTAGATTTCTGACCTGATTCTGAGTGAGTTTGCAAAGTTTGGTGGGATTCTGTCATGAGTGGGCAAAATTAGAGGGGGCTCCCAAAATAATGTAAAGGCTTATAAATGAGGTGCCATTTGACAAATTTACACTTCATTTGGGAAACTGATAATATATTTAGATATAAATGTTTTTGCGAAGTTTGGTGGGATTTGTCAAGAGGGGGCAAAATTAAAGGGGTGGTCCCAAAATATTGTAAAGGCTTATAAATGTGGTGCCATTAGACAAATCTACACAAAGGTTTGCAAAAAGATTATAGATCTAGATATAGATGTTTTTGTAAAGTCTGAATTATTTTGTCAAGTGGGGGCTAGGCTATATGACGATTGTATGTGCATACATTTGACACTTTTGAAAAAATAAAACATGGCTGGATTTCCAGCAAACTTGCCAAGGAGCATTGGCAAGCACCTACTAGCATGGTTTTGCAAATGTGCCAGTGTTTTATTATTTGACAAGTGTCATAATGTAGCTACAAAAAATGTACCTTTAGTGACTGAGGGGTAGCTTGTGGCCATGGGCAGTGGCCAGATTATCCGGGTCATGGAATAAGGTCATGCTCTGGACAATCTGGCTACTGGCCATGACCACAAGGGACAAAACATAGGATTAAAATGGCCATGTCCACCTGAGACTGGCTTTGTGGTAAAGTTATTCGAAATTAGGATAAATCTGAAAGGGAAGAAAAATGTGCTAAATGGCAATATGGTCATAGGGTTCTCTTTTTATTGCCTTCTGCAGGCCGCCATGGAAAGCGAAGAGGGGACCTGTATGGAACCCTCTCCTTCCCGTCCCGGTGTAGGAAGAACAATCCTCTTTTTTAGCACCCCAGGTTCCCGCTTTGGGAATCTAGGGTGCTAATGGCCTTCATCCCGCATTTCAGGGGCTGGAATGGGGGGATAATGGTCCAGAGTTATCCACCCTCTCTTCGCTTGGGCTGATAACTTGGGCTGCTGGGCCGGTATCCACCGTTCCAGTCCCTGGAACGCAGGATGAACGCCACAATATTCCCATTAGCATAACACAAAATGCAAATGGAAATGTTGGAAAATCTTATTGAGTCTATGTACTTTACTGAGAAATATAAAGTAGATGGAGTCTATACATTTCTTTTTGTTCTATTTTTTTACTGTGAAAGGTGGTTCCTAAAGGAATTAGTCTTTTGTTGTTTTTGGATGGTTTTTATTTGGCAGGAGAGCTAAGAACGGAGGGTGGGGAGGGAAATGAGGGAAGAGGAACCAAACACAAATATGGAGGGGTAGGTGGACAAGGGAAAATGTTGCACGTGTGTTATTTCTAAGGTAGGGGGCATAGGTTTTTATTAGTCCAACTTAACCATAATGTCCCTTTAACAAAGGTTTTTCAGTGAATTTCATGGGTTTTTATCAGTGCATGCTATTTTCCTACAACTTACTAATATCATACTTACAATATAGCAATGTTTGTGTCCAATTAAAAAAGTGTCACCTTAAAACTCTGCCATTTCCCACTTTCTGGAATCACTTTCAACACTTCCAGCGTCGGACTGGCCTCATCGGCCGATTGGCCACTGGCCGATGGCCCTTGAGCACCTGGGGGGCCGGTTTTCAACAGCCACCCCCTGGGCCGGTTTTTGGCAGGTGTTTTTTGAGTGCATGACTGCATGTGCGTCGGGAACTGGGCTGGCCCTGTGCACTGCAGCAATAAAGCAAGGTAACAATGTGTGTGTGTTTACACGTTGTTACCTTGCTTTGATGATTTTTTTTGCAAATTGTTATTTGCATGCATCCGTCAAGGGCCCAGTCAGCCAGGCCATGGAGAAACACCATGGTAGCACTTTCGTCAATTGTCTCGAGTGTCGAGACAATTGACAAAAAGTCCTACGAATGTGCTATGAATTATCCGTGACTAATTCTAGCACGGTGAGCCGAGCGGGGGCTGGGCTCATGGGCTGAGGCCATAACAAGTACTTTAAGTTGCAAGCAACTTGTGCCTGGGCCGGGTCCTGGGGCTGGGGCCGCAGGGGGAAGGGAAGTTAAAAACCAATTAATGCAGGCAGCAGCGCCCGCACACAGAGACTTGGAGGCGCCAGAGAGGTCAATTCCGTGACGTGGAAGAGTTGTCAGTGTCACGTGAATATGGGCCTCTCTTGCTGCCTGCCGCCCGCCTGCGCATGATTTTGCACAGAGTCCGAGTCTCACTCAGAGACAGACACAGCCGCGCACACAGTGCAGCAGCAGGGCAGGGCACTGCACTGGCAGGCAGTCTGTGTTGCACTGAGGACAGGTGGACAGGTGCACTGCAGGCAGCCAGGCACTGTGTGCAGCAGACACTGTTTGTTGCATAAAAAGCAATGAGGAACTGGAAGGCAACCGCATCGTGCAGCAGGTAAGTGTAGGAGAATGGACTGCACAGTGGATGAGGTTGGGGGCTGGGGGGACACTCCTGGGGGCGTAGACGGACCCCTGAAACAGCCTGCTACAGTAGTACAGGGTGCTGGGGAACAAAAGACCGGCATTGCAGGGTCGGCGGCTGTCGGCCTTAATGGCCTAGATTCTGCACAGTCAGTCTTTTGTTGCCAGCATATAGACATAGATCCAGAGGCCCTCTTGTTTGATTTGCAGACCTCTCTTTGAGGTTTAGATTATGGATCGTGGATGGAATGGAATTCCTAGGCATTAATTAGTGAAAGTTAAGTGGCCCCCTTCTTGGTGGATAAAAGCACTCCCTGTAGCTCACCTAATACTAAATAATTTATCTGGCAGTGTAGGAGATACTTGAACAGTGCAAGGGGAGGTTACCTGCAGTTAAATGAGTCGGTTGTTGAAATAGCCTGGCTAACGGCTATGTAATGGGATACTCAAATGTGTGGCCTGTTGATCTACGGGACTATAAGAATGTAATTCTTAAGAATTACTTTTGTTGTTGGCCTCAGACTACGATTGACTACTCAGCCCGTGCATAATGTCATTAAAGGTGAGGTGAATTTAGCCGGCCGTAAGAGTTAGCAATGCATGCTATTATTGCAGTGAGTGACTAGGTTTGGCTGTGCAATGGCTAGATGTCAAGCAGCGTTGTTTTCGCTTGGCAGTGGCCAAAGATGGCTCTTGTGAGTTAGACTGGTATTTCAGTGAAAGTAGACATGCAGGTTAATTGATGCGGGAGGAGTGTAGATGCTGGAAAGACACTGAGACAGTCTAGGCATGCGACTGGAATGCAGCTTGTATGACCAAATGTCATGATGGCTTTGCTGCGAACAGGATGTGCAGGAAAGCAGTGAGACAGTTTTGCTGTGCAATAGATATCTGAGTAGTACACTTGAATTAACCTGGCTATGCATTTGGAGCATGGGTAATACAGGAGCTGGTTTTCATTCAATTTGTAATTTTACGGCGGTGAGTCGTCCCGTTGACATACGCGTGGGCTGCTCCCCGGAGGCAAATCTTTGTCATTTGCACGGACGAGTTCACTTTTGCACTGTTTCATTCAGCCGGCAGATACCATTTCATGCCAGCATTTGCACTGGCATGAAAAGCCATGTTAGCACAACTGCTGGAGTATTTGTATGGCAGAGAGGAAGGGTGGTAGTTGAAATACAAGTTGCATTTTGCCCCTCCTCTCCCCCATACAAATCAATGAAAATGGGCCGTGAGTGACTTAAGAAAACATGCGCAAAAGCCTTACCCACGGCTTTTGCACATGTTTCTTATGTTACGCTTCCATGAACATGAACTCCAACGAGTTAATCTAGATATTAGTTCAGATAATACAAGAAATCAAGATTGATACAAAGAGTTAATCTAGGTATGCGGGTAATACAATGTTATTCTGTCATGCAATTAAAAAGGGATAATAAAGTGAGTTGATACAGTTATGCAGTTTATATGCAAGTAAAAGAGTGACTTGTTCTAGTTATGCAATTGGTAAGTAGATACTAATATAGTGAGCCCATGAAATTAATTGTTGTGCAGGCAACACAATGAGGTAATCAAGCTATGTAGTTAATATGTGATTTATAACTGTGCTTTTGTTGGGCATGTACGCCCTGGGTGTGCAGGTAGACAGAAGGGTAATATAGCTATGCAGTAGGTTTATATGTTATATAGTAGTGAGTCATTGTAGTAATGTAATTGGTACGAAGCTAACACATACAACATTATCTGTGCATAAGATATGCAGGTAATGCACAGAGTCCCTTTAGCTGTGCATTGGGCATAGTGGTGAGCAGTAGGTAAGAATAACGATGCATATGCTGTGCTGGTATACAACGTGTCATTTAAGTGGTGGGACTGATGGTTACTGAAATTGCACAGGATTTGCTACGAACTAGACTTGCAGCTGAAACAATGAATCAATCTACATATGTAGGTAACACAAGTATGCAAAGTAGACATGTAGGTAGCACAATGTACACGTAGCTTATCTTAATGTTGATCACTCAGTTTGTCTAAAGGTGACAGCAGGGGTAGAGCACCAAGTCGTGCAAGTGCCTTAAAATGTCTGCACCCAATTAAAAGCCTAGCTCTGTCAGTCATGAATGCAGGTGTGGACTTTCCCGGGAGGCCTCTGCACATTGGGCCTCTTTTGGGTGGTACCAACTTTTATTTCCACATTTTCTCATAAGGAAATGATTGGGCTTGCTGAAAAAGTTAATATGGGGCCCCTTTGAAAATTATTTCCAGGGCCTCTTTTGGTTCCCAGTGAAGTCCACCCCTGGTGGGTGTTTTATGTTAATGAGGTTTTACAAAGTGCAAAACAATTCCCAAAGCCCTTAAATAAATAATGACCTGGGGATGCAAGTTGCTGCTTGCATGAGCGCAGCTACTCAAAAGTCTGGGACAGGTACTCAATACTAGAGTGCATTGGGTTCATTTATGGTGACTTGGGGAGTACAGCATGCTCAACACTTCAAAGTTTTTGGGGCGGCTCGTGTTCTGTAGTGTTTACCATACTACTGGATTGTATATATGGTACCACAATGATACAATGCATTTGTAATGGAGCATAAAACTACAAGCACCAGAATGCAGAGAAACTCAGGTTGCCCCTTTCTCAGCTGACTTGGGGCATAGTTATGTTATCAAACTGCCATACACCAACACTCTGTTCTGCATCCTGCTCCAAACCGTAATGTGATCATCGTGATGCTGTGACTCTCAGAGTCGGAGATGAAATATTCCTGCTCATTGCAGCTAAGAATATCATCAATGTTTCGGTTTCAAGGTGTTAAATCGGTTGCTCTCTGAGACCATGTGTTCACATTTTTCAGAAGCCAACTGTAATTATACACTGATAAGTTGTCAGTCACACCTGTGTGCTGTGTGAATCACAAACCTGAGACCCCTCATTATCCAATTACAACATCAACATGTTTGGATGCACAAAGCTCACAGTTCTTGCCCGTGGCCTCCCTGGCGCAGTGATGTCTGTTATTAAACGTTACTGCCTCCTCTTGGTCTACAAAGAGGAGTCAGTATTTATACACCCAGGCCCTCTTCTCTTTGCAAGTAATCAGTTAAGTTGTCCAACCCAAAAATGAAGGGATGGAGAAGATACAATGGGTTGCCCCCTCTCTACTCTCTCTCATTCCCTGTATTTATTTATTTATTGAGCAGTTGTTAGGTGATTATACATCTAATAAATTGTGTATATTTCTGTAGAGTCAGAAGCAAGGACGTGTGTTCTATGAGTGTAACAGCTCGCTGGAAGTGTGTGCAGTAATCAAAACCTTACCCTAACATCCCCAACCTATCCATAACTTCTCGCTAAACCTCATTCCGGTTTCCCTACCCCACCTTCCTAGCAAACCATCATCACCCTAACCCTCCTTCCCTGTTGGCATTGTGGAGCCCTGTATAAGCATCGACATGCAGCAGGTCCCAAAACTGCAGTGTGGGTGGTAGGTTCATGCCACTCCTGCGCCATCGGAGCTGTGGACCCTGTCACAGAACTGTATGCAAAGTTATGTTATTTTATGAGTTGTGTTGTAATGTAACAGACACTCCATAAGTAGCATTTTCTTTAAAGGATTCACAGATGATGGTTTGAGGGCCACTTTTTTTGAGGCAAGGATAGGGCCACTTTTTTGAGGCGAGGTGTGGGCCACTTTTTTGGGGCGAGGGGTGGGCCACTTTTTTTTGGGTGTCCGGGCCTATTTCTTGTCCCAGTCCGACCCTGAACACTTCTATACATTTTTGCAACTATTTCAACTAGTTTTGCATCCGTAGACGTCTACAAACATCTGACTTCATAGCGGTCCTTCCGGACAGTGCCACATGACCATACGCTGGCGCGCGGCATGATGCATGATGACGTGTCCGAGAACCCATCTGCACTTCACAATAAGATCTTTGCTGGCGAATTTCTGGGGGTTTTCGGTTTTACTTGAAACCATAACGTCCCTTTAACAAAGTTTTTTTGTTGAATTTCAAAGGTTTCTATTAGTGCAACTTAACCATAACGCCCCTTAACAAAGTTTTTTCATTGAATATGTATATATATATATATATATATATATATATATATATATATATATATATATAATAGTTATAACATAAACTAGCGCCGAGTTTGAGAGTGGCCTGAATCCTTGCAGGCTGTGTTTGAAGACACAGAACAACAATGTCTCATTCATTAAACATGAATTTAATAACATGTGGTATACCTATATCAACTCAGTAGGGAAACAGAGGTATAACGGGTGTCGTTATGTCTGCTCCCTCATCCCCCACATGTCGGGAGCACCCAAAGTACTCGTACCTCAGGAATGATCACCCTTAGAGGCCCAATGTTTGGTGCACTTAGCGCTGTGTCGGGTCCGTAGTCTGTTCCAGGGGCACAAAGTACAAGTTGTACTATTGGACAAGGACAGAGAGAAATGTGCAAAGGACGACAGTGCCCCTCAATTCAATACACAGCCTATGTTAAAATTGCTTTGAGTAGTGTTTGTATCAAAGAGATGGGAGAAGGCAGTGGTGATCTGTGTGGCAGGGGGGTTGGCAAGGTTTGGAGAAGAAGTTATATGGAACATTAATAAGAACTGCTATGAGATATGGACTGCATATATACCTAAACTAACATGGATTGAAGCACGTGAGACTCCAGTAAAAGTGCAACCAGGGGATGAATATCAGTTTTGTTTCTGAGGGCACAGAACTGTTCCAGTAGGCAATAACACTAGGTGCAGTAAGACAATGTTCATTCCAGGTCTCGCAAAAGGAACAGCGGCATTAATGGACATGTACTGGGTATGTGGCCAACAAGCATAGCTTCATCTTCCACCCTCTTGGCAAGGCACGTGCACACAAACAACTTTACACTCAGCTATCCTGATGGTGTCGGAAGTACACTTGACAATAGCATCTAAACAAAATGTGTTGCAATCCATTTAATCTTCTATCGATCCCCTCCAAATGACGAAGAAGTGGTTGGTGAAGCTGAGAAGTAAGCGATTGAATTATCAGTCGGAAGAATCGTCCAAGTTGCTCAAAGCAATTCCAGATAAATACTGGTTGTACAATAAAACAGAAGTCATCTTCATGCCTATTTTATTCCCAAGAATCCAGGCTGCTGCAAATGCCAAGTGGTTGCAGAATGTTCAATGGGAGGTGATCCAGTTGGCGAACAAGGCCTCAATGCTATCAAAAGTGAACTGTGGGTGATTTGGTTGATGACACTTCAAAATAGGTATGTCCTAGATCTCCTGAGGGTGATGGAAGGGGCCTTGGGCAAGAAGATTGGGCTGTCATGTTGCACATAAATACCCCTAATTGATGGGGGAATGGATCATTGATGCACACTATAGGGGCCTGGCATAAGCTGAAGACTGGTATGGAAAAGGAAGCAGCGTGTGTAGGCCGAGGATTGTTTTGAAATGTTCCTGGCTTGGGGCACTGGTGAAGATAGTGGTTCTGATCGTGGTGCTCCTGTTGGTTTTGCTTTGCACATGCCAGATGATGTTTCGATGTTGTGCCAAGACTATTCTGAGGAGCACAAGGATGATGGTTACTATTGGGACAGGGATTCTCCCCCAGGCACAAAAGATGGGCAGGCTCAAACTGAGGATTCAAATAAGACACACATGGTTAGAATTTAATGATCTATCCACCCCCACGGGACATTGAGATCACCCCTACCAGGTCCTGAAAACTACACTGAGCAATGAGTTGATTTATGGGGTGACAGGGACTGTATATATCTAACGTGTACCCCAGAGAAATATGCATGGGATGGGGCTAGTTTGTGTCACGTGTGGAGGGGATGGGTTGCTAAAGATCAAGCAGGTAGACAGAGAGAAAGGGAGAAGTTAGTCAATGAAGAGTTAACTAAATGGGGAATGTTGGGATGCATGTCCAGATCACAGCCCCTTCTAGACGATTTATATTGTGAAAAATATACTGAAATACGGAGAATGAGAACAGGACGGTGTGGGTGCATCATTAATGGGAATCATTGGTGGGAGTGGGAAATCACATGGGGGAAGCTAATTAGTAGAAATGCAATAGAATTACGTAGGATACATTATATATATATATATATATATAATATATAATATATATATATATATATATATATATATATATATATTACACGGCCACAGTAGTGGCCGTGTAGTTATGGTTAAGTTGCTGTTTCCATAGGAAGAGCACTTTTTGGGCGGCCGATAACTCCGTTCCCACTGGACTAATCCTCACCAAACTTTGCAAAAAAGTACATGGGCCACTCTGAATTGTTTTGCAAAGTTTGGTGATGTTTGGTCCAGTGGGGGAAAATGTATAGGGGTGTCCCAAAACGTCTTTTTTTCCCATAGACTGAATGGGCGAAAAACTTTGCGCACGGCTACAGGCCAAACCGCTGGATGGATTTTCACCAAATTTGCGGCAGGGGCTTGGTCCCGAAAGCATTCTTTTGTAAATTTGGTGACAATCCGTGCAGTACTTTTCTTTAAAACGATCAAAAAGTAGGTCTAAAAAAATGTGTGATATCTATGTCCGCTCCGTGGTCACACTTCCCTGTTCGCTCAGCGACAAGATACCGATTGGCTAAGGGGCTGGTGTCATGACCGCGGACACACAACGTCTCTGTCGATTGGCTGCTGCGAGACGCCGATAGCGGAGCAACAACCAGCATACACATGCTATATTTATAAAACTCTTTTGCTGTGTCACAGAGCTTTTGGAAAGGTTCAGACAGAAAGACATGGGTGATCAATGCATTTGTTCAGGGGGTCGGTCTTCATGATGTATTTTCTATGGCCACCTTGTACGCACAGAAAATGAGGGGTGTAATAACGGTAGCATTTCAGTCCATGCAGTGTACAGGAAACTTGTAACTGTTGTAAGGACACGCGTAGTGGTAGCGAACATTGAAATTGACAACATGCCGTAATTGCACTACTTTTTCCTATGGGTATTATTATATTCATTAGTACGCCGCCATGGGAGTCACATGCTACAGTGGTTGTGGCCAGGGCCTAGAGTCTAGGATGCATGGCCGTCGGCCGAAGGCCGAAGGCCTTACTTCGAAGACTGTAGACCCTGGCCACAACCACCACAGCATGTCACACCCATGGATACACCTGTCGGATTGCGTATCGATTGCCAAGTTGTGGGGAGTGTGTGCAGTCTTGGGTGCATGGCCAAAGGCCATGCTCCCAAGAACAAGTTATAAGCACTGGACGTCCAAGCCACTGCACATCTATCCCATGTAATATCTATGGACAAACAGCTAGGAGTGAAGCCTCTGGCCAGAAGCACTGAAGGATACCACACCTATAGAAAAGATCCCACTACCACATACACTGAGGTGGTTGTGGGGAGACCCTGCACTTTTGGAAGGCCATGCACCCAATAACAAAGTTATAGCCTCTTCATGATGTATTTTCTAAGGCCACCTTGTACGCACAGAAAATGAGGGGTCCAATAAGGACAGTATTTCAGTCTGGGCAGTGCACAGGGAACTTGTAACTGTTGTAAGG
This sequence comes from Ambystoma mexicanum, assembly GCA_002915635.3. Lineage (NCBI taxonomy): Eukaryota > Metazoa > Chordata > Amphibia > Caudata > Ambystomatidae > Ambystoma > Ambystoma mexicanum. Next base: position 192,432,456 of record CM010927.2, on the reverse strand, counting down.
ACACGTGTGGTGTTAGGGAACATTGAAATTGACAACATGTCGTAATTGCATTACTTTTTCCTATGGTTATTGTATTCATTAGTACGCCGCCATGGGTGTCACATGCTACGGTGGTTGTGGCCAGGGCCAAAACTTACTTCCAAAACTCTAGGCCCTGGCCACAAACACTGCTGGATGTCACACCCATGGATACACCCATAGTAATGCATATCCATTGCCTGGTTGTGGGGAGTGTGTGCAGTCTTGGGTGCATGGCCAAAGGCCATGCCCACAACAACAAATATATAAACTCTTCTCTTACAAGCCCACATGGTTTTATCTAGTGCAGTGGTTGTGGCCAAGATGTGTACTTTTGGGTGCACGGTTGCAGGCTGTGTACCATACACCCAAGCATGCACCCAAAAGGAAACTTGTAAGCACTGGAGTTATAAGCCATTTCACAACCATATATTTAAATGTATGGACATACACCTAAGATTTTAGGCCCTGCCCACAAACAGTGCAGCATTTCAGAGCTACAGAGACTCCCCTAATATTCAACATCAGTCAGGTGGCTGTGGGGAGGGTTTGCAGTTATGATTGCATGGCCTCAGGCCATGCACCCAACAGCACAGTTATATGTAGTGTACTTACAAGGCACAATGGGTGTGATATGGTGTGGTAGTGCATCACTCAGGCGGCTGTGGGGAGGGGCTGCAATCACGCCATGGGTGTCACATGCTACGGTGGTTGTGGCCAGGGCCTAGAGTCTTGGATGCATGGCCGTCGGCCGAAGGCCGAAGGCCTTACTTCCAAAACTCTAGGCCCTGGCCACAAACACTGCAGGATGTCACACCCATGGATACACCCATAGTAATGTGTATAGATTGCCTGGTTTTGGGGAGTGTGTGCAGTCTTGGGTGCATGGCCAAAGGCCATGCCCCCAACAGCAAAGATATAACCTCTTCACTTACAAGCCCACATGGGTTTTATCTAGTGCGGTGGTTGTGGCCAAGATGTGTACTTTTGGGTGCATGGTTGCAGGCTGTATGCCATACACCCAAGCATGCACCCAAAAGGAAACTTGTAACCACTTTGATTATAAGCCACTTCACAACCATATATTGAAATGTATGGACATACACCTAAGATTTTAGGCCCTGCCCACAAACAGTGCAGCATTTCAGAGCTACAGAGACACCCCTAGTATTCTACATCAGTCAGGTGGCTGTGGGGAGGGTCTGCAAACATGAGTGCATGGCCGCAGGCCATGCACCAAACAGCACAGTAATATGTAGTGTACTTACAAGGCACAATGGGTGTGATATGGTGTGGTAGTGCATCACTCAGGCAGCTGTGGGGAGGCGCTGCAATCAAAAGCACATTTGTACATAGTGTAGCTATATGCCGCAATGGATGTCATATGGTGTGGTATTAGTGGCCATGGTGCAGAGTATTTCAACAAAGTAATAAGCACTGCAGTTGTAAGCAACTATGCATTTTATATACTTTATACCCATACATTGATAATTCTATGCCCTCAAACTCACGTCTGTAGCCTGTGGCTACAAACTACTGCAACATATCACGTGTGGTGTTTCTGGCCAGGACCCAGAGTCTTGAGTGCATGGCCAAAGGCCAAAGGCCATGCACCCAAGACTGAAGTCATAAGCAGTGGAGTTATAAGTGAATATGGGTGTGGTGTAATGCGCTAGTTGTGTGCACGCCCTAGTGTCTTGGCTGCATGGCTGCAGATGATGGTCCTAAAAGTAAATTTATAAGTAGCTAATTTACAAGGACCATGGTTTTGATATGCAGCAATGGTTGTGGCTAGGAACTATACTCTTTGTACCTTGGTCGTAAGGCGTAGGTAGGTAGGTTACACACCGAAGATGCAAGGGCCAGCCTACAGCCACGCAGCATATTACTACCATAGATTAGACGTGTAGATTTTCATGTGTAGGAAATGACTGCCAATATACTTACTCCTCACTTTGTTCAGAATCCACATATATTTTATTTAAATGCCTTTCGTACTTGGCGGAAGTATCCCTTTTTTAATTTCTGTGATAAAAGAAAAAGGTATGTTAGTCTTTGCATTTTATGAAAACTTACTACATTGCATAATAGACAGTTTACCTTTTTTTTTACCCTCATATTTAGTTTACAAACCAGTGTACTGTGCATTGTACTCAGTTTCTGTGTTTGCTTTTCTAATCCTTGGGTCTAGGGAAAAGAATTCTTTGTCGGATTAAAAAAAAACCTTCATTTGCTATGGTACTACCTATTTCCTTGTTTCCTTTGAGTGTTTCCTTCATCTTTCTGATTAATGTTATGTTTGTTGCCTTCCTGCCGATTTTTAACAACAGTTAGATACCTGTAGGTGTATTCTAACTGTGCATTTGTTCCTACAGATCTGTGATATTCATTTATTTGTGTTGTTGTTATATCCTGTTTCCTTCATCTTTCTGATTAATGTTAGGTTTGTTGCCTTCATGCCAATTTTTAACAACAGTTAGATACCTGTAGGCGTATTCTAACTGTGCATTTGTTCCACCAGATCTGTGATATTAATTTATTTGTGTCGTTGTTATATCCTGTTTCCTTCATCTTTCGGATTAATGTTACGTTTGGTGCCTTCCTGCCGATTTTTAACAACAGTTAGATACCTGTAGGCGTATTCTAACTGTGCATTTGTTCCTACAGATCTGTGATATTCATTTATTTGTGTGGTTGTTATATCCTCTTGGGCAGTTAGATACCTGTTGGCCTATTCTAACTGTTTGTAGTCTTTCACATAATTTTTTGACAATCTTGAAGTACACATTATTTATTAAATTTTGGCTTTAAGAAGATTAAATACGTATTTGAAAGATTAGCTGGCAATCTCTGCTTTAGAGTAATGGTGCTATCATTACATTCAAACCATCCACATTTCTTTTTAATGTATGCAGTGTAGTGACCTGCATTGTTTGTAGCTCCTGCATGGTAGATTATACCTATTGTTGTAAAGGTTTTCTTTTCAAGTGACACTTGACCGTGTGTGAATCCAGTCAGTTTACAGTTGTTTTTGGTACCATCTGCATTATAACGTAGAAGTATAAGTATTATGTAGGCACTACGTGATTGTATTAGTAAGGTGGAGCGATTGTCTGAATTGCAAATAGTACATAATCTGCCATGGTTTGCATTCTGTACAAATTGCTGAAATGGAATGCTTTCACAATTTGGTATGGAAACATAAACAAATTGCTCATTTGGGATTTCTTCCAGTATCACATTGCTACAGAGAGTGCATATATGTTTCCACATGTACGAAATCTGGAAGATTTCATTTACAGGTATGCTTTTGTTTTCCAATACTAATAGTAGGAACATTAGACATTTTTGTGGATCTTCTTGTGAGTTCATAGTGAATCTCACCATTCCAGCACAGTCGTCCAATTCTTGCCTTATACCATGAACACTGTATGTGTTGTCAGGATTGCTTGTTGCATTTCTATGAAGCACTAACATTTGCAAACACAATTGATCTGTACTGTGCAAGTAAATATTGTTAACAATTGGTGGCAATTGAAATAGAATATTCATTGCTACATTTGCATAGCAACTTGCCCCACTTTCATTTGCAAATTTGAATGGACCAGCTAGTTCTGTATCTGAGTGCATTTTTCGGAATTTCTGTTCCTTCTTTGACGACGTCCCTGGTTTACATTCCCTAATAGGTTCTTCTTTGTTTGTGGTAATTGATGAAACTTTAGCTTCTTTCCTTTTCTTTGAGGAATTTGCTGTTGGATTCTGTTGCATTTCTGTTTCATTTAGTTTTCTTTTACCACGTTTTACTTTATCTGGAACAGGATATTGTTTCAGATGAGGGGTGTACAGTGAACGCAGTCTATTGTATTCTAGAATGCAAGGAATATCAGCTTTGACGTTACTTGCATCAAAGTTCATTAGCAATAGACCGTCAAGTGTACGTAAGCGTGATAATGCTACGTAGCTCATGCCTTCCTTAAAGACTGTGTTTCCTATATCTATCAATGCTTTGTCTAGGGTAAGACCTTGGGATTTATGAATGGTAACTGCATATGCAAGAGTTAGAGAAAATTGCTCTCTACGTAGATACATGTCTTTGAAGAGAAGGAATCAAGCAATTGAGCGCCCTATCCTTTTCACTTCGGAAACTTGATCAAAGCGAATATTGACAAACTGAATGTTGCTGTCACGTGCGTATGATTGAAAGCCAACAACTGTACCCAGTGCTCCATTAACTAGCCCTTGCTCGACGTCAAGTTTACATTAAAGCATTACTCTGCAATTTAAGGATAATTTTAATATTTTTTCCAACCCAGCTGTGTTGTTCTAAACTATTTAGTCTTGTTGTGGCTTGCTCACACATGGGTACTGTCATACCATGTACGTCTAGTTTGTCTGTGGCGCTAATTTCCATTATTGGTTGCATTTCTTTATTTAACATTGTTTCATTGAATTTTAACATT
>CM010927.2:192369183-192427958 GCA_002915635.3 Ambystoma mexicanum | reverse complement strand
ACCGTGCACTGCTAAGACTAAGACCAGGACATCAAAGATGACATCAAAAGATGACATCAAAAGAATTTATTGCGATATTGAAAGTATGAGTTCTCCGCAATAAATTGAAGAAGAGTCAAAATAAATTCTTTCTGTGCACGGATAGGTGGTGATTCGAGTAGGAGCCATTCGACAGATTCCATGCCGAGATCATGGGGAATAGATGTGTATAAGCTCTTCACGTCGATTGTGAACATAAAATGCTCTTGATTGAATATTGTGTCATTGGGCTTCTGTAAAAAGTGCGACGTATCTCTGATGTAAGTAGGCGTTTTCTGTATCAGCGGTTGGAGAAAAAAGTCAATATAAACTCCGAGTGGTTGGTTTATGCTGTCCATACCTGCTACAATAGGTCTTCCTGGTGGTTTCACTTGATCTTTATGGATTTTCGGTAATGTGTAAAAGTTCGGAATCCTAGGGTGAGTATTATTGAGAAATTTGCGAGTATGTTCATTTATCCAGTCAAGTTCAAAAGCTTTATCGAGCAGGGTTTCCAAGTTTTGTTTAATGGACACGGTGGGGTCGTGATCCAAAGGTGCATAGACATTGCGATCCTGTAATTGTCTCATGCATTCAGCATCATAATCCGTGGTGTTCATGATCACCAATGCCCCTCCTTTGTCTGCTGGGCGGATAGTTATCTCTTTGTCACCATATAAATCACGGATTGATTTCATTTCGTGTGGTTTCATATTCTTGTATGGTGGAATTTTGTAACTGATCCGTTCGAGATCCTGGTGACCATTTTCTGAAAGATGTCTATCGATGGAACTGAGATTGGTGGTATAAAGTTACTCTTGGTTCGGAACTCTTGAAAATCAGGTAGATCGGTGGTACTCTCATGTGGTTCGAGTTCTTCAAAGAATACCTTCAGTTTCAATTTTCTGATGAATTTATAAAGTTCGATCTTGGAGTTAAACAAGGTTGTACTGTATGTAGGCACAAAGCTTAACCCTTTCTGCAGTGTATTTACTTCGGTCTTGCTCAATGCTCTCTGAGATATGTTGATGACTAGGTTTTCCTCAGTTGCAGTCGTGTTTGTGGTTTGTTTCTGAGGTTTCCTCCTCCCCTGCGGGTTCTTTTGGGCGGCTCCTAAAAAAGCCGAGCCTGTGGGTGTTTGGATTGAAGGACTGACTGGGCGATTTTCATCACCCGATGGTCGTTCTGTGTGTGCATCAAAGTCCCTTTGTGGTTCTGAGTCAGAGCTCGATGTGGTATCTGTTGGATGTTTGTATGGTTTCTTTGAGGCTACTGGTCCATATTTTTCCATCCATGTATATACCTCTTCATTGATATAATCATAGGTATCGCGCTTAAATTTTTAACCTTTTTGAGTTCCAACTCAGTTTTATACCCTTCCAGTTTTGTGTTGATTTCTGTTAGGATAATATCGTATTCTTCTTTACCCAGTGATGTCACAAGCTCTTTCTCGATTTCTTGGATTTCGGTATTAAGAGAAATTAGATTTTTAGATAATTCTTGATGGTTAATAGTATCAAGTCTAGTGAACACTTGTTCAGAATAGCCTCCACTTTCGTACGAATTCTTTGCTTTCTTTGCACAGGGTAGGCCGGAGTTGGATGCGTAAGCCTCTTGGGATGCGCTGATTCAACGAAATGTGCAGAAACCTTAGGGTTTCGACTGAGGAAGCGGCTGCCATTCTCGAATTGATCAGCGAAACGACTATAGGCACACATGCCACTACCACTAAGGATCCGGCGAAACGCATCAAACAGCTGGAATATCTAATTCGCAAAGAAATTAATCGTAAACTACATGCGATTACATTAGGACGTTACTTTAAGAATCACTAGACTTGATACTATTAACCATCCAAGAATTATCTAAAAATCTAATTTCTCTTAATACCGAAATCCAAGAAATCGAGAAAGAGCTTGTGACATCACTGGGTAAAGAAGAATACGATATTATCCTAACAGAAATCAACACAAAACTGGAAGGGTATAAAACTGAGTTGGAACTCAAAAAGGTTAAAAAATTTAAGCGCGATACCTATGATTATATCAATGAAGAGGTATATACATGGATGGAAAAATATGGACCAGTAGCCTCAAAGAAACCATACAAACATCCAACAGATACCACATCGAGCTCTGACTCAGAACCACAAAGGACTTTGATGCACACACAGAACGACCATCGGGTGATGAAAATCGCCCAGTCAGTCCTTCAATCCAAACACCCACAGGCTCGGCTTTTTTAGGAGCCCGCCCAAAAGAACCCGCAGGGGGAGGAGGAAACCTCAGAAACAAACCACAAACACGACTGCAACTGAGGAAAACCTAGTCATCAACATATCTCAGAGAGCATTGAGCAAGACCGAAGTAAATACACTGCAGAAAGGGTTAAGCTTTGTGCCTACATACAGTACAACCTTGTTTAACTCCAAGATCGAACTTTATAAATTCATCAGAAAATTGAAACTGAAGGTATTCTTGAAGAACTCGAACCACATGAGAGTACCACCGATCTACCTGATTTTCAAGAGTTCCGAACCAAGAGTAACTTTATACCACCAATCTCAGTTCCATCGATAGACATCTTTCAGAAAATGGTCACCAAGGATCTCGAACGGATCAGTTACAAAATTCCACCATACAAGAATATGAAACCACACGAAATGAAATCAATCCGTGATTTATATGGTGACAAAGAGATAACTATCCGCCCAGCAGACAAAGGAGGGGCATGGTGATCATGAACACCACGGATTATGATGCTGAATGCATGAGACAATTACAGGATCGCAATGTCTATGCACCTTTGGATCACGACCCCACCGTGTCCATTAAACAAAACTTGGAAACCCTGCTCGATAAAGCTTTTGAACTTGACTGGATAAATGAACATACTCGCAAATTTCTCAATAATACTCACCCTAGGATTCCGAACTTTACACATTACCGAAAATCCATAAAGATCAAGTGAAACCACCAGGAAGACCTATTGTAGCAGGTATGGACAGCATAAACCAACCACTCGGAGTTTATATTGACTTTTTTCTCCAACCGCTGATACAGAAAACGCCTACTTACATCAGAGATACGTCGCACTTTTTACAGAAGCTCAATGACACAATATTCAATCAAGAGCATTTCATGTTCACAATCGACGTGAAGAGCTTATACACATCTATTCCCCATGATCTCGGCATGGAATCTGTCGAATGGCTCCTACTCGAATCACCACCTATCCGTGCACAGAAAGAATTTATTTTGACTCTTCTTCAATTTATTGCGGAGAACTCATACTTTCAATATCGCAATAAATTCTTTTTGCAAACCTCAGGGACATCAATGGGTGCGACTATGGCACCATCATATGCTAATTGTTTCATGTACAAATTTGAATCTGAGCATGTCCTTAATAAACAAGAGTGGAATCAGAACATCTACCTATGGCTACGCTACATTGATGATATATTTGGAATTTGGACCGGCACCACGATAGGTTCGTGGCTTTTTTTGAATATCTTAATAGCATTGACCCACGCATCCAATTCACGAACGAGATATCTATAAAACATATCACATTCCTGGATGTTAGCATTGTCAAAACGGATATTGGCTACAACACCACTTTATTCCGCAAGACCACCGATCGCAATAATCTTTTACACCGTTTAAGTTTTCATCAACCTAGCCTTTTGAAAAATTTACCATACAGTCAACTCTTACGAGTGAAAAAGATAGTAAGTGATCCTGCAGAATACTTATCTCAACAGCTAGCTATGAAAGACAAATTCCTAGCCCGTGGTTACTCAGAAGAAGAATTACACACAGCGTCCCAAAGAGTGCAAACTCTGGATCGTGACACACTTCTTAACGGTACAACTAAAACCAAAAGGGAGCTACAAACACCGGTATATGTTTCAAGATTTTCCATTCAGAGCAATAAAATAAAGAATTCTATTAAGAAACATTGGAACATCTTCAGGAACGATGTGAGAGTACAGAAATTGTTTGATCAATTACCGATATTTGCCTATCAAAGAAGTAGGAATTTGCGTGATGAACTAGTACGCACGAGACCTCCTTTGAAAGAACCTAGCACTCAACGCACAGGAACATACCCTTGTCTTCATTGTACTAATTGTAATTTGGTCATCAAAGGTAACACTATATACCACCCCAACACGGGTAATAAGATTCTGTTGAAGACATTTGGCACGTGTGATAGTGAGAACATTATTTATGGAATCAAGTGCCCTGTGGGAAGTATTATGTTGGCCAATCCATGAGAGCAGCTAAAGTACGGTGGAACGAGCATCGCTCTTGTGTACGAAACTCTAATCCCAACTCAGCAGTGGCTCGCCATTGGAACGAGAAACGCCACAATTTGACACAAATTAGATTTTTGATCTTGAAGTGTTACACAAAGTTAATCCACACGAAGATCTGAGCCTCGGCTTAATCAACGAGAGACATATTGGATCGACAGACTTGGGAGCCTGTATCCCAATGGCCTCAATGAAGAAATTAATTACCATTGTTATCTTTGAATATGATGTATCTATGTTGATTCCATGTGACATCACGCAATGTTTTTTCGTATTGATCACTGTTAATTTCACGTGCCTGAACATTATGTCAGACCTTGTTAGTATCCTTAGGTATTGTTAATATGTACGCAGTACTGCAGATCATCTGAGTCGTGATGTTAACACCTGCTAATCATCCTAATTAACATGTTAATTGCACGTTATGTGCCCATGCATCTAAGCAGCCTTTCCCGGACGCCCGTCTGGGACCCAAGGTGACACCTCGGTGCCACCTACCACGGCTGTGTTGCATGTTTACTATCCCCTACTTTTACAAGGGCCACCATTTTATGGTGCCTTCGTTGTTATATATGTTCACTTTCTATCAAGTACTCTTGTGTTTACTTTCCCATAGTATTTTTTCTATGTCTATTTTTTTGTACTTTTTATTTTTACTTCCATTTCCTTCTTCTTTTCTTTACCCGAGTGTGGATAATTGCATGATTGGCTCTAAATATGCCTATACGCCTCATATGCAGCCTCCTAAATGTACGTGCCGCATTGCGCCGCTCCCCCGATGCAATGCGATCACGTGGGTATAACTAGCAGCGTTACCATTAGCAACGCTTGCTTACAGCAATGCAGAACAGCGTTCTCCTGGCCGGCATAGACCCTGATTGTCTTCCAGGTAAACATGGGAGATCATTCTTTCTAATCACAGCGCCACTGCGCTTCATTGACTCTTTTTGAAACACAATCTTGCTTTTTTCAGCTTCACCGATTAGGTCACATTCTGCATTCTGTTGTCACTGACAGCAGACCACATATCTGCTTGTGATTGTAGATTCCTGCTTCTACGCGGCCAAACACTTCTCGTGAGTCCGTTTACATTATTTTTTCTTTTTTCCTTATTTTTTCTTTATTTACAGGTTATATCCTCGATGTTACTTGCACTCATTGACTCTCTATTTCTGTCTCTTTTTCTATTACATGTTTCACTTTGACCTGAATCCTCATCCGTTTTTCGGTATGTGATTTCAATTTTACTTTCCCTTTCCTTGGTGACTTATGATTGTATATTGTGTTATTTCTAATATATATGATTATACATTGTTTTTTCATGTCATATGTTTGATTTCATGTTATTAGATTAGACTTACCCTGATGAAGGAGCCATTTGCTCCGAAATGCATTGGTATATGAAGTCTATTTAAGTATGAGAAGTGGCGGTCTAATCCTCACTAAGACAGAATAGTGATTTTCCTCTTTTTACTTTTTGGAAATGCATGTTTTTGATAAATATATTACTCTTACCACTACTTTGGATCAAGCATTGTCTTCATTGAATTTAAGCATAAGAAAAAAAGAAAAGAAGCAAAGAAGAATTGATATTTAAATTTACGTTTGAATCATATCACCCTAGTAGGGTTTGTACGGAGAGCGGTTGTTTGACTAGATTTTTCATCTAGCCTTTTTTGTTCTTGTATCTATGAGTCAGGGTGTCTCCAGACTTATAACAACCAGCTCCCGTAAGCATCCATTCGAGCTTTCGTTTAATTTTTAGATTTTTTTGGAATACTTATATATAGACTATATACAACGTGTGGTGCCCACTCCATTCCATGTTCAGTTCTGCTAGGTACTCACAATATAAATTTGAAATAGGCCTCGCCACGGATCTGGTCAGGTTTTGGACTGGACTCCGGTTCTGGTCTCGGCACTTCACAGTGATCTGGGTCAGCACTCTGGTTCTGCTCACAGCGGTCTGGGTCACTCTGGATCTCTGGTCTGGTCTCTGGCAATTGTTCTTGGCAAAAGAATTCAAACAGCTCGCCGGCTGTGGAATAGTTTGCAAATGAGTTTAAGGTTGCTGAGGCCTGCTGAGAAGAGTTCTCAGTTTGTGGGTTTAGGCCCTTGCTTTAAGTTCTGAAGTAAAGTTCTGGTCTTTGGAGATTGATGGATTTGAAGTCTGGATCTCTGGATGTGAAGTCGTTGGTCAGCATGCTCCACAGCAAATGGAATTGAATGTCTCTACCTGTCCCAGCAGTCTCTTTTTATGTGTTTGAAATCGGTGTGTGCCTGGCCTAGCTAAGCCTGACCCTCTCTACTTGTCATTGCCCAATTCTCCCCTCTCCATGATTGGGGGAAGGAAATGGATTGTCATCATGATGAGGTCTGTTTATGGGTCAGAGGATCCTCCCCTGGTCAGTTTGCCCACAAATCTATATTTGATTCAAATACATCTTTCCCAGATATACAATTGTTGAAATTACATGTGCACATTATATATTCCTTATTGTCCATGCTTGTCCGCCTCTGATCTTCCTGGGGGCTTGCATTCAAAAATGACAACATTTTGCGCTTTTTAACTGGTTTTGCAATATCGGACATTTACCCAAAATTACACACATGTGCGCAAGGAGTATGGACATTAATTGATGAAGTGTCAGATATTTAACATGCAGACATTTGGAGTGAGACCCTATTTTCCGCTAGCAACCCCCAGAATACACCACAGGGTCCTAACGCCTCTCAAAATGTTCACAGAAAAATCACAAAAATAATGATATTACTTATATAATTCTGACAAGTCCGCACTATGATTATCTATCTTTTAAAATTATGCTCTGGTCAAAAGGGGTGTGGCTTCCCACATCACAGGTGGAATAACTGGTTTATCCACTTCCCCCAAGCTCAGCTGCTAGCAGAGGCACTGCCCCTCCCAGTTTCCCCTAAGAGGAAGCCACTTTACGATGCCCCCAATATAACATTTGCCTGAGTCAAGGGAGTTGCATTGTTCTGTTCCTTCCAGTGCCAGGTGCTCCACCCCTAATCTAATCAGAGAGGTGACAGCTCCTTTTGGCAAGGGGCAGAAGGATGCAGCTAGGCCTGGAAGAGTGGCTGAACAGGTGTCTCCTGTCAGGGGTAGTTGTCAGGCAGAATTCAGTTTCATTAAGCCAGGTTTCAGCTAAATGTCACTTTTTGTTCCCAGTTTAAATCACTTACAATTTTTACATATACATTAAATAATTACTTCCTTCAAGTCATTTCAGAATGTAGTTTTACCTTGTATCCACCTCTTAGCAAGTCTTTCCTTGGTCTGGTTTTGTTTCATTTGTTCAGTTTTAGACAAAAGTCTGGTGGTTTTAAAACGCTGGCTTTCTGATAGTGGTGAGTACTGGTAATGCAACCATTTTTGGGATTAAGAAAATGAATTCCCCACAGTTGTGAATTGCATTTTGGCAATGAGCATCGCCATTCCCAATGGTTTCAGGCTACTGTGTGTGTAGCCCAATGGTGGATTTAGGCAGTGCCCTCCTGTGCTCACAACATAGGCAAAAATGGGTGGCAGCCTATTCTTCATGTTTTCCCTGTGCACTCTCTGGGAAGTTCTGGCCATCATGATGTTTTCAATGCCAGTAAGGCACAGTTTTATGGTAGGGCTTGTATGCATGGGTAAAAACATCCCACAAGCCCCCCCTCTTGCGATGGCCATTCTGTCCTTTCGCTGATGGAACTCGCAAGATCTGGGATGTTCTCCTCCTCTTCTTCCAATTCCATGGATGGCACAGTTCAGCATCTTGTCCTCCCTCCAATCGATCAATCAGTTCTCCTTGCTGGTCCTGATGGGAGGATTGGGCGGTACCCCGGGCCCCTCGGGTCTCTGCTCCCGGTCCCGGTCGTCCTCCTTGGTCAGTCTCCATGGTTTCATCTCTCCTAGGATGATAAAGCAAAGCGGCAATACCTATTCGTAGACATTTCTTCACCACTATTAATGGTGTGGCGAACATATACATTTTATGAATCAGAAGATATGAACATATACATTTCCTTTTTTAAATTAGGAGACAAGAACATATATATATATATACAAGGATCACAGAATTTTATATGCTATATGTGGAAAATTTTAGGGTTGGAACTGAATTACTCTGGAGCGGCCCCCTCTGGGATTCCAGTGGATTCCTCCAGTTGTTGCAGAGTGTGCCTGGGATGGCAACACTTTAGCTGATTTATATGTACCCACTTGTCTTCCTCTTCCGCCAGACTGCCTTTGGGGATGCAGATCTTATAGGCAACAGGGAGATCTTGTCTATAATTTCAAACGGTCCCTTCCATGTAGGCAAAAATGTTCTCTGTTTGGCCTGGTTTCTTTGGAAATTGTATAGATAGACCTGATCACCCACCTTATATTCCTTCCGGGTGGTCTTCAGGTCGTAGTGGGTCTTCATGCTCTCAGCTGATCTTTCTAGATTCCGCTGAGCATAGGCAAAAGCATGTTGAAGGTGTTTCCTTAAATTCTCCACATACTCATGAGTTGTGGAGGCATTTATCAACGTTTGCTCTTGGGTTCTGTAGAGCAAATGCTGGGGAAGCACCATCTTGCGTCCAGTCATCAACTCAAATGGTGACATTTTAGTTGCAGATGAAGGGGTAGATCTGATGGCCATTAGGACCAGAGGTAATCGGATATCCCAACTTGGCCCAGAATCTGCCACAAACTTTTTTAAGATGCTCACAATGGTTCGGTTATATCTCTCCACTGCTCCAGAAGAAGCTGGCCTGTAAGCAATGTGTAGCTTTCTTTTGACCCCCAGTATCTCCCACATCTTTGTCATTACTTCACTGGTGAAGTGGCTACTCTGTCTGACTCAATCCTTTGAGGTAGACCAAAACGGGAAAAGATGTGGTAATCATCAGGGCAGCTGCTGTTTCTGCCTTGCAGTTTGGGGCTGGGAGACATTCCACCCACTTGGTAAACAAGCATGTAACGGTCAACATGTACTTGTTTCCTCTAGACGAGCGAATCACAGGGCCTACAAAGTCGATTTGCAAATCTGACCATGGCAGTGTCATCCCCCTTTTTGGAGAGGTGCACGGTGTGTGAGGGATGATGGCTGAAATTGTGCACACACAAGACACCCCTTCAAGTATTGGTCGAGTCCTGCCCATGTGTGGCCAGTATGCAACCTCTCTTAAGATTTCCAGTGTTGTGTGAAACCCCCTATGACCGGCGGTGGCCGCATCATGGGCGTGACTTAACATCAGGCTTCGGAATGAGGTAGGAACGACCCACTGATCATGGCCAGCTTGGGATTTCCTTACCAACAAACCGTCTTGGATTCGGAACATTTTTGGACATTTCATCAACACTCTTAGGTCCTCTTTTCCAATGTAATCTGTGTCCGTCAGGGGAAAGTTCTCAGGGTCCTCAAGGTGTTGGTAAAACTTACCAATGATTGGATCCCCCTTCTGAGCTGTAATCAAATCAGCATCAGGGGTCTCCTTGCTTCATTGGGCAGTTGAAAGATCATTGTGAGCATTTGTCTGGGACCTAGTGATCACAGTGACCTGGATTTCCCCCAACAGGAACTCTATTTCTATTAGATCCCCTTGGATGGCCCTGGTTTTGGCCAGCTGATCAGCTAAATCATTTCCAGTTTTGTCTGGTCCCTCTACTTTGGAATGACCCTTGATCTTTTTCCAGTAGATGGTCATCCCATTCGATGTGACCAGATCATCAATATTTTGGATTAACTTCCCATGTTTCAGAGGTTTGTTATTAGCGTATAACATTCCTCTGGTTTTCCAGTTGACCAGGTGCTCCACGAACCTGTTCCGTACATAATCCGAATCTGTGATTATGACCAGTTCGTGGAGTTGATGCTGGACAGCAGTGAGGATGGCCTGATGCACAGCCATCAATTCTGCCACCTGACTACTTCGGGGACCAATTTTGTATCCAGCGGAGGGTTCTGGGAACTAATTCACCCATGCATTCCCTACGCCGGCCACAATTCTTCTTTCTCCCGTTATTGTCAACATGGTAAGAGCATCCATCCACATAGACAGTGGGCATTCCGTCACACTTGTCTTCTTCAAAGGACTTTGTGTGGGGAATTAAGGTATGCCTCCATGTTGTCCTTGATTTTTAGACTTTCGTCCTCGAGACAGTTTTCTCTGGCACAATCATGCAAGTCAGCCAGACCTTGCGCGAGGGACTCTTCTTGTTTTGCCATATCTGACCTCCACAGGAAAGCCTTGCATTGACAGAATCCAGGAAGTAATTCGGAATTACTCACATTTCCGGCCCGGATTCTGTCACTTTGGAGATATTGCAGAGGCTGGTGTGGAGTCTCCACTATGATGTGTTCCCCTGGATAAATGGGCGGTAATTCTTCAATGCCCACACCGTTGCCAGGAGTGCCTTCTCACAATCGTTGAATTTTTCCTCCACAGAGGATAAAGTTTTGCTCGCATAGGAGATTACTTTATTGATCTTGTCATGCTTTTGGTATAATACTGCCGTCAAGCACGTATTAGAGAACCCCGTCTCCAGGAAGAACTCCTTGTTTCTGACAGGGTAAGCTAGGCAAGGGGCTTTTGAGAGGCTTCTTTTGAGTTGTCTTACCGCCTCAGATTGTTCTGGACCCCATTCCCACTTGACCCCCCCTTCAAGAGATGAATCAGGGGTCTAGTGATCTCTGCGTAGCCTTCAATGAACTTTCTGCTGTAATTAGTCAGTCCAAGGAGGCTCCTTAGTTCCCGCAGAGTTGTGGGGTCTTTCAGTTTCTGGAGTGCTTCCACTTTCTTTTCTTGGGGACAGAGACCCTGAGGAGTAATCTCATGCCCCAAGAAATTAACACGGGCTCTACACCACTGTGCTTTCTGAAAGGAAAGTTTTGCTCCGGCGGCCCTCAACTGTGTCAGAACATAACGGATCTCAGCTATGTGTTCCCCTACAGATGAACTTTTGATGAGGACATCATCTACATAAGCCAGGTTACCCCTCGCACCCAGGTCGGGCATGGCCTTATGTAGGAAAATGTTCAATTCATTGCCGGAGTTGAGGTATCCGAAGGGAGTCCGGGTCCATGTGTACTGCTGGCCCCCAAAGGTAGAAGCCAGTTTGTATTGGTCCTCCCTACTGACAGGCACGGTCCTGTATCCATTGGTCAGGTCTATTTCTGTGAATACCTGTGACCCCTGAATCTGGGCCAGCCCTTGGTCAATGTAGGGCACAGGCCATCGGGAAGTATGGACCCGTTTGTTGAGCTCCCTAAGGTCGGCGCAGAGTCTCCACTGGCCGTTTGGCTTCAATATTCCCAGCACCAGATTATTGAAAGTGCTGTGGACTGGACGGATTATTCCCCGGGACTCAAGGTTCTTAATTATTTCAGTAAGGGACTCCATGGATGCGAGAGGCAAGCGATATTGCTTCACAAACACTGGAGTCATTCCAGGGTCCGTGGAAATTGTTGTGGTGTGAAAGTCGGTGCGACCAGTCATATGAGTCTACCGCAAAGAGCTCTTGGAAATCCAAGAAAACTTGTTTCAACTTTTGCTTCTGTTCCAGAGTCACACAGGCATCAGCTAGGTTGACTCTCTCTTCCACCATCTGCCTGAAGCCTGGAAAGACTTCTGGTTTGGCTATCTCAGTGGCCTCCTCCAGCTGGGTGGAGAAGTCCCTGGTCAGAGTGCTGATTTGGACTGGAGGCTTCAGGTGGGAAAGGCAGCCCTCATGGACCTGGAAAATCACCTCATCCCTCCTGAAGTCACAAGTCACATCTTCCTTACCATAAGGACAAGAAGTGTACACCAGGAAGTTCCCCCCATGCCGGGTGAAAATCCTGTCTGGTGTTGTGTTGTCATCACTGTCACTTTCAAAACAGTCCTTGGGGATTGGTCCTAACAGTTCATTTCCTAAATCAATGGAGAAATGTCGGTCATCAATCGCCATTCCAATAATGGTGCCTGCGGCTAGAGTAATACTCTTTAAGTCGCTGTTATCCACCTCTATTGGAATGGTGTCATGTTCTATGTTGACTAATGGTGTTGGGTTTACCCCTAACCCTTGCTGTTGGAGAGAAGCATTTAGATGGATATAAGCATCAGGGTTTTTCAATTTTTGTCCTCTTTTAACTTTCACTTCCAGGGAGAATTGTCGGGTCCTTTCTGGGATGGTGACTTCCTCTTTGATCTGAATTTCAGCTGCATAAGGTAGCAATTGAGCTGACCTAAATGCTTTTTCTGGATCATCAAAGCCCATGGGATTATCCGCTAATCGGGACCAAGCTTTGAAGTTTATTAGGTCCAAACTAATGGCAAAGCGATTGAGAATGTCACTGCCTAAGTAAAAGGTGGCAGTGAAGTCTCGCACGACCCAACAATTATGGACTATGCTCTTGTTGCCAATGGAGATTTTGAGCATACACCTGCTTGGCAGGAGATGTTTGGAATTGGGTGCTTCCAGGTCCATTTCCCCTTTGTCTATCAGTTTGAATGTGGGAATGGCTGGATCTTTTGGGAGTTGGCGGAACATGGCTTCGCTGATGAAGCTCTTACCGTTGTTCACACACACTCGAGCGAGAACAGAGTCCTTCCCATCATTTAACTGAACAGGGATGAACAACTGCTCTCCAATTTGCTGAATATCAGCCAGGCTCTGAGCTGATTTCACATCTTTCTGGACTATAGGAGTGGGAGTTTCTGATTGTGGATTAGTAAAGAATTTCAGGGTGTTTCCTTCCAGTGTGGAATACCACCTTAAACTGGAAGGAAGGTTGATTTTCAGAATTAGAGAGGACCCCCCATCACCAGTCTGTTGTACTACTGCTATTACTGTCACGTCTGGAATCTGGTTGTTCTGGAAGTGAAATTCTACTTGGTCAGATTTTTGTTCAACCATGTGGCAGGTGCCGTTTAAAATAACATGGTTGACACTCTGTTTTAATTTTATTGGTCGACTAGTCTGGGTCCAGAGGACCTTGTTTACGCAATCTATTAGGGGTGACAACCTTCTCAGGAGGTCATTCCCTAGTAAACAAGGGGTTCCCTCTGGAGTCACTACTATGACCGGGTGTTTCACCTTGTGTCGCCCAATTTTGATGTCCAGATCTGCAGTCCCCTCGACAGGAATTTCCTTCCCGTCAAAGTTATGCAGTTGTTCAGGAAGAGAGGTGAGAGGAATTCAGTAATTCTCCCCCCTTCCTGCATTTAGTTCCTCAAAGGCCCTTTTGGACAGAAGGGTAGCTTGGGATCCAGTGTCCACCAGTGCCAAAATTGTACCCTGCCCCTGTACTTGTACCGGGGCATAATATCTTCCCTCCTTCTCCTCAAGGGGGCACAGAAAATGCACATTTTTGGACAACTGGTGGTCTAACTTTCTGGTTTTGGACATTGCTAGCGAAGAGATTTGGGCAGAATTCTGTGGAGAGCCTTGGGAATCTGAAAGAAAAAGTTGGCAACTGGAGATCAGAGCCATTGTGGGTTCCCCTGGTTCCGGTTCTGGGCTGCCCCCCCTTTTTGGAGACAGTCACCAGGATGGGTTTGAACCAGGGGATTTTGGTACTGTCGGTTCTGGGATGAGATGATGGGCGGCGGTAGCTCAGTCTCCACATCTCCCCAGTCTGAATTGGCATCCCTGTGGACCCATTTTTCTTTGGGAGGAGTTCCCCCATCTCTAAAGGAGAAGATCCTTTTCCCAGGATCCTCTGAGGATCCCTCTCCCTCAAATTGGAAGATCTGTACCTCCTCCACAAAGTGGGTCTGTTTGGGTCCTTTGTTTCTCCTACCCCCCCTCTGCTCCTTGGGAGGCAGGCTTTCAGGGGCAGGAGATTTTGTTTCCGGTTCCTGGTTTTCCAGGGGCTGTTTACAAGTTGGGAAGGAAGCTTCCTCCAAGGCTTTACACCCCCCTTCCCCTTGTGCCTCCTCCCTGGGAACCGGTGGGTTATCAGGGTGCTGCCCCCGTCATTGTTCTGGAGCACCCGGTCCAGAGTTTGGGGCATTCTGCGGTGGCATGCTCATCTGAGGGTTCTGTTGAGCCCTCAGTATGTGACCCAGATCTCGTGCCATATTTTGGACCTGGCGCTCAAGTTGTGAAACCCGCTCAGGCTGATACGGGGCTCTATTTTCTCCCCTGGGCTGTTCCCGGGAAGGGTAGCTATCCCTTCTCTGGTAGTACCCCTGGTTGGGAAAATTTTGGTACCCCTCCACCCTTGGCCTCCCCTCTCCCGGATTAGGTTGTCTGGGCTCAGGGAATTGGGGAAAGAAGGATGGGTGATTTTGGGGCTGGAAATTGGGCGGATACCTGGGGAAAAAGTTCTGCCCAGGATTTGGAGAATTTCTGCCCTCCTGGGGGAAGTTGGGAGGGAAGTTCCCTGGGTTATGTGCTTGGCTGGATCCCCCCCCTTGGGCTGGAGGAGTCCACACATAACCCAGGATTGGTCGGTTTCCCTTGTAGCGGGGACTTACATAGTCAGGGGAGCGGGGGACCCCATTTGTGGGACTACCTCCTCGACTCCCTGTCTGTGACTGGCCCGAGGGCCTTCTGGGCTGTGAATTATTTGGTGCCGGCAGGTTTTTAGGCCCCCCATCTCCAAATCTAAAACGGGGGCAACCTTTACCTCTGCCACCTTGGCAGCAGCAGGGGTGCTGTTGGTTTTGGGGTTTGTCGGCGCGTTATTTTTATTTTCGATGGGCTTCTGCACCTCATAGATCCGGGTAGCCTGTTCAATGACCCAGTCTAAAGATCTTTTCTCATGAAAATCTCTCACGAGCTGGGTCATTATGTATTTGGGTAAGGCATGGAAAAACGCATTGATAAATTCTCTGCTATCCGTGCGCACCCTTCTGGTGGTCTGCACAAAAGCGCGCTTTAATTCTTGCACAAACTCTTGTGGGGCCTGATCCTCCCCACATTGCAAATTGTAGGCTGCCTTGCGAGCCTCTTGAGGATTTCTGTGCACAGAAAAATGTTTCAAGATGACCGCCCTGTATGTGGACCACCTTGAATGGTTTTGATCCTCCAGCCCCGCAAAGAAACTGGAGTATTCTGGTGAGAAAGTCCACTTTACATATTGGATACAGCTTTGGCTGTCCTTCAAATGGAAAGTCTCCATCATTTGCTCATAGAGCTCCAAGTGTTCCCAAACAGAATACTTGGCGTTCTTATGATAAGGCGTGATGACACTCCTTATTGCCTTTATTTGTTTCAATGGGTCCTTAAGCAAGGCCCTTTTTGCCTTATTGGCCTTTTTGGTTCGGGTAACCCTGGTCCATTCATCCTCCGACTCAGAAGCGCTGCTCCCAGAGGGGCCAGTCTGATCTTCCAGGTTTTCCCGGATTCTGCGGGCCTGGGAATGGCTGGCAGAATGTGGGGACCTGGTCTCCTGTGTCCTGTGACACTCAGAGGAGTCTTCAGATCCCTCCTTGCTACCAGGATTTGCTGGGTATCCCCCCCACTGACCTAACTGGGCAGAGGTTTTCAGGATGCCCCTAATGGGCCTACTCTCCTGGGGTTCCCCACTAAATTGCACTGTGCTTGGGTGCCCATACCCGGATACCCGCCCATCCATTCCTGGGAGGTACTGGCCTATGAGCCCCATACTTCTAGCTGGATAGTAATCTGCCATCCCCGTGGCCCTGGGCAAATGTGCGCGAGGGGACATGGGGGTGGCAGAGTCCAGGGACTGGGAGAGATGAAGGCCTCTGGTACTAGGGCTCCTGAGGTTATGCTCAGGAGTTTCTCTTTCCCAGCGAACCTCATCTCTATCCGCCCCTGCTTTCTGTTGCAATGCAAGAGCCTGCACTTTCAGTTCCTCAGTTAAGGTCTTACTAGACTCTATCAGTCTCTCCTGCATCGCTACCTGGTGCTGGAGCCTATCATTGTGCTGACAGAAAGCCTCATTTTCTCTCTGTGCCTCCTGATAGGTCCTGGAGTACTGGGCCAGCCTCTGCTGCAGGAGGGTTACCTCCTGAGCTGTGTCCCTATTGGCCTGCTCCTTTCTTGCCAGAGCATCCTCCACCCTCCTGGTGCGATCTAACAAGTTCTGGTGTTCTTTTTGGAGGTCACCCAGTCCCTGGAGGGCCAGGTGATTTTCTTCGATTTTCCTTTTTAAGTGGCAGACTTCCTGGCCTAATGTAACCCTTTCCTGACTAAGAGCCTGCATCTGTGCCGCCAGGTCGTCCCTTTGCCTTTGGAAGGCACCAGCTTTCTGGCGCCCCTGATCAAACTCTGCTTGGGTATCCAGGTCTTTCAGAATCAATTTATTGCTTTCCTCTTTCTCTCTGTCTAATCGAATTTGCAGGGTGGCTACCTGCTCTGTGCATGCCCTGTTGAAGTCCAGTTGTTGCTCCAGCTTTTTCTGGCTCTGCAGAAGGGAGTCCAAACCTTCTTGGTACTCCTTCTGCAAGGCCAGAAATCTGGTATCCTGGTCAGCCTTCTCCTGTTGCAGTCTATCCATGTCCTCTTTTATTTTAATGATATACTGCCTACTATCATTTTCTGACTCCTGGCTCCTCTGCAGCCTCTGCTCAGAAGAGACCAGGTCAGATTGGGCCTTTTCTAACGCCAGCTGTTGCCTACTTGCCAGATCTTGGCCTTCAGCACATTTGTCCTGCATGGCTCCCATATATAGATACAAATATGCCGCTATCCTAACCATCTTGTCGTGTTCATCTTTAACTTTAGGAGCCATGTATAATTCACTCAGGGCCACATGTAATGGACCCTGATCTCTCCATTTATCTGACCCTGTTTCAGTGACCTCTTGCGCGTTAGCCTGCAGCCAGACCATTTGGTCCTGATGAGTCCACTCACCTCTCACAGATAGCTTATGTAAGAAGTGCTCTCTGGCTATTTTCATATCTACCAAGGTCGTCATTCTGGAATTTGAGTTCCTTCCTGACTTACAGAAGTTTGTATTTTATTTTGCAAAACAGACCGTTTCCTTAGAGCGTTCCTTTGAGGGGTGCTTTCACAGGGTAAAACAGCGTGGTGATCTAACCGGATATGTGTATCTGGTCAGTTGGCACACTGTATTAATCTACACAAATGGTAAATCTAACCCAGAATATCCTGGACGAGCCCCCACTTTTGTAAGCGATATTCAATCAACACTACAGCCAAGTCAATGCCTAGTCTGGGATGCTGAGGAAAACCCTTATTAATGTATTGTTATGTCTAGTTCAGTACTCTGGATGACCACCCTTGTATAACACCACCCTCTTAGAATCCCCCTGATCCCACTGAGCCAAGAAGTAGGTTTGTTTTGCAAATTAAAAGGTTTATTTGAGAATTTAAACAATATATATATATATCACACTTTATAATAAATTAATATCTGATAGTACACTTAGACATATGATGTTGATCAACAATGGGTAATCTGGCACTAGCACACTTCTTTACAATCAATGAGGAGTTAATATAGGATGGATAAAGTAGCAAAAATACTTTTATGATTTCAAGGGAAAAGCAATGAGGAATAAAATGCAGTACAGAAATACTTGATATGATTTTAGCAAAAGATAAGATAATCACTTTTTCTCTGGCAATTCACCCCCCTCCCCTATGCAATGTAAGAAATGGAAGGAGATGGAAAGAGAAGCACACAGTTCTCAGGAATGCAATCAAATACAATACGAAATTCAGTTCCCCCCCAGCAAGCTTAGAGGAAACAGGTAGGAGTTTGAAACACAGGCCCAAAATGCTTTTTAAATGTGATGGCAATGGATGAAAAATATGCTGAAATGCTTTTAATTCCCTTTAGGAGGTTCAGGGTGAGTGAGAGATACTTGGGATGAGCTCAGGCTCACTTTAGCAATGATTCAGGGATGGTTATTAAGAGGCAAACGAATTTTTAGCAAAGGAAAGCAAAAAGCTGCTATCTTTTTACAGGTAAAGAAATCAGGCCAAATCGCAAATCGTGGCAAAATTCGCGAGTGCGTGAATAGCGATTACGGCAAAAGTATAAGGAGTAGCAAGTCGGTTTTAGGTTCATTGGAAAGCTTAGATTCTAAGCTTACAGGTAAAGAAATCAGGCCAAATCGCATTCCCAAACGGTTCCAGAGATACGGACGATTAAATAAAGGTAGTTTTTCGGATTTAAAGTAAACTCAAAATGACAGGTGACAGCTTGCAGCTGCAGAATTGACAGGTGACAGTTGTGCAGCTTTAAAAATGACAGATGACACGATTTCTAGCAGGCTGTTCTACTAAGGTTAAAATAGTTTGGATTAGATTATTTTAACTAAGAGATTGGTTCTGCACAGTTCTGCTAGGTACTCACAATATAAATTTGAAATAGGCCTCGCCACGGATCTGGTCAGGTTATGGACTGGACTCTGGTTCTGGTCTCGGCACTTCACAGTGATCTGGGTCAGCTCTCTGGTTCTGCTCACAGCGGTCTGGGTCACTCTGGATCTCTGGTCTGGTCTCTGGCAATTGTTCTTGGCAAAAGAATTCAAACAGCTCGCCCGGCTGTGGAATAGTTTGCAAATGATTTTAAGGTTGCTGAGGCCTGCTGAGAAGAGTTCTCAGTTTGTGGGTTTAGGCCCTTGCTTTGAGTTCTGAAGTAAAGTTCTGGTCTTTGGAGATTGATGGATTTGAAGTCTGCATCTCTGGATGTGAAGTCGTCGGTCAGCATGCTCCGCAGCAAATGGAATTGAATGTCTCTACCTGTCCCAGCAGTCTCTTTTTATGTGTTTTGAAATGGGTGTGTGCCTGGGCCTAGCTAAGCCTGCCCCTTTCTACTTGTCATTGGCCCAATTCTCCCCTCTCCCATGATTGGGGGAAGGAAATGGATTGTCATCATGATGAGGTCTGTTTATGGGTCAGAGGATCCTCCGCTGGTCAGTTTGCCAACAAATCTATATTTGATTCAAATACTTCTTTCCCAGATATACAATTGTTGAAATTACATGTGCACATTATATATTCCTTATGGTCCATGCTTGTCCGCCTCTGATCTTCCTGGGGGCTTGCATTCAAAAATGACAACATTTTGCGCTTTTTAACTGGTTTTGCAATATTGGACATTTACCCAAAATTACACACATGTGCGCAAGGATTATGGACATTAATTGATGAAGTGTCAGATTTTTAACATGCAGACATTTGGAGTGAGACCCTATTTTCCGCTAGCAACCCCCCAGAATACACCACAGGGTCCTAACGCCTCTCAAAATGTTCACAGAAAAATCACAAAAATAATGATATTACTTATATAATTCTGACAAGTCCGCACTATGAGTTATCTATCTTTTTAAAATTATGCTCTGGTCAAAAAGTGGTGTGGCTTCCCACATCACAGGGTGGAATAACTGGTTTATCCACTTCCCCCAAGCTCAGCTGCTAGCAGAGGCACTGCCCCTCCCAGTTTCCCCTAAGAGGAAGCCACTTTACGACGCCCCCAATATAACATTTGCCTGAGTCAAGGGAGTTGCATTGTTCTGTTCCTTCCAGTTCCCAGGTGCTCCACCCCTAATCTAATCAGAGAGGTGACAACTCCTTTTGGCAAGGGGCAGCAGGATGCAGCTAGGCCTGGGAAGAGTGGCTGAACAGGTTTCTCCTGTCGGGGGTAGTTGTCAGGCAGAATTCAGTTTCATTAAGCCAGGTTTCAGCTAAATGTCACTTTTTGTTCCCAGTTTAAATCACTTACAATTTTTACATATACATTAAATAATTACTTCCTTCAAGTCATTTCAGAATGTAGTTTTACATTGTATCCACCTCTTAGCAAGTCTTTCCTTGGTCTGGTTTTGTTTCATTTGTTCAGTTTTACACAAAATTCTGGTGGTTTTAAAACGCCGGCTTTCTGATAGTGGTGAGTACTGGTAATGCAACCATTTTTGGGATTAAGAAAATGAATTCCCCACAGTTCTAAATTGCATTTTGGCAATCAGCATCGCCATTCCCAATGGTTTCAGGCTACTGTGTGTGTAGCCCAATGGTGGTTTTAGGCAGGGCCCTCCTGTGCTCACAACATAGGCAAAAATGGGTGGCAGCCTATTCTTCATGTTTTCCCTGTGCACTCTCTGGGAAGTTCTGGCCATCATGATGTTTTCAATGCCAGTAAGGCACAGTTTTATGGTAGGGCTTGTATGCATGGGTAAAAACATCCCACAGGGCAGTGCCACTGTTTGATGTACCTGAATCAAGGCTCTGATCTTCGGAGCTTTCATGTCCGGGTCAGACCTGAACCACTGCACCGGCCCCGCCCACCTTTAACGCTTCTTCACATAACACAACTTCAATGACATCAAAGAAGGCTGTGTCAGCATAGCAGGGTCTATGCGGATTTAAAGCCGAACAACTACTTTTGGGCAATGCCGCTGGGCCGCCCAAGGCAAGGCCAGGTAACTGTTGTTACATGGCAGCATGGTCAGGTGAGAGGCAGCAGCCCTCCTACAGGGTCAGCGCCCCTCTCCTCCCCACAGATAAGGGGGACAGCAGGTCTGGCGCATCAAAGCGCTGGAAGGGTGAGGTAATGAAATACCTCACCTGTCCAAGAGAATATATGTGTGCATTTCACCCATGAGAGCCAGGCAGTTACAAAGGGATGCCTCCCCCACCCACTGGAGGCAGAGGGGGCCCCATTAGTCAGATTCAGGCTGGCCTGAGGGTTTGGCGCACAGCCCCTCCCACACATGCTACAAAGACCCAAGGAGTGCCTTGGTTCCTATATAATGAGCTGCTTGCAGCTCCTAAAGCACAACTGTTTGTGGACCCTGGACGGGGACCCGAACAGGAGAGGTAAGTTCGCTGTGCCACTCAGCGTCTTCCTGTCTTTTTCCAAGTTTGCTGTGCACTCAGCATCTGTGGTATTCTGCAAGGTGTGTTCGCTGTATTACGTGGCGTCACGGCTAACAACTTTAATTGAATAAACGGATTTTCCCGAGACCTTCGCTCTTCAGTGGAATAAAGAATTGACTTGACAATTTTCCCCTCCCGCTTTTCCCGAGGAGATCCGGCGCTGTCTTCGAGGGAAAGCGAACATTTTCGCAGGTTTGGGAAGGTGTGAAGTGCACATCGAACCCCCGGGAAGTGAAGCGCTTCAAGGAACCCGGCGAAGCGACTTTGCTACAATTGCAAGTAAGTTCCAGCCGCAGCGCCGGGCACGCGAGCTCAAGGCTCAGAACAAGTGGGAAGTGACCACGTTTGTTAGACAAACAAGTTCATAAGGCAGGGCAAATGCTCACACTTCAGTAAACAAGAGATGCTGAGGCCAGTCTCTGTGGCATAGGCAATATGCGCCCAGACTTGGGTTTCAAAGGTTGAGGGTTCGTGCCAATCTTCCAGCATCAACATTCTGAAAGGGATATGCACAGATATATTTCAAAGTAATCCGCAAATAATTGCAATTTTAAAGCAGTCTCTGCTCTAGAATTGCTGTTTACATGATAAGCTTGTACAAACTAATTTAGCTGGTCGAGTGGCACAGCCAGTAGAGCACTCGTATAGACATCTGCAGAGTCTGCTGACGCAGATTTGAATCCCGGCAGTGCCTGACTCAGCCTTTCATCCCCGAGGTCGATAAATGAGCACCACGCACCGTGGGTAATAAGTGATGCTCATGTTGAGGGTTCCTAGCGCTATATAAATAATACATTGTTATTACAGAGCGGGCTAACATGTAAGGGCGAGAAGCAGGCCGTTAGCAGGAACTCCCAGGATAATGGAAGCATGTCGCAGGGCAGGGGGGTGCCGAGTTGCAGGAGACAGGCCCATTAGCACAGACAGCACAAATCCTTTGTTTGAGGCGTCATAAATAAAGCAGTGACTGAAGTCACCCTCGTTTGATCTGTGCAGAGCCTGCTGACGCGGGTTCGAATCCCGCCATGGACAAGCTCTGTTTTTGGCCTGGCCAGGAATTTCTTATGTTTCCTCGCATCGTGGGTAATCAAACATCGCTGAAACCAAGCCAGTTCTGTGGCATAGTCAGTAAGTGTGGTGATTTGTACCTGAAAGGTTGGGGGTTCCAGCCCATCCTCCAACTTAAAATTTCGAAGTGTAATGCTAAATTCCAAACAAAAGTTTCGAGACATTGAATAGCAAATCTAATAGCACAACAAGCAGAGTGCTTGCATTTGACATCAGTGCAGATCCTGTCGAATCACGGCAGGACCAATCCCAGCTTTTCATCTTTAAACACACCGCAATTGGAGATCTGTTTAGCCTGTTTATGCACCAGACATAGCATGCAGAGCTAGAAACGCATTTGCAAATAAACAATAACAATTGTTAGAGCAGTACTTGCCTAGGTTTGACAAACGCGGGGGTTATTCTTTTAAAACACAACTGTGCAAACATGTTCAGTCCTTTTCTGACACAATGACATGTTGTACATCGTTGGAATGCAATGTCGAATGCAGAAGACAAATACTTGCAGATCTAAGAGTCCCACATCACTGGGGATGGCAGGGGCACCGAGTATGGGGGGTTCCGGGGCCGGCTGCCCCCACCCCCAGCAAAATCAAGTCGGGGCTGATCCCCCCACCGCCCCAGAGAAGTGATGCAGCATCGATGGCCCTTTCCATCAATGCTGCATCACTTCTCTCCGATGTCGGATTAAGCCAGGTCCTCTTTTGTTTAAGGGAAGCGGGTGCTCGCTGCTACAGTGCACAGCAAAGCAGTATCATGCAAGGGACCTTCTAACCACTCTGGGAAGGATTTTAAAATGAATGCTCTGATTAGCAGTTTCTGATGACCACAAAAAGAATGGTCTACCTAATATTTTATTTAGCTATGTCTTCTGGACTCCTGGCTTCTCTTATGTCCCTGATTTATTTAAATCGGCCGAAATCAAAGCTTTTCAGGCAACTGCTTAAAAATGCCTGTCTTCTGTGGACCGGACTTTGAGAGTCTGCGATTACAACATGACCGAGTCACAAACAGCAGCAGCTCAGTATGGGTGCGTTTATCAATGCATATTTTGTACATATGACTTTTAGACCAGTGTGCACACCAATGTATTGACAGAAAGGTGCACGCCTGTGTGAGCTCCCCAGGATTCAAACCTGCATTGAGTGCTTAACTCAATTGTTGTCTTGATAGTTGTGTTGCACCTTTTTGTTCACTTATTTACTTATTTGTGTTACAAATATTGGTCTAATAATGGCTAGAAATCAATTTGGCGCTGAAATTAGGCTTTCCTTTCCGCATTTGGAACTTTAAAATTTGTGCGATGTTTTTCTTTTCCTGTGAAAAGAAAATCGCCCCACTGTGCATTTAAAATTGTCAGCCATCTTGAAAACCAAGCCAGCCAAGATGTGTTTATCCAGAGCACAGACAAATGAGTTATATATGCATGTATAGTTATTACTATTTTTCATTTACGGACCTCCCATCGCACCCACACTCAAAAATGTTATTGTTTAAAATATTGATCATAATGAAAAATATATGTTAACATATTTTTTTAAAGTTCCTATGACAAATAATCTGCAAACTGTGCCTCCAAGAAGGGGAGGACTGGGAAACAAAAGAGGACCTGGAAATAATTTTCAAAGTGGCCCCATATCACACATTTTCAACAAGCCCCACCCTTTTCCTATGGTAAAATTTGGAAATGCAAACCAAAAGAGGTCTAGAGTGCTGAGGCCTACCGGGAAATCTCCAGAGTTCCCTTGTGGCAAATCAACTTCCGGGGCACCAGTGGTCCAGGGCTGAATATCGGTTTCTAATAATCAATCGGCCCCACACCTTTAGTAAACCAGAATGGATCCAAACAGATTGGAAACACAAGTCTATTATACACCTCCTTGTCCAATTTAGGTAACGTGGACTGAATGGCAGGCTTATCTCTGCAAGGTCACAGATCTTTGATTAGTTGCAACACAGCGAAAATACAATTATTGTACAAGCTAAATACTGTTTGCTGCCTGCTGCCAGCCACTTATTGGAACATTGAGACTCGCTGCCGCCGCTTCGCAGCCCTGACTGCCCGGAGCAGCTTTGGTGCCGTATCACTGACTTTCTTCCTGGAGGACGTCTTAGCTGGTGACACCCGCCTGCCTGGCCCTGAAGGAAGTAGGAGGTGTTTCCTGTTGGAGGAGGCCCCGCCCCCTCTGCTGTGTGACGTCTCCCCACCCTCCTCAAATACCCACATCCCGGCGCACCCGCGCCGCGAAGTACAAGCTAAGTACTGTTTGCTGCCTGCTGCCAGCCCCTTATTGGAACATTGAGACTCGCTGCCGCCGCTTCGCAGCCCTGACTGCCCGCAGCAGCTTTGGTGCCGTATCACTGACTTTCTTCCTGGGGGACTTCTTAGCTGGTGACACCCGCCTGCCAGGCCCTGAAGGGAGCAAGTAGGAGGTGATTGGGTGCTCCTTTTGCTGTTTTACTGGAGCTCATTGAAGTTGTGTGCCACTAAAGTTGTGTGGCTTGTTGCGCTAGTACACCAACTGGGCATCTTGTGTGTCAAATATCCCCTCTCCATTTTTTCCAAGGTGTTTCCTGTTGGAGGAGGCCCCGTCCCCTCTGCTGTGTGACGTCTCCCCACCCTCCTCAAATACCCACATCCTGGTGCACCCGCGCTGCGCACCGCGAAGTACAAGCTAAGTACTGTTTGCTGTTCACGGTGCGCGGGGCGGGACCCCAGGCTTTAAGGTATCAATCCACTTGGTTTGCAGGTCTTTTTGTTAGAAAGCCCAGGGGCGAAACGGGCCTCTATGCCAAGTTTGAGCTAGCATAGCATTGTACTTGACTACTGGCAGCAGTGGGTATTGGGTGCTACCGACGTATTGGTCTTTTGGCGCACTTTACTGGAGTGAGCATTGACGACCCCGGACACGGGTATTTGTCTGCCTAGGGCTCCGTTATTAGGACAGAGGAAACACAATAGGAACGCATAGCCTCTTGTAAAGTTTGATCTAGGTTTTTGGGCGACACAGGCTATTGTGGTTGGGGGTGATGGGAAACTTGTATGCCGGATGGAACGCATGAGCACCCATCTATTGCCTCAGGAGACTGTGGGCTTCATGCCTTTGATTCTCGGGCTCTAGGTGCTTACAGGTTACCCACAGTGTATTGGTATTTACCATCCACAAATAGATAGCGTCTTGTGAGGATAAGAGTGCTGTATTTGGGACAGTTACCACTGGGAAATCGCCTTTTCAACCCTAAAATCTCTGCTATGATGTTTGGTATGGGTATTTGTGAATACTGTTTAGCCCAACTGATAACTTTGCCCATTGTGGAGTCCCTACTTATTCATTTCCCTCTTTTCTTTTCTTATTCCTTTTGCCTTGATCCCTGTTTTGTTCTGATCTCCTTTTCCCTCCGGCCTTTACACATAGGACTTTATCCCAAGAGTGGGAGGGAGGGGTGGTAGTCCTTCTTGAATAGTGGTACTGTTCTTCAGTTGAGGCTGGTTTGCTGCCCCAGCTTCACATACACCGACTGTAAATTTCCACCAGCTTTTGCTTGTCGGCGTTTGTTCCAAGTGCAGATCATGAGCCGTACTTTGAGAAGCAGCTCCAAATCTGGTATTCCTCCGAAAGTCCCTGGGAAGCATGGGGGGTTCAAATTGCTCAACAGTACCTCTCCTCTTTTACTTTCCCATAAAAAGTTGCTACTATCGGTGCCAACCTCGATTGATGTGGAGGCTTCTCTGCTAGATCAAGAAGGTGCACCTGACGCCCCTAAAACGGAGGACTTAGCCCCGTGCTCGGAGCCTTTGTCAACAGTCCCCCCTGTGGTTGTGAAGCTCCCTACTTTTTCTGTCCAAGAAGCCAATGAAAATGATGGGGAGGTGGTCTGTGATGCTCCTCATGTTCACGACATTAACTGCACTCCCAGGCAAGAGCATGAGGGTTTCCCTCATGTTTCGGATACATCAATGCTGGCGCCTACAATTATGAGTGAATTGGGCAAATGTGTGCGGCTCTCTTTGGGCCCCTCCTCACCGACCTCTAGGTCTTTTCCTTTTCGTGAACAAGTCCATTTTCATCTTCCTGATGCATCAAGCTGCAAAAAACCCAGAGATTTTGGAAGAGATTTGCCATCCACCCCAGTGAGGGGAGCGGGAAGTGGTGTGTCCTCTGACTATAACAACGCCCACAGTGCTTATGTAGATCCACCTGGGAATCCCCTCCCCCGTACACTGGATGCCTTTACCCTGGGAAATTATGATGTTGGCCTCTCTGCACCTAAAGAGGAGGTGCAGTCATCTTCAACTCCAGAGGATTCACTTTCTGGTTCTTTCTGTAATGACCCTTTCAATTTTCCTGTCATCTCACGAATACTTAACCTTCTGGACAAGGGCCACAAGCTCACCCATTGTTCTCATGTTTGATGGGTACACATGTTATAGTGCCCCTGAACGACGTTTTTGCTCTGGACGTCCATCTGGTGGCATTGCAATACTTATCAATAACGCCCTGAAGGTGGACTCACGCACCTTGGAAAAAACCGAGTCATGCATATTGGTGGAGCTGACTTTTACTGACTGTAACATTCATTCATTACTTCTGCTGTCCATTTACTGGAATCCGAGTGCTGTCTCTTTGGACTCGGCTCTAGAGGATCTAAACCGAATCTTGGGCCTTGCAGCTCTTCTTTTTCCTAACCATGAAATCGTAACTGGGGGTGATTTGAATTCGTACTTGGAATTGGAAGGCACCACTCGGCCTTCCGATTACTCCTCCCCATATGCATTTCAAGCTTTTCGTAGAGGTAATTGATGGGCTAGTTTCTTCGAAGCGTGGGGCATCTACCCTATTCAATTTGCCACCCACGCTATTAAAACCTCTTGGAAGCGTGGGACCTCATCGTCTCTCATCGATTACGTGTTTGCATCAGTGGTATGTTCTGGTTTGCTCGACCCCATCACAGTCTTGAGTGTGGGATTGAGTGACCATCGAATGCTGATCACTTACTTACACTTGAGGTTTGATGCATATGAAATCACGGAGTCTGCCGTCATAGTGGAAAGTGACAGGCACATCTTGTCTGTTAGATGGCATCCCAGCATCTGTCGGAAAATGGTGTTTCGTGTAAATCGGGATCTTTTGGTGATTCATGATGAGCACTTAGCGCTGCGGAACATGGAAAAAATCAACGAATTAAATATGAAGATGATCCGCACGCACTTGGTGAGCTTATCCAAGGAATGTCTTGAAAATATCCTTCCAAAAACCATACACCCCTACTTGGCAGAGGTTGCCAATCTAAAAACCCCAAAAAATGGCAAGCTTTGGAATCTAAGAGGCACCCCTTCTAGCCTAGCAAACTTGAAAAGAGAAAAGAACTTTATTGTTGCTCGCTTCAAGTCAAAGCTGAAGTTGCTGCGCTATGCTGCTTACAATCTTGCCAATAAAGAGATGATTGAACTGCTCTGTAAGACAAATACGAGGGACCAATGGTCTATCCTACGAAACTCTTTGGGTAAGTTGGACAACCACATGGTGGCTACCATATCTGGCCTTGAATGGAGGACATTTTTCATCCAGAAATATAATCTGCCGGAACCACACAGAAGGCTGAAGTCCCTTAATTTACAGTTGAAGTTTCCCTCTGTTTGTCCATGGGAAATCAAGGACATCACATGGGCAATTTCACAACTGAAATTCTCAAAAGCGGCTGGGCCCGATGGGTTGCCGCCCTGCGTATTTAAGGATGACCCCCAGTTTTGGGCCAGGTATTTGCTTTCTTGCTACCAGCTAATATAACAAACTGGGAAAATTCCTCCCTCCTGGTTTATGGCAATTGTAATCCCAATTCACAAAAATGGTGCTTTAAATGACCCGCTAAATTTCAGGCCAATAGCCTTAATTGATATTTCAGCAAAAATCTTTGCACGGCTGGTCTTGTGTGAACTGGAGTCTTACGTTAATGCCACCAGTATTCTTTCAAAAGCCCAGGTTGGCTTCCGCAGAGCTATGGGCACGCAGCTTAACGCATCAATTCTTGCCCACTTATTGTCAGCATCACGCGGTCAGCCAAATGGTACGATCTATATGGCATCTTTAGATCTATCAGCGGCGTTTGATAGCGTACTACACATCCGTCTTTGGCAGAAGATTCTGTCCTATGGTATCCCTTCTGAGCTGGTGGCGATAATAGCGGCTCTTCACCAAAATACTTCTTATAGGGTGCGCATCAACTCAGAGGGCCTGTTATCTGACAGTATCCCAACGAGAATTGGCGTGAAGCAGGGTTGCAACTTGGCTGCAGTACTTTTTAATCTATAC
This sequence comes from Ambystoma mexicanum, assembly GCA_002915635.3. Classification (NCBI taxonomy): domain Eukaryota; kingdom Metazoa; phylum Chordata; class Amphibia; order Caudata; family Ambystomatidae; genus Ambystoma; species Ambystoma mexicanum. The sequence continues at coordinate 192,399,442 of CM010927.2, read as the reverse complement.
CTGGCCAATATTGAGCAAATATGGGAGGGAACAAACACATTCCCGGTAACCTTGGGCAAGTTGCGTCTCCATTGGTTGGCATTCGCCGATGATGTCATTCTATTTGATAAAGTACCCTTCGGGCTCCAAAATAAACTAAACACTTTTCATGAGTACTGTATCCAGAATAACTTGACTATTAACTCAGATAAATCTCACATAATAGCTTTCTCACCCAAGAATAAAAATCTGAGATTTAAGTATGTTGTAAATTCACATTCAATTATGATGAGGGAACAGATCACGTACTTGGGGTGCTATATATCAAATGGTATGTCTGTCGGCATGTGGCGACTAGTGTTGGATACTAAGCTTAACCATCTGTCTGCCCAGATGAGGATTATTCTCTCCAGGTACTGTAGATGCTCGTTATTGCCCCTGCTTCACTATTACACCATGAAAGTAGAACCTATTTTACTTATCTGGGGCCATTATTAAATCTCCTCCAAGGCATGATTTGGAAAAGGGTCTTAGGTCTCCCTCGTTATTTGCCTAAACCAATTCTTTTACATGAATTGGAACTCTATCCTTTGGCAGACAAACATGACTGGCTTATGTTAAACTCATTTAGTAAAATGATCTCGCCTCCAGTTAACTCTTTGTATGAGGATTTCAGTTTAATGCTAAATGAAGATCATCCCGCATCTATGGTTGAATTTAAGTCACATATGTCGGCGATTTTGAGATCCTTGAATATGACGCACCAGGACCTAATTGATTCTCCACAGAAACTAGATTTCTTAGGAATGCATGGGTTTGTAATGCTGATTAAATCTCAGGTTATTCTTCATTTCGCACCTATTCGAAATTCAGGCAGGCTGTTTAGCCCCGGTTGCCCTACCTATTGTGTTTTCCTGATCAACATGCTAGAAGGACATACATGACATTCCGCCTGGATCTTATCCACACGGGATCTTGTATTGGTAACTGGACAGGATACAAAGAGTTGGGGCAGTGGGACTGCTGTCGGTTTTGTTCTATGGTTGGGGAGTGTGAAACCCTGGAACATTTGCTTATGTACTATACTCACTTTGATCATCAAAGGCTCTGTTGTTTGGGACCTTTTCTTGTCTCGAACTCTAGTATTGAGCGCCAGTTGGTTTGGTTGTGCTGTATGTGGGGCCAGTCTAATTCCATCATGCTAGCAATAGTGAGACTTGTGAACATGATTGAGGAAGACCTTTTGCTATTAAACAAATCGATGTATATCACAAAGGCCACAGATGCCCTACTGGTACATAAATATTATTTATACCAACAAATGTATCACAACTGGCACTATGGAGGTTTATTATTATAAAAGGAGAGGTAATTATTTTGGTCCCTATTGACGTACACGGGTGTCATCTTTTGAAATCCAGATGGGCACTCTCTCAAACTGATGAGTAAACAATTTTAAATGTAATTAGTATTTTTGAGTAGTGCAGTAGTTCGCAATCATCATGAAAAAAATCTGAGAGAGAAATGTGTTTTTATTGTATCATGCGCTATATGATCTTTTATGAATGATGATATGTTATTTTAGTGACAACATTTTGTAAAGGTGTAAATTAATTTTTGCTACCAAAAACAAATAAAAAAAATAAAATAAAATTATTGCCCAATGATAAAAGGGACTGTAGAGGGAGAGGAAGGAGGAAGTGGAGAGGGAGAGAGAGAGGGAGGGGGAGAGGGATGAGGAGAAAGGGGAGATGAGGAGAAAGGGAGAGGGAAGAGGGAGAGGGAAGGGAGAGAGGGGAGAGAGGAAGGGGAAAGGGAGGGGAGGGAGAGGGAGGAAGATGGGAGAGGGCGAGGGAGAGGGAAGGGGAGAGAGGGAGGGAGAGATGGGGAGAGAGAGAGGAAGGAGAGGAGAGAGAGGAGGGAGAGGAGAGGGAAAGGGGAGAGGGAAGAGGAGAGGGGAAGAGGGAGAGGGGGAGAGGAGAGGAGGGGAAAGGGAGGGGAGGGGAGGCAGGAAGGGGGAAAGGAGCGGAGGGTGAGGGAGAGGGAAATGGGAGGGAGAGGGGGAGGCAGAGTGAGGGGAGAGGCGAGGGAGAGGGAATGGAAAGAGGGGGGGCGAGAGAGAGAGAGACTCGCATGGCGCGGCTCGACCTGCTTCTGGGCATACCTCCATGCCCTTTGTGGTGCTGGGCACAGGCTGCTGTTCAGTCTGTTGTTTGGGACAGGGAGTTGTTCATTCTGTTACTGGGCAAAATGTTGCTCAGTCTGGTGCTGGCAGAAGGTGTTGTTATACCAAGTAATGGCACAGGGTGTTTCCAGCATGGAGTTGGGCACAGTGAGTTGGCCAATCTCCTGTTGGGCCTAGGGTGTGGCTCAGTTTGGAACTAGGCCAGGGTGACCGCCAATCTAATTCTGCAAACATTTGGGCCTTTACCAAAGCCCCCAAGTGCAAAAGTAAGGTGTAAAAGCCAGGTGTGTTTACTTTCACCCTCCCGGGCATTTTACAGCCATTTGGAAGCCGAGAAAGAGCATGAAACGGAATTGACATTTGCGCTGAGCATTGCCCGTCCACCCTTCAAGGGCACATGCTGAGCAGGGGGTTTATATTACTCGTGGATGAGAGAGATATAAGTGAAATATTCATCTATGAATAAGATCAAAGTTATGTCACTTTAATAGAATGTCCCTCGCTTGTGGAGTGCTGGAATGTCTTGCCTGCTGCTGGCCAGCTGCCTCTCTATGTAACGTCTTCATACGAGTTCATTGCAATCTTTTGCACACTCGGGAAGTGGTGGGGTCCTGGCAGGGTATGATTAAGATGAAAAGAATATGTCGATCAGGTCTATGAAGTAAGTCCTTTGAAACTTTAAGGCACCTATGCATAGAGTCTGTTTAAGATATTAAATGAGTCCTATGAAATGAAATGTATTTGTGTTTGTATTATCTTTGTAGATATGTATTTAAATGTAATGTGTTCTTTTAATTTATTTTTCAAATGGGTGGGGTGCATGTCAGTCCTGTTGGGTGGACCATGGTTAGGGGGTGGGCGGGAATGTTTTCTGATAGCAATGGTGCAAGCCCGCGGTGCATGTCAGTCCTGTGAGGTGGGCCATGGTTAGGGGGTGGCCGGGAATGTTTTCTGATAGCATGGGTGCAAGCCCGGGGTGCATGTCAGTCCTGTTAGGTGGCCCATGGTTAAGGGGTGGGCGGGAATGTTTTCTGATAGCATGAGTGCAAGTCCGGGGTGCATGTCAGTCCTGTTAGGTGGCCCATGGCTAAGGGGGTGGGCGGGAATGTTTTCTGATAGCATGGTTGCAAGTCTGGGGTGCATGTCAGTCCTGTTAGGTGGCCCATGGTTAAGGGGGTGGGCGGGAATGTTTTCTGATAGCAGGGGTGCATGTCAGTCCTGTTAGGTGGGCCATGGTTAGGGGGTTAGTGGGAATGTTTTCTGATAGCATGGGTGCAATCCCAGGGTGTATGCCAGTCCTCTGAGGTGGGCCATGGTTAAGGGGTGGGCGGGAATGTTTTCTGATAGCATGGGTGCAAGCCCGGGTTGCATGCCAGTCATGTGAGGTGGGCCATGGTTAGGGGGTGGGCGAGAATGTTCTCTGATAGCATGGGTGTAGCCTGGGGTGCATGTCAGTCCTGTTAGGTGGGCCATGTTAAGGGGGTGGGCAGGAATGTTTGGCGATAGCATGGGTGCAAGCCCGGGGTGAATGCCAGTCGGTGAGGTGGGCCATAGTTAGGGGGTGGGCGGGAATGTTTTCTGATAGCATGGGTGCAAGCCCGGGGTGCATGTCAGTCCTGTTAGGTGGCCCATGGTTAAGGGGGTGGGCGGGAATGTTTTCTCATAGCATGGGTGCAAGCCCGGGTTCATGTCAGTCCTGTTAGGTGGGCCATGGTAAGGGGGTGGGCGGGAATGTTTGGCGATAGCATGGGTGCAAGCTCGGGGTGGAGTAGGGGCAGTGATGGCTTACCGGAATGCAACTCGAGGGCTTAAGTCTCCTTCTTACTTGACTTTAGTATAGGCAGTACATGCTAGCCAATGTTTCCACTGTTCTGCGCTGCACGCGCCCACACCCTGCGCGCCGTTACACCAAGTTGGCGATTACATGCAAATTTGCGGTCATATAACTGCCAGTGATGTCACTTCCTGTATTTGGGCCCCCCCACAGGAAATTCATAAGTCGGCTCCCCTGGGTGTAACTGCTGGATAATCGTCCCTTTTAGCTGCGACGCACCCACTGATCAAAGGTGGGTATCCGGGCCCCCCGAATCACTGCGCCGAGGTGCCCATTTCATTCTTCATCGTGATATTTTACCACAGATCTGCGATTATTTTTCGTCAGGTAAACGTGAGCCATGAATGCGATGAGTGGAGGATGGGGGGCAAAGTGAGATGGATGGGGGAGTGAGGATAGACTATATGCGAGGGAGAAGAGGAGTGGAAGGAGAAAAGATGGGATGGTGGAGAGAAAGGAGAACGGAAATATATCAAGCATTGCAGAGGATGGATGAGGACAAAGCAATAGAGGAGAGAACACAAATAGAGAAGCAGGAGAGAGGAAGACTGTGAGACTAATGCCCATCTTGTGGCAAAGGACACTCAAGTGAAGCGCCCCTGCTAGGCATCCCCCTACCCTCAGGGTTCAAGCACCCAGCTTCTCGGGCAAAACCTTTAAATCAGGGTGCAGAAACTGAGAAAGAGTCAGAGTGTCTGCAAAAATATCCTCTTTTTTAGAACCCAGGATAGTTACACAAACACACACAAACAGGCAATACAAGTTGTCTTCTATGGCTCAAAATTGGACAACAAATGTTAAAATCAGAAAACCCTCTGACGTTCTACGTGGTTTTACCTACAACATTTTAAATATGGACTGTTTGATTGTGACATTTTGACCAAAGCCATTAAATTGTGCCCCGCCCCACGTTCCCTCCACCCCATTCCCCACCCTTCTCTTTCCCCTCCATCCCCTCTAACCCTGTCTATCTATATATCTGGTCGTGGAAATCAACCAAACTATCCATTTTAAAACTGCTGCAGGTCAAACAACTACAGGCAAGCTGCACACACAGAATAGCATTGCATTGAGAACACCCTTACTCGCCTCAGGTCCCAAAACGAGAGAATAAAAGAGAAGTAGACCGGCTCATCCAGAATTAATAGATCAAACCCCAACAGTAGGGTAGTGGGATACCTTTCATCAAGTGTTACAAGTGACCGTTGGCCACGCCGCTTTATTATGCCCCTGAACCCCTATAAATGTGATTGACGAATGGCCCCCTAAAAATGTTACATACATTTTGCATAAACCCGATGTAGTCCATATAACATTTGATATTGATTCACCTGAACCCACATACATTTAATTGAATCCCCAATACATTTGATGATCCCCCAAACATTTTATATACTTTTTACATACATTTGATAAGAATTCCAATGAATTTGATATACAAGTTTGATATAGATTCAACTGAACTCCTATAAATTCAATAGAACCCCAATAAATGTGATGATCCCAATACATTTCATATAAATTCGATATAAGTTTGATAAGAACCACAATAAATTTGATAAGAACCCCAAGAAATATGAAGATCCCCTAACACATTTAATATACATTTGATACATAGTTGATAAGAGAATCCCAATACATGTGATGACCCCAATACATTTATATAAATTCGATATAAACTTGATAAAAAATCCCAATACATTTGATGACTCCAATACATTTGATATAAAATTGATTTAAATTTGATGACCCCAAATACGTTTTATATGCATTTTATATAAATTCGATATAAATTTGATAAGAACCCCTAAGAAATTGATATCAAAAATGTATATAAATGTAACTGTACCCCATGCATGTAATGACCCCAATACATTTTATATACATTTTATATAAATCCGTTAGAGAATTGATAAGAACGCCATTGAATTTGATATACAAATACACCTTTGAGAGCACCCCTATCAGTTTGATATTGAACTATAAAATAAAAAAGTGCACATTTAATACATACTATTGTTAGCTTCTGACACATTCCATAGTACAATTTAGCTATTTGGTCACCGGCCTCCACGTTTAGGATGTTATACAGATTTGGACAGACTTGATAAAACAGCGGACAGCTATATTTATGTATTTCACAAAAGATCAATACTCTTTATATCGATACATGACTTTCATAACTGTTGCTGTATATATTCATTAAAAGATCTTTGTTAAATGGATGTTATAGTTAAGTTGAACTAATAAAAACTGATGAAATTCACTGAAAAAATGTTGTTAAAAGGACGTTATGATTAAGTTTCACTAATAAAAACCTAAGAAATTAATTGAAAAATCTTTATTAAAGGGATGTTATGGTTGCAAGGTTAAATCGAAAAACCAAAGAAATTTGCCATTTATGGTAAGGTATGCAACCATAAATTGCACCACCATCAGGCACTGCTAAGACTAACACCCAGGACATCAAAGATGCCATCACGTATGGCATCATTGATTATATCACTGATGACATCACTTATTCGGGCCGGTTGTTTTTGATCAGTGGGAATTTTAAGCAGATGATTTTTTCTGGTGATACTGCATTGAAAACATGATGCACATACTCTAAAGGTGCTGAGCTCATGGTTGGTGCACATACATGGGGCAATTAGCAGGCCCCAGACAGACAATTCATTTTTTATACATGATGATGAACTCTAATCTTATTGTAATGTTCTGGTCAAGGTGTTTCTTTCCTCCTTACTAGAGTTTCCCTGTATACGCCTCAGATTTGTATGCATTGGTGCTCCCTATATGTATTTTCTGTATTAACACATGTGTTTAGTAATTCTAGTATTGTTATCTGTTAATTTCAAGTTTAAAATTAGCCAAGATTCTGATAGGCTCGGATTTATGATTCTACTGGCCAATAAAGTGAGCGAACAGTGAGCAGAGCAATACCCCGTCCTACTGGACCCTTCCATCATTTGCATATCGACTATTTAGATATGCTCCAAGTTTGTAACAGCTGCAGGTATATGATAGTAGTGGTGTGTCTTTTTTCTCGATGGATCGCAGCCGGTCTGTGCTCACATGCTGATACCACATGTGCTGCGAATTCCTCGTACGCAAGGTCTTCCCAAAATGAGGAGTTTGCGAAGTGCTCAGGTCTGAAAAGGACCACATTTTGTAAATGAAGTTTTTGAGCACATTACAATCCTGCTGGTTATTACACGCAAGTTCTCGTCTGATTATCATCCACAAGCAAATTAAAAATGGAACCCTATCTTTTGGCCTGTCTATCCACACCTATATCTGTATATCTGCATATCTCTCACTCTAGCTACATATACGTTGGCCGTATCTATCAAGTTATCCATCTGTTTGTATCTGTCTACCTATCAACCTATCTCTATCCTGATAGTTTCATCTATATTTGGGTCTATCTATCCATCGGTTTATCTATCTGTTCACCTATCTCTCTAGTTTTGTCATGGCTGTTAAAACAGATGGGTGTCCATTTCCTGGGGAATACTTCTCCCCTCACGTAATCAATATACTTTATTTTCTCACTTTGCTAAAATATTCGCCTGAGTCAGGTACATTTTCAAGAAAACGTATAAGAAACATTAAAACACAATAACTAGTTAAGAGCGTAAATGGTTTATTATTTGCTATCATATAAAAAAAACACGACAAAGAAATTGAGGTTCAAACTATACTGAAAAAATGTGTGACGTTTTCCCACCATTCAATAGTGCAAAGACGAACATGATGTCTTTGGAGAAGCGGACAGGTGGTGCTGTGAGCAGTTCACTGTTTTTGTCATTTATAATGTTTCACAGCCTCCCCGCCCCCACGCGTGCCATGCACCCTCAGGAGACTGGCACCTCAACTGCTCCAGAGAGAAGACACGAGAAGGTTCAGTCTGTCCCTATATCCTGCTCAAGGGAAGTCTTCATCATGTCCAACCCCTAGTTCCCTCTGTGTGTTCCTCATCAGGTCACGTGGTCACTGAGCCCCCAGGTGTTCCAGCGGAGCCAAACGAGAAGAGGGGAGGCCACTGGGAAGTGCTGGCCCGCCCAGCCAGGAAGTCCATGCCCCAGAGAAAGTCTTCCTGCAGGTTCCAGACCAGAGAGGCAGGGGGGTCGTTTGGTCCATGGTGCCAGGGAGCCTGAGAGGAGGGGGTTGATGGGGGGCTGGGCGAGCATGCACTCCTCAGGAGCAGCGGCTCCTCTGTCCACTGAGGGTGGGTGGAGACCTCCGGTGTCTGCTCTCCTCTGAAGCGGGCTGAGTTATGGACACTCTGGTGCTGGGGCTGATCCACAGATGGCATGGTAAGCTTGGGTAAGTGCCTGGCTCTGCGGTTCTGGAACCAGACCTGTGAATAAAGGAAACAGAAAAAGGACTTTCAACTTGAGTTGTGGGGTATGTGCATTTACACAGTAATAGAATAACTCACCCTTTCCCAATCGTGGACCCCTTCACCCATCTCTCTGTCCCTCATTTCCCACTCAAGTCTTGTCCTCTCCAGCTCTCCCCATCACACTCTACCCCAGTCTGTCCTTCCTCCCCATTCTCACTGTCTGCACACAATCCAACGCAAAAGCGAAAGCTTTCAAGCATAAAGAGGGAGGAGGACAGGGTAAGGGGTCTTCTATAAAAACACAATTCACACTTTAACAGAAAAGAAGAAAAGACATGGAGACGAGGGGAAGTGTGAGTTAAACAAATTAAGAAACGCGTGAAAGAAATGGTTCTGAGCCATCATCGAAACAGACACTTCATATCATAACAAAAAAATGAAAGTTGATGGTTGCCCGACGGTTCTCCTTAGAATAAGACAGTCCTTTAGAAAAATGATTGATAATTAAATTGCATAAGACACATTTTCAATAAAGCCCAGAGAGATGTTGGACCCAGTGTAGGAGAGCAGCTTTGCTACTGACCTGGATTCTAGACTCGGGGACCCCGGTCACCCAGGCGAGGTGGGATCTGTGGCTGAAGTCGGGGTAGGGGTTCAGCTGGAAGGTGGCTCTCAGGAGGGCCAGCTGGTCTGTACTGAAGGACGTCCTCTTCCTGGAGCCCCCTCCACGTGGAGGACCTGAGGGGTCTGTAGAAGGCAGCTCAAGCTTGGCTCTCTTGTGAACCCCACTATCCACCTGCTCAGGAGAGGTCTCTACAGGTGAAAAAACAACAAGGCAGTTAGCAACACATCCCCAAATATTCCCACCCTTGATTGGCACTGATCAGGACACAACAGCCAGAGTGCTGGGTCATGTCTTACCTGGACACTCACTGGCCTGGGATGCTGGGGGTTCTGTCTCGCTTTCTGGGGTCCACAAGGCCCTCTTTGTGGGGTAGGTCAGAGGGTAGTCATTTTCCAGAGACAGCACCTCAAGGAGCACCTCCTCCAGCTCAGGGTCTCTCTCCATCCTCCTCTCTCTCGCTCTCTGAGGAGTGTGAGTGGCCCACCTCTGCTCTCTGCTTATATCCTGACCCTGGAGCAGAGGCTTCTGGGAAGTGGGTCAGGACATGTGTACTCCAGGTTCTGGATAAGGAGGGCGTGTGGTGCGGGCAGTGCCACTGTTTGATGTACCTGAATCAAGGCTCTGATCTTCGGAGCTTTCATGTCCGGGTCAGAGCCGAACTCCTGCACCGGCCCCGCCCACTTTTAACACTTCTTCACATAACACAACTTCAAAGAGATCAAACGAGGCCGTGTCAGCACAGCAGGGTCTATGCGGATTTAAATCCAAACAACTACTTTCCAGGACGTGCATATATGGTTGGTAATTCAGGAACAACAATTGAATATATTTTATGCAGAGGTAGGAGTTATTTCACGTTATTGTTATTGAGTTTAGTTGGGGAGAACAAAGAAGGGAATCGCATAAGCGGCTCCTTGATTTATCTATAAAATGGTACATTTTGGTGAAGACAAATTAACCCGACTAAGTACGGTATGTTGATGGCAGTGACGTCCCAGTCGGAGTCACGTACAGTACATGCACAGTATACAGTGTAATATCTCACTCATGTACTATAGGAATCAGGCCCGTGCATATCTACAGGAGTCAGGCACGTGGATATCTATAGGAGTCATACTCGTGGCTATCTATAGGAGGCAGGCTCGGGGATATCTAAAGGAGTCAGGCTCAGGGATATATATCTATAGGAGTCAGGCTCATGGATATCTATAGGAGTCAGGCCCAGGGATATCTACAGGAGTCAGGCTCAGGGATATATATCTATAGGAGTCAGGCTCATGGATATCTAAAGGAGTCATGCTCGTGCATATCTATAGGAGTCAAGCTCGTGAATATCTATAGGAGCCAGGCTCATGGATATCTATAGGAGTCAGGCCCGTGGATATCTATAGGAGTCAGGCCCAGGGATATCTACAGGAGTCAGGCTCAGGAATATATATAGGAGTCAGGCTCATGGATATCTAAAGGAGTCCGGCCCGTGGATATCTATAGGAGTCAGGCTCGTGGATATCTACAGGAGTCAGGCCCGTGGATATCTATAGGAGTCCGGATCATGGATACCTATAGGAGTCAGGCTCATGGATATCTATAGGAGTCAGGCCCATGGATATCTATAGGAGGCAGGCTCGTGGATATTTATAGGAGTCAGGCCCAGGGATATCTATAGGAGTCAGGCTCGTGGATATCTATAGGTAGGAGTCAGGCTCATGGATATCTATAGGAGTCAGGCTCGTGCATATCTATAGGAGTCAGGCTTATGGATATCTATATGAGTCAGGCTCATGGATATCTATAGGAGTCAGGTTCGTGGATATCTATAGGAGTCGGGCCCATGGATATCTATAGGATTCAGGCTCAGGGATAGCTATAGGCGTCAGGCTCATGGATATATATAGGAGTCGGGCTCATGAATCTCTATAGGAGTCAGGCCCATGGATATCTATAGGAGGCAGGCTCGTGGATATTTATAGGAGTCAGGCCCAGGGATATCTATAGGAGTCAGGCTCGTGGATATCTATAGGTAGGAGTCAGGCTCATGGATATCTATAGGAGTCAGGCTCGTGCATATCTATAGGAGTCAGGCTTATGGATATCTATATGAGTCAGGCTCATGGATATCTATAGGAGTCAGGTTCGTGGATATCTATAGGAGTTGGGCCAGGGATATCTATAGGATTCAGGCTCAGGGATAGCTATAGGCGTCAGGCTCATGGATATCTATAGGAGTCGGGCTCATGGATATCTATAGGAGTCAGCCCCAGGGATATTTATAGGAGTCAGGCTCGTGGATATCTATAGAAGTCAGGCACATGGATATCTATATGAGTCAGGCTCATGCATATCTACAGGAGTCAGGCTCAGGGATATCTATAGGAGTCAGGCCCATGGATATCTATAGGAGTCAGGCTCGTGAATATCTATAGGAGTCAGGCTTATGCATATCTACAGGAGTCAGGCTCAGGGATATCTATAGGAGTCCGGCTCATGGATATCTATAGGTAGGAGTCAGGCCCGTGGATATCTATAGGAGTCAGGCTCATGGATACCTATAGGCGTCAGGCTCGTGGATATCTATAGGAGTCAGGCTCGTGAATATCTATAGGGGTCATGCTCATGCATATCTATAGGAGTCAGGCTCATGCATATCTATAGGAGTCAGGCTCGTGGATATCTATATATTCCTCCATATAAACTATATCCCGGTTGCAATGGGCTCCTCGGGTGCTGCGGGGAGGTCCTGGACCTGGTTTGGGTTGTACCCCATCAGTGAGATGGTAATATGGTGATGTGGCATACTGTACCCAGAATCCTCTGCCTTACTACAAGGTCTTCCAAGCAATGCCCTCGTTCCTCTGACCCCGAACATGCGCCAAGCACCGACCTGTGTGCAGAAGGAGAATTGGGAGGGGCTCCCACTGTGTATTTATTTATTACCCAGGGTGTGCATTTATTGCATGTTGCCCTGGGTGTCTAATTATTATACAGCGTCCTTAGTGTGCACTATATATCACCCCGAGTGTTCATATATCACCCCAAGTCTGAATGGTTTGTATACTACCGCGAGTGTCCATGTAGAGTATATTACCTATTGTGTGCATTTATAGTATATTAGCCATTGTGTGCATTTAATGTATAGTACCCAGAGTTTGCATGTATTGGATACCGCTCTAGGTGGCTGATATTCTGCATCCTGCCTGTACACGATATATCACCCGAGTGTGCATTTTAGGATATTACCATGGTTGTGTAATTATTATTCAGCATCCTGCGTGTGCGTGATATATCACCTCGAGTGTGATATATAGTGCACCCGCATGTATTGTATAACGCTCTGGGTATGTATAAGGAACACTTACCTCTGAGCGCACTGGTGGTGGATTGTGTGCTGAGTCCTTACAGGGGGTTGTGTACACATGTGCATTGAGGACTTAGAGTCGCCGATTCTGAAAAACAATTTCAGGACGGATTTGCATTTCAATATTTGAATTAATGTGTATTTTAACACAACAAGGAGAGAAGAATCCACGCAAGGCACTTTCTTATTTAGTGCATGCTGGTCTGTAAGACATGCACACTCAGAATGAAGTTTAAGACATGCGCACTCGGATGTATATATAATGTGTGTATTCTGCACACACCTCTCCCGGGGCAGATGGATCCCAGGCGCATACGGCACACCCCTCCCTAAATACTGCTGCTCCCAGAGCCTGCTACTGGGGGCTCAGCCCCACCCGCCGTTCTTACCAGCCTTGTTCTGAGACTTTATGCCCCCGCCGCCCCGCTCAGTTTCATAGTCTGGGGGCACAGGTAGTGTTCTTTGACAGGGCTCATAAGTGCCATGAGAGGGAGAGAGAGTGAGAGGGAGAGAGAGAGGGAGAGGGAGAGGAGAGAGAGGAGAGGGAGAGAAAGCAAAAGAGAGAAAGAGAGAAAAAGAGAGAGGGGGGGAGCGAAGAGAGGAGAGGGAGAGAAAGCGAAAGAGAGAAAAAGAGAGAGAAAGAGAGAGGAGAGGGAGCAAGGGAGAAAGGAGAGGGAGAGAAAGCGAAAGAGAGAAAGAGAGAGAGAGGGGGGAGAGGGAGAGAGAGAGGAGAGGGAGAGAAAGCGAAAGAAAGAAAGAGAGAGAGAGGGGGAGAGAGGAGAGGGAGAGAAGCGAGAGAAAGAAAGAGAGAGAGAGAGAGAGAGAGAGAGAGAGAGTGAGGGAAAGAGGAGTGAGAGGGGAGGGAGAGAAAGCGAAAGAGAGAAAAAGAGAGAGAGAGAAAGAGAGAGAGAGAGGAGAGAGAGAGGGAGCGAGGGAGAGAAGAGAGAGAAAGAAAGAGAGAGGAGGGGGAGAGAAAGCGAATGAGAGAAAGACAAAAAGAGAAAGAGAGAGAGAGGGAGAGACAGAGGGAGGGAGAGAGAGAGAGGAGAGGGTGAGAAAGCAAAAGAGAGAAAGAGAGAAAAAAAGAGAGAGAGAGGGAAGTTAGAGAAAGTAAAAGAGAGAAAGAGAGAGAGAGAGGAGAGAGGAGTGGGAGAGAAAGCGAAAGAGAGAAAGAGAGAGAGAGAGGGGAGTAGAGGGGGAGAAGAGAGAGAAAGAAAGAGAGAGGAGAGAGAGAGAGGAGAGGGAGAGAAAGCGAAAGAGAGAAAGCGAGAGGGAGAGAGAGAGGAGAGGGTGAGAAAGCGAAAGAGAGAAAAGAGAGAGAGAGAGGGAAGGGAGAAAAAGCAAAAGAGAGAAAGGGAGAGAGAGAGGAGTGGGAGAGAGGAGAGAGATGAGCGAGGGAGAGAGGGGGAGAGGAAGGGAGAACGGAGAGGGAGAGAGGAGAGAGAGAGAGAGAGAGAGAGGAGGGGAGAGAGAGGGGTGAGAGAGAGGATCGAGGGAGAGAATGAGGGAGAGGTCGAGAGGAAGAGGGGGGTGGACAGAGGGGGGGAGGAGAGAGAGATGGAGAGAGAGAAGAGAGGGAGAGAGAGATAGATTTCTCGATGGATATGGAGGCCGCGGGTGACAGAGGGAGCAGGAGTCAGGGCATCGGGTCCCCTAAAACGAGGAATCATCCAGGGAACAAAGAGGGGACTTCTCCTGGACCTCCCTATCTGTGGCTTGGGGCTCTTTATTGTTGCTGCCATATGACTCCTTCCTGATGCCATGTGATGTGGCCCCTTATTGATGCCGTAGGGATCCCACGGTTGCCTTAAGGAGCCTCATTCCGCCCCTATGACTCCTCATGTCTCCCTAGGGATCCCACTGTTGTCTTAGGGAGCTTCAATCCTCTCCTATGAATCCTCATATCTCCCTAGGGATCGCACTGGTGCCTTAAGGAGCCTCATTCCGCCCCTAGAGCTCCTAATTTCTCCCTAGGGATCCCGCTGTTGTCTTAGGGAGCCCTGTTGTCAAATAAAGTAGACGCCACTCGCCTGAAGAAAAAAAACAGTCCATAGAGGCTCTGTTCTCTTTCCTGAGAGCCCTGCGAGTTCCAGAAGAACATCATGTTTCCGATACAGATAAAGCCTTTAGTTTCCAACCCATTTCTTTTTTCCACGTGCTCTCGTTGCACGCACGAGGTTTCCTGGCACTTTCCTGTTATCGGTTTCCTGAACACTTTCCGAACATGTGCATCGGTCTTAAGTGTCCGGGCGACCCCTTTATCCTCGCCTTGCACCGTTATACGCGAGAACACTGCCTTCGCGTGACGTCAGCTTCAAAGGCCCGACGTGCGATGACATCAGAGCGCGGGAAACACCCGCCCCTTTGATGTGTGAATTCTGGGGTTCAGGGCATGGCCCACGCGCCCAGCCTTTGAAGGTCACTGCGCGAGTGACCTGTCAGGCGGGGGTGTAACTTCAGGATAATCGCCCCTTTTAGCTGCGACGCACCCACCGATCAAAGGTGACCGTGGAAGCCGCCTTCCTGTATGTGGTACCGGGGCCCCCCGAATCACGGCGCCGAGGTGCCCATTTAATTCTTCATCGTGATATTTCCCCACAGATCTGCGATCCTTTTCGTCAGGTAAACGTGACCCCCAATGCGATGAGTGAACGATGGGGGGCAAAGTGAGATGGGTGGGGGGCTGAGTATAGAGTATATGCGAGGGAGAAGAGGAGTGGAAGGAGGAAAGACGGGATGGTGGAGAGAAGGGAGAACGGAAACATATCAAGCATTGCAGAGGATGGAGGAGGAGAAAGCAATAGAGGAGAGAACACAAATAGAGAAGGAGGAGAGAGGAAGACTGGGAGACTAATGCGCGTCCTGTGGCAAAGGCCTACATTTAAAAATCAAAAATACTGAGATGTATGCCCCGCCCACAGCCACACAAGACTCCGCCCATTTGCGCACGGCTCCGCCCACACGCCCCGCCCACCTGTCAGTGTAATAAATGAAATTAATGATGTACCACAGTATTACCGCGTTCTTTTTTCTGAAATGGTTACTTAATCCTGGGTTTCTGGGGTACAGACGTGTCGCATACTGAAACATATCTGCTGACACAGAAATGTTTCAGTATGCAACAGTGCGACATGTCTGTAGCCCAGAAACCCAGGATTAAGTAACCATTTCAGAATAAAGAATTTGGTAATAGCGCTCTAAACAAATCCCGCATCATGACCAGACCATCAGCCCGTTCTGCCAACAATATATTTTGCTGATCCGCTGACTGCAGCTTGTCCGTATCATTGATAATATAACCGTGGGGAGATCAGCCCTCCTTTCCAGACCATGCTTTTGAGGTTTGAGGGTGCTCATCTACCTGTGCTCCTAAACAGCACAAGGGGAACGACCCCTTCTGTTTGTCCGTTTCGGGGCTGGCAGGCTACGCCAGGCGCTCCTAGGCTGCCCGCCTCCGCCCCATTGTACTTGCATGCAGTAGGTAGCACTGTGTGTCCCAGAAAGTAAAGCGCAGTGAGGTGGAACGCCAGAACCCGGAGCACCATGACCTCTCAGATAACTGATCGAGGCTGGATGCTCTAAAGAGAACACAGGCACAGCTGGGAAGATGCACGTTAATTGCTTTATTGCTTTGCTACCGAGTCCAACAGGTTTGCATTGCAAAGAGGGTGGAAGACATTGCCATTGAAGGTTGAGAAGTGTCGGTTTCTACCGAACCCCAGGTTGTCTAACCACACGAGCTCCCCTACGCGGACGCTGCAGCATTTTCTTACTCCGCGGGAGCTGCACGAGTGAATAGCGGGACCCAGAAAGAACACCACTTTCAATAAAAATCAATTAAATCAAACAAATTCCTGAGATTCCAGGGTCTTTCCCGGAGACCCGGAGAAATGGTTAAAATTCTTGAGTCTCTGGGAAAAAGCCAGAGGGTAGGCAGGTATGCAAAGGACCCACAAATGAAGCGCCCCTGCTAGGCAACCCCCTACCCTCAGGGTTCATGCACCCAGCTTCTCAGGCAGAACCTTTAAATCAGGGTGCAGGAACCGAGAAAGAGACAGAGTTTCTGCAAAAATACCGTCTTTTTGACAACCTAGGATAGTCATACAAACACACACATATAAACAGACAATACAAGTGGTCTTCTATGGCTCAAATTTGGACAACAAATGTTAAAATCAGAAAACCCGTCGATGTTATGTACGTGGTTTCACCTACAACATTTTAAATATGGACTGTTTGATTGTGACATTTTGATCAAAGCCATTAAATTGTGCCCCGCCCCACGTTACCTCTTCCCCATTCCCCACCCTTCTCTTTCCCCTCCATCCCCTCTAACCCTGTCCATCTATATATCTGGTCATGGAAATCAACCAAACTATCAATTCTGAAACTGTTGCAGGTCAAACAACTACAGGCAAGCTGCAAGCACAGGATAGCATCGCATTGACAACACCCTTACTCGCCTCAGGTCCCAAAACGATAGAAGAAAAGAGAAAAAGACCAGCTCATCGGCAGCAGCAGCTATACCCCAGGGCAGCCCACGAATCACCCAGCGAGTGACCATGACACCCATTCATAGTGTCTTTAGGGACTGTTGGCACAGCTCTGGGTCAGGGCACAGGACTTTGATTTCCCTTTTTCCAGGCGTGCCTGTAAATGGTCAGATATTAAGAAGTGCATCAAGAAAGGTCATGGACCCAGTACAACCCAAGAGGGCATGATACACTCCGCTCAACCTCTTGCAGCTTGGCATCTATCTTGGCAACCACCATGTGGAAAGAATTGAAGTGAATTCCTCATACAAGATGGCAGGCAACATCCATAATTAATAGACCAAACCCCAAAAGTAGGAGAGTGGGATACCTTTCATCAAGTGTTGCAAGTGACAGTTGGCCACGCCCCTTTATCATGCCCCTTGTTGGGTGTCCTGACCCACGTTTGGACTATTATGCTGCAACATTTGGTGCTGTGGGCTTAGGAAATCCAAGAGGGCGGAAAAGCCCACATTTGCGCCAGAATCCTAGAGAACCGTGCAGTTTTGCGCACACCAAAATGGTTGCCTAACCTGCCACCCACCAGTGCAAGCATGATGGGCCAGGAGTGCCATGAGTGAAATGTGTGCCAAAGGAAAAACAGAAGTGCCGGTTGGCTAAAAAAGCACTTTAAAATCACCTTTGTTTCCCTGAATGCAAGCTCAAAATGCCTATTTTAAACATCACAAGATATTCAAAAATCTCAATGAACACCAGCAGACATTTGGCAGAATGTATTCTTGCGTGCATACTAAATCTGGAAAGAGAAAGAGCCCAAAACCATGTTCATAACAAAAGTGGCTGAGCTGTGGATGTCAGCAGCTTAACTGAAATTGGATTTAAAACCACTAAAATCGAAATGTTTGAAATAAATGAGTGACCTACTTTTGAGTGTAACATAGATTGCAACTGTTAAATGTCATAGTTTTGAACTTAGAATCAGCATTCTAGCTGCATGTGCAAAAATTGTGAGTTTGATTTGAATGAAGAAAAACTGGGAACAAAAGTGACATTTAGCTGAAGCCTGGCTTAATGAAACTGGATTCTGCCTGACAACTACCCCCGACAGGAGAGGGAATTCAGCAGCTGTGTTCCCAGGCCTGGCTGCATCCTGCTGCCCCTGCCAAAAGGAGATAACACCTCTCTGATTGAATTAGGGGAGTGGCACCTGGGGACTACAGGAAACTAAACAAAGCACTGCCCCTGGCTCAGGCAAATGTTATATTGGGGGGGGGTCGTAAAATGGCTTCCTCTTGGGAGAAACTGGGAGGTGCAGTGCCTGTGACAGCAGGATGAGCTTGGGGGAAGTGGATAAACCAGAAATTCCACCATGTGCTTTGGGAAAAACCACACCCCGTTGGGGCCAGAGCATGATTTTAAAAAGATGGATAATTCATAGTGCGGACTTGTAAAAATTATATAAATAACATCATCATTCGTGTGATTTTTCTGTGCACATTTTAAGAGGTGTTAGGACCCTGTGGTATGTTCTTGGGGATAGTAGAGGAAAAAAAGGTTGTTGCTCCAAATGTATGCATGTTAAAAAATCTGACACTTTATCATCTGAAACCCATATCCCTGGTGCACATTTGTGTACAATCTGGAAAGGTTTAGAGGTCGTTATCTGGATGAAAAGGGGAGAATTCTGTCATAAGTGGACACGACATCGTACAAAGACAGGGATCGGATGGTTTGGTGCTACAGAAAATATGTTAACTCCAGGGATCCAGAACTTTACTTCAGAACTTGTAGCAGAGAGGCTAACCCACAAGCTGAGTTCTCTTCAGCAGGCCTCAAACATCATTTGCAAACTATTCAACCGCCGGTCTGTGCGGTTTGCTGCTTGCTAAGAATCCACTTGATCCAGACCCGCAGACCCAGAGACCGCTGTATCCGGAACCGCTAGCAGAACCGATAACAGAACCGGAGACCCAGAGACCAGATCGCTGTGAAGAACCGCTACAGAAGTCCAGCCAATCCTGACCCGATCGGTGACGAAATCGCATTCCTGCCCAAAATCTAGTGTGAGATACCCAGCTAGCACTGTGCCAAAACCAATCTCTTAGTTTAAAATAATCTAATCCAA
The DNA here is from genome assembly GCA_002915635.3 of Ambystoma mexicanum. Lineage (NCBI taxonomy): Eukaryota > Metazoa > Chordata > Amphibia > Caudata > Ambystomatidae > Ambystoma > Ambystoma mexicanum. The sequence continues at coordinate 192,380,498 of CM010927.2, read as the reverse complement.
ACTATTTTAGCCTATTAGAACTGCCTCCTAGAATCGTGTCATTCTGTCATCTTTAAAACTGAAAACTGTCATCTGTCATTCTGAGCTTTAAAATTTCAAATCCGAAAAACTACCTTTACTAAATCGGCCGTATCTCCGGAACCTTTTGGAGCGAGTTTCAACTGTCATCTTAAAGCTAAGATTCTAGGCTTTCCAACGAACCTAGAACCGACTTCCTACTCCTTATAGTGCCTCCGTAATTGCGCTCAACAAAAGTGATTACATTGTCTTTTGTTGAAATCATATCAAGTTTATTTTCTGTACTGCATTTTCATTCATCATTGCATTGTCCTTGAAGCCATAAAAGCATTCTCAGCTACTTTATCCTCTCTATATCACTTCTAAGCCATCAAAAAGAGTGTACCACTGTAACATTATCCATTGTTGATCACTATCATCTTCACAAGTGTGCTATCAAACATTAATTAATTATAAAGTGTGATATATATATATTGTTTAATTTTTCAAATAAACCTTTTAATTTGCAAAACAAACCTACTTCTTGGCTCAGTGGGGTCAGGGGATTCTAAGAGAGGGTGTTATATAAGGGTTGTCATCCAGAGTAACGAACTGGACATAAAAATATATCAATAAGGGTTCCCTCAGCATCCCAGACTAGGCATTGACTTAGCTGTAGTGTTGAATTGAATCGCTTACAAAGTGGGGGCTCGTAGCCGGGATTCTGGATTAGATTTACCACTTGTGCAGCTTAATACAGTGTGCAACTGACCGGATACACATATCCGGTTAGATCACCACGCTGTTTTACACTGTGAAAGCACTCCTCAAAGGAACGCTCTAAGGAAACGGTCTGTTTTGCAAAATAAAATACAAACTTCTGTAAGTCAGGAAGGAACTCAAATTCCAGAATGACGACACTGGTAGACATCAAAATAGCAGAGAGCACTTCTTACATAAGCTATTTGTGAGAGGTGAATGGACTGAGCAGGGCCAGGATGCGTGGTTGCAGGCAATCACACAACAGGTCACTGCAACTGGGTTAGATATCTGGAGAGATCAGGGTCCCTTACATGTGGCCCTGAGTGAACTATACATGGCTCCTAAAGCTAAAGATGAACACGACAAGATGGTTAGGATAGCGGCATATTTGTATCTATATATGGGAGCCATGCAGGACAAATGTGCTGAAGGCCAAGATATGGCAAATAGGCAACAGATCGCGTTAGAGAAGGCCCAATCTGACCTGGTCTCTTCTGAGCAGAGGCAGCAGAGAGTCAGAGAAAAATGATAGTAGGCAGTATATCATTAAAATAAAAGAGGACATGGATATACTGCAACAGAAAAGACAGACCAGGATACCAGAATTCTGGCTTTGCAGAAGGAGCACCAAGACAGTTTGGACTCCTTACTGCAGAGCAGAAAAAGCTGGAGCAACAGATCAATTTCAAGGGCATGCACAGAGCAGTAGCCACCCTGCAAATCCAACTAGACAGAGAGAAAGAGGAAAGCAATACATTGATTTTGAAAGACCTGGATACCCAGGCAGAGTTTGATGAAGAACGCCAGAAAGCTGGTGCCTTTCAAAGGCAGAGGGACGACCTGGCGTCACAAAGGCAGGCTCTTTGTCAGGAAAGGGATACCTTAGGCCGGGAAGTCTGCCATTTAAAAAGAAAAATTGAAGAAAATCACTTGGCCCTCCAGGGGCTGGGTGACCTCCAAAAAGAGCATCAGGGCTTGCTAGATCACACCAGGAGGGTGGAGGAGGCTCTGGCAAGAAAGGAGCAGGCCAGTAGGATGGGACTCAGGAGGTAACCCTCCTGCAGCAAGACTGGCCCAGTACTCCAGGACCAATCAGGAGGCACAGAGAGAAATGAGGCTCTCTGTCAGCACAATGATAGGCTCCAGCAACAGGTAGCCATGCAGGAGAGACTGATAGAGTCTAGTAAGGCCTTAACTGAGGAACTGAAAGCGCAGGCTCTTGCATTGCAACAGGGAGCAGGGGCTGACAGAGATGAAGTTCGCTGGGAAAGGGAAACACCTGAGCATAACCTCAGAAGCCCTAGTACCAGAGGCCTTCATCTCTCTCAGTCCCTGGACTCTGCCACCCCATGTCCCCTGGCGCACATGAGCACAGGGCCACAGGAATGGCAGATTACTATCCAGCCAAAGTATGGGCTCATAGGCCAGTACCACCCAGGAATGGATGGGCGGGCATCCGGGTATGGGCACCAAGTACAGTGCAATTTAGTGGGGAACCCCAGGAGAGTAGGCCCACTAAGGGCATCCTGAAAACCTCTGCCCAGTTAGGTCAGTGGGGGGGTACCCATCAAATCCTGGTAGCAAGGAGGGATCTGAAGACTCCTCGGAGTGTCACAGGACACAGGAGACCAGGTCCCCACATTCTGCCAGCTATTCCCAGGCTCGCAGAATCCGGGAAAACCTGGAAGATCAGACGGGCACCTCTGGGAGCAGTGCTTCTGAATCAGAGGATGAATGGACCAGGGTTACCCGAACCAAAAAGGCCAATAAGGCAAAAAGGGCCTTGCTTAAGGACCCCTTAAAGCAGATTAAGGCGATCAGGAGCGTCATCACGCCTTACCATAAGAACGCTAAGTATTCTGTTTGGGAGCACTTAGAGTTGTTTGAACAAATGATGGAGACTTTCCATTTGAAGGACAGCCAAAGCTGCATTCAATACGTCAAATGGACATTCTCCCCTGAATACTCCAGTTTCTTTGCGGGGCTGGAGGACCAAAACCATTCAAGATGGTCCACATATAGGGCGGCCATCTTGAAACATTTTTCTGTACATAGAAATCCCCAAGAGGCTCGCAAGGCAGCCTACAATTTGCAATGTGGGGAGGATCAGGCCCCACAAGAATTTGTGCAAGAATTGAAGCGTGCCTTTGCGCAGACCACCAGAAGGGTGCGCACGGACAGCAGAGAATTCATCAACACATTTTTCCATGCTCTTCCCAAGTACATAATGACCCAGCTCGTGAGAGATTTTCACGAGAAAAGATCTTTAGACTGGGTCATTGAGCAAGCCACCCGGATCTATGAGGTGCAGAAGCCATAGAAAATAAAAGTAATGCACAGAAAACCCAAAACCAACAGCACCCCTGCTGCTGCCAAGGTGGCAGAGGTAAAGGTTGCCCCCGTTTTAGATTTGGAGATGGGGGCCTAAAAACCTGCCTGCACCAATAATTCACAGCCAGAAGCCCTCGGGCCAGTCACAGACAGGGAGTCAAGGAGGTAGTCCCACAAATGGGGTCCCTCGCTCCCCTGATTATGTAAGTCCCCGCTACAAGGGAAACCGACCCATCCTGGGTTATGTGTGGACTCCTCCAGCCCAAGGGGGGGATCCAGTCAAGCACCTGACCCAGGGAACTTCCCTCCTAACTCCCACAGGAGGGCAGAAATTCCCCAAACCTGGCCAAATTTTTCCCCAGGTATCCACACGATTTCCAACCCCAAACTCATCCATCCTTCTTTCCCCAATTCCCTGAGCCCAGACAACCTAATCCGGAGAGGGGAGGCCAAGGGTGGAGGGGTACCAAATCTTCCCAACCGGGGTATTACCAGAGAAGGGATAGCTACCCTTCCCGGGATCAGCCCAGGGGAGAAAATAGAGCCCCGTATCAGCCTGAGCGGGTTTCCCAGTTAGAGCGCCAGTTCAGAACATGGCACAGGATTTGGGCCGCATGCTGAGGGCCCAACAGAACCCTCAGATGGGCATGCCGCCACAGAATGCCCCAAACTCTGGACCTAGTGCTCCAGAACAATGACGGGGGCAGCACCCGATAACCACCGGTTCCCAGGGAGGAGGCACAAGGGGAAGAGGGGTGTAAAGCCTTGGAGGAAGCTTCCTTCCCACTTGTAAACAGCCCCTGGAAAACCAGGAACCGGAAACAAAATCTCCTGCCCCTGAAAGTCTGCCTCCAGGAGCAGAGGGGGTAGGAGAAACAAAGGACCCAAACAGACCCACTTTGTGGAGGAGGTACAGGTCTTCCAATTTGAGGGAGAGGGATCCTCAGAGGATCCTGGGAAAGGATCTTCTCCTTCAGAGATGGGGAACTCCTCCCAAGGAAAAATGGGTCCCAAGAGATTCCAATCCAGACTGGGTAGATGTGGGGATTGAGCTGTCGCCCCCATCATCCTATCCAGAACCAACAAAACCAAAAACCCCTGGTTCAAACCCATCCTGGTGACTGCCTCCCAAAAGGCAGGGCGGCCCAGAACCGGAACCAGGGGAACCTAAAACCGAATCAACAGACTGGGTAGATGTGGGGATTGAGCTGTCGCCGCCCATCATTCTATCCCAGAACCAACAATACCAAAATCCCATGGGTCAAACCCATCCTGATGACTGCCTCCAAAAAGGGGGGGCGCCCAGAACCCGAAACCATTTCCAGTTGCCAACTTTTTCTTTCAGATTCCCCAGGCTCTCCACAGAATTCTGCCCAAATCTCTTCTCTCGCCATGTCCAAAACCAGAAAATTAGCCCACCAGTTGTCCAAAAATGTGCATTATCTGTGCCCCCTTGAGGAGAAGGAGGGAAGATACTATGCCCCGGTACAAGTACAGGGGCAGGGTACAATTTGGCACTGGTGGACACTGGATCCCAAGCTACCCTTCTGTCCAAAAGGGCCTTTGATGAACTAAATGCAGGAAGGGAGGAGAATTACTGTATTCCTCTCACCTCTCTTCCTGGACAACTGCAGAACTTTGACGGCAAGGAAATTCCTGTCGAGGGGACTGCAGATTTGGACATCGAAATTGGGCGACACAAGGTGAAACACCCGGTCATAGTAGTGACACCAGAGGGCACCCCTAGTTTACTAGGGAATGACCTCCTGAGAAGGTTGTCACCCCTAATAGATTGCGTAAACAAGGTACTCTGGACCCAGACTAGCCTACCAATAAAATTAAAACAGAGTGTCAACCATGTTAGTTTAAATGGCACCTGCCACATGTTTGAACAAAAATCTGACCAAGTAGAATTTCACTTCCAGAACAACCAAATTCCAGACGTGACAGTAATAGCAGTAGGACAACAGACTGGTGATGGGGGGTCCTCTCTATTTCTGAAAATCAACCTTCCTTCCAGTTTAAGGTGGTATTCCACACTGGAAGGAAATACTCTGAAATTCTTTACCAATCCACAATCAGACACTCCCACTCCTATAGTCCAGAAAGATGTGAAATCAGCTCAGAGCCTGGCTGATATTCAGCAAATTGGAGAGCAGTTGTTCATCCCTGTTCAGTTAAATGATGGAAGGACTCTGTTCTCGCCTCGAGTGTGTGTGAACAACGGTAAGAGCTTCATCAGCGAAGCCATGTTCCGCCAACTCCCAAAAGATCCAGCCATTCCCACATTCAAACTGATAGACAAATGGGAAATGGATCTGGAAACACCCAATTCGAAACATCTCCTGCCAAGCAGGTGTATGCTCAAAATCTCCATTGGCAACAAGAGCATAGTCCATAATTGTTGGGTCGTGCGAGACGTCACTGCCGCCTTTTACTTAGGCAGTGACATTCTCAATCGCTTTGCCATTAGTTTGGACCTAATAAACTTCAAAGCTTGGTCCCGATTAGCGGATAATCCCATGGGCTTTGATGATCCAGAAAAAGCATTTAGGTCAGCTCAATTGCTACCTTATGCAGTTGAAATTCAGATTAAAGAGGAAGTCACCATCCCAGAAAGGACCCGACAATTCTCCCTGGAAGTGAAAGTTAAAAGAGGACAAAAATTGAAAAACCCTGATGCTTATATTCATCTAAATGCTTTCCTCCACAGCAAGGGTTAGGGTAAACCCAAACACCATTAGTCAACATAGAACATGACACCATTCCAATAGAGGTGGATAACAGCGACTTAAAGAGTATTACTCTAGCCGCAGGCACCATTATTGGAATGGCGGTTGATGACGACATTTCTCCATTGATTTAGGAAATGAACTGTTAGGACCAATCCCCAAGGACTGTTTTGACAGTGACAGTGAGGACAATACAACACCAGACAGGATTTCACCCGGCATGGGGGGAACTTCCTGGTGTACACTTCTTGCCCTTATGGTAAGGAAGATGTGACTTGTGACTTCAGGAGGGATGAGGTGATTTTCCAGGTCCATGAGGGCTGCCTTTCCCACCTGAAGCCTCCAGTCCAAATCAGCACTCTGACCAGGGACTTCTCCACCCAGCTGGAGGAGGCCGCTGAGATAGCCAAACCAGAAGTCTTTCCAGGCTTCAGGCAGATGGTGGAAGAGAGAGTCAACCTAGCTGATGCCTGTGTGACTCTGGAACAGAAGCAAAAGTTGAAACAAGTTTTCTTGGATTTCCAAGATCTCTTTGCGGTAGACTCATATGACTGTGGTCGCACCGACATCCACACAACAACAATTCCCACGGACCCTGGCATGACTCCAGTGTTTGTGAAGCAATATCGCTTGCCTCTCGCATCCATGGAGTCCCTTACTGAAATAATTAAGAACCTTGAGTCCCGGGAATAATCCGTCCAGTCCACAGCACTTTCAATAATCCGGTGCTGGGAATATTGAAGCCAAACGGCCAGTGGAGACTCTGCGCCGACCTTAGGGAGCTCAACAAACGGGTCCATACTTCCGATGGCCTCTGCCCTACATTGACCAAGGCTGGCCCAGACCCAGGGGTCACAGGTATTCACTGCAATAGACCTTACCAATGGATACTGGACCGTGCCTGTCAATAGGGAGGACCAATACAAACTGGCTTTTACCTTTAGGGGCCAGCAGTACACATGGACCCGGACTCCCTTCGGATACCTCAACTCCGGCATGAATTCAACATTTTCCTACATAAGGCCATGCCCAACCTGGGTGCGAGGGGTAACCTGGGTTATGTAGATGAGGTCCTCATCAAAAGTTCATCTGTGGAGGAACACATAGCGGAGATCCGTTATGTTCTGACGCAGTTGAGGGCCGCCGGAGCAAATCCTTCCTTTCAGAAGGCACAGTGGTGTAGAACCCGTGTTAATTTCTTGGGGCATGAGATTACTCATCAGGGTCTCTGTCCCCAGGAAAAAAAAGTGGAAGCACTTCAGAAACTGAAGGATCCCACAACTCTGCAGGAACTAAGGAGCCTCCTTGGACTGACTAATTACAACAGACAGTTCATTGAGGGCTACGCAGAGATCACCAGACCCCCTGATTCATCTCTTGAAGGGGGGTGGGGGGTCAAGTGGGAATGGGGTCCAGAACAATCTGAGGCAGTAAAGACAACTCAAGAGAAGCCTCTCACAAGCGCCTTGCCTAGCTTACCCTGTCAGAAACAAGGAGTTCTTCCTGGAGACAGGGTTCTCTAATACGTGCTTGACGGCAGTATTATACCAAAAGCATGACAAGGTCAATAAAGTAATCTCCTATGCGAGCAAAACTTTATCCTCTGTGGAGGAAAAATTCAACGATTGTGAGAAGGCACTCCTGGCAACGGTGTGGGCATTGAAGAATTACCGCCCGTTTATCCAGGGGGAACACATCATAGTGGAGACTCCACACCAGCCTCTGCAATATCTCCAAAGTGACAGAATCCGGGCCGGAAATGTGAGTAATTCCCGAATTACTTCCTGGATTCTGTCAATGCAAGGCTTTCCTGTGGAGGTCAGATATGGCCAAAACAAGAAGAGTCCCCTCGCGCAAGGTCTGGATGACTTGCATGATTGTGCCAGAGAAAACTGTCTCGAGGACGAAAGTCTAAAAATCAAGGACAACATGGAGGCATACCTTAATTCCCCACACAAAGTCTTTGAAGAAGACAAGTGTGAGGGAATGCCCACTGTCTATGTGGATGGATGCTCTTACCATGTTGACAACAACGGGAAGAAAGAACTGGTGGCCGGCGTAGGGAATGCATGGGTGAATGAGTCCCAGAACCCTCCGCTGGATACAAAATTGGTCCCCGAAGTAGTCAGGTGGCAGAATTGATGGCTGTGCATCAAGCCATCCTCACTGCTGTCCAACATCAACTCCACGAACTGGTCATAATCACAGATTCGGATTATGTACGGAACGGGTTCGTGGAGCACCTGGTTAACTGGAAAACCAGAGGCATGCTATGTGCTAATAACAAACCTTTGAAACATAGGAAGTTAATTCAAAACATTGATGATCTGGTCACCTCGAATGGGATGACCATCTACTGGAAGGAGATCAAGGGTCATTCCAAAGTAGAGGGACCAGACAAAACTGGAAATGACTTAGCTGATCAGCTGGCCAAAACCGGGACCATCCAAGGGGATCTAATAGAAATAGAGTCCCTGTTGGGGGAAATCCAGGTCACTGCTATCACTAGGTCCCAGACAAATGCTCATAATAATAATAATAATAATAATTTGGCACTTATATAGCGCTACGAACCCTCAGGTATCTGAGCGCTGCTTATTATTATGAAAAAGGGTGGATCAGTAGAAGCACTCCCTAGTATTGTATATTTCGAAATTAATTTTAGTCAATAGTGTGAAGTAATATCAATATTTTTTTGAGGTGCGGGGGAGGAAACGTGAACCTGGCACAGGATCACTGCAACAGTATATGTAGAGGAAAAACGAGGATCCAAAAGTAGGAACCCTCCCGTCCCCTGCACTCTATCATAAATCCATCAAAAGATGGTTCAACAAACTTTCAAAAACATTAGTAATGGTTAAACAGTAGTTTTCAAATTTGATAGATAATAAAGATAAACATTCAATGATTTCATAAAGGCACCAGAAGGTGGTTTTAATTATAGTCACAATTAGATAACCATAAAGCCTTAGTTTAAAAAAGCCAAAGTGACTGTTTAAAAAATACCATGAAAACAATAAGCAATGATACTCCATGTATACAATTTATGGCTGACGCGTTTCGGGATACACATCCCTTCTTCTTGAGCCTAGTTGATTTGGACTGCGGAACCTAAATAAACATAAAAAGCTGTTTCAATACACAACATGTTCATATGTTAGAAATTAAACAAAGCAATTATTATTGATCTCACATAGACATTACATGCATTGGTCTATCCAATTGGGTGCAGTTCAAAGCAATCTATGAAGGATGTTCATCCGAGTCATCCCAGTTAGAGGGGTCCCACCCGGGGTCAGTGCGCCAGATAGTGTACAATAATTACTTTCGAAGTAATCAAACAGAGTTGCTAACAGTTGCCTACCCGTGACATCGGCCTCCATTACATATATCAAAAGCCATTCAAGTAATGCAAATAATGGCATGTTCATCAGTTACATCAACTTACATTAATTATAACCAAGGAATTCAAATAGTGGCGTACCTTAAGTTTAAATCAAGGTAAAGTGTAAGTTTCCACTCAAAGTATGGTAAAACCGTTTGTTCCAATTCTTTCCGCCGGTCAGTGGAGGAGAACTGCTCTTATCAAAAGTGCATAGTGCCTACGGGTCAAACAAGAACACAACGATTCTAAAGATAAAGTATACACTTCCCAATTAAGGGGTCAACACAAAAGTATGGTTTTTATATAGTTAGCGCTAAAAAGTAGGGCCAATTATAAAGACACGGTTTACCTCTAATGTAGTAAGATCTGACGAGAGAAAGCGGGTGTGCCCTCTGCTAGCACGGTGATCGTAAAGTGTCCCAGGTTATTTCGCCAACAGGACAGATTGTTCTGTATGGAGAGATAGAAAGATAAGAGAGCGCAATCAGTTCCACAAAGCGGAACTGCGGGGTCTGAGTCTGTACTGAGTTGACAATCTGTAAACACACATTATATTTACCTCTGTAATGGAATTCAAGGGGAAATTTGGACACTTGTAGAAAAACAGCGGTAATATCGGTTGAACGCTTCCTGAATGCGAGCGCCTCCGGGCGGAAGATGCGCCCCCCGTGCTGGCTGAGGTGGGTCTACTGGTAACCCTGACAACCCTTGACACAGACAGTAGCCCATCTAGGACTAAGCGTGTGCGTGGTAAACATAGAAGATGACCTAAGTGAGCGCACAATGCAAAAAGTGGCTCTTAGGTTGGTGCAAATGGGAGCGCCATTTTGGAATGTACTATATAGAATGGAAAAAATGACTGCTGCAGCATATAGACAATGTCTGCAAATTAATGTAGAGCAATATAAGGACCCGTACAACACAATATTGTGTAAAGTAAAGAATGTAAAATATAAAGTCCTTCATGTTGGTCTAAATCAAAGAAAAGGGTGAGCTATGTGAATAAACTTATGGTAAATAGGCATGCGCATTACACACTGTGGCCACAGTGGGGATCCCCCTGCTGGGACAACAACATTTCAATTTTCATGGTTTAGATCGGAGTGAATGTGTATGTCTGCAAAGCGAACTTGCACCCAAGTGGAAAACACCTCAAAAAGGAAACAGACTGCCAATATGCTGTAGCTAGAACCCACAGCATATTGCAGAGCTTAAGCTTATAAACAGTGGGCCGGTCAACATGTCCCGGACTAATTAGACTTTAACAGTTATTCCACTGTTGGTAACGGCTAATAACATTAGATGTGTCTATTTAGGCATGGATCTTAAATCTTAAATTTGTACTGAAACAAGAAAATTGAAAAAAGTATCTATTTACACTGTATAGTGGTGACACCATTTCTCTACAAAAGAGCCAGGGGTCTATTAAGTTCAGATAAAGCACCTCAGGGAAAATTCCTCATTGAGCCCTTGTGGGTTAAGTGTGTCCAACTGGTGTATCCAAAATGTCTCCCTACGGGAGAGGATGGATTGGTAGTCTCCACCTCTAGGTGGCTTCTTGACGACCTCCAAGACTTGAAACTTGATCTGGGCCACCGTGTGGTGGTGTTCCATAAAATGTCTTGCCAAAGGGGATTTCGTGTTCTTGCACCTGATGTTGGATTTATGCTCTGTTATTCTTTCCTTCACCGCTCTTGTGGTCTGGCCCACATATAGTTTACCACAGGGGCATTTGATTGGATAGATAACACCTGTCAACATGCAGGTCGCGTAATGCCGGAATTTAAATTTCTTGCCCGTAAGGGGATGTGATATGTTTTCACCCTTGATTACATTGTTACAATGGGAACATCCTAGACATGGGAATGTGCCCTATCTTTAGGTGGTTTCTCGGCTCGCACAAGTTTATCCCTCAAGTTCTGGCCTCTCTTAAAGGCCATCATTGGGTATTTGGGAAATAGTCTTTCAAGCAATGGATCATTCTGGAGAATATTCCAATGCTTCTTGATTACTCTCCCTACTTGAAAACTTTGCCGGGAGTACTTTGAGATGTAGAGTAATGGAGTCTCCTTATTTTTGATTTTGGGCGTGAGAAGTTGTTCCTTGCT
>CM010927.2:192336520-192369163 GCA_002915635.3 Ambystoma mexicanum | reverse complement strand
ACAAAGTTTTTTCAATTGAATTTCATAGTTTTTTATTAGTGCAACTTAACCATAACGTCCCTTTAACAACATTTTTTAATTGAATTTCATAGTTTTTTATTAGTGCAACGTAACCATAACGTCCTTTTCAATGGATGAAGACCACTAGCATCCTAGGTTCTCAAAGTGGGAACCCGGGGTGGTAAAAAAGATTTTTCTTCCCAAACCGGAACGCCTGCGGCGTCCCGGTGTAGAAAGGAAAATCTTTTACCAAGATGGACACCATGGAAAGGGAAGGCGGGGTGTATAAAGAGAACACAACAGGGCATGGTAGGGGGGACCAGGAGGAGACACGGGGCATGAGAGGGGGTGGGGGTAACAGGAGAGAGACACGGGCATGAGCGGGGGTGGGGGAACAGGAGGGAGACACGGGCCATGAGCGGGGGTGGGGGAACAGGAGGGAGACAGGGGGCATGAGCGGGGGGTGGGGCAACAGGAGGAAGACACGGGGCATGAGCGGGGGGTGGGGGAAACAGAGGAGACACGGGGCATGAGCGGGGTGGGGGCAACAGCAGGGAGACACGGGGCATGAGCGGGGTGGGGGGAACAGGAGGGAGACACGGGGCATGAAGGGGGTGGGGGGTAACAGAGAGAGACACGGGCATGAGCGGGGGTGGGGGAACAGAAGAGAGACACGGGGCATGAGAGGGGGTGGGGGAACAGGAGAGAGACACGGGGCATGAGCGGGGGTGGGGGCAACAGGAGGGAGACACGGGGCATGAGCAGGGGGTGGGGGGAACAGGAGAGAGACACGGGGCATGAGCGGGGTGGGGGGCAACAGGAGAGAGACACGGGGCATGAGCGGGGGTGGGGGCAACAGGAGAGAGACACGGGGCATGAGCGGGGGTGGGGGCAACAGAGAGACACGGGGCATGAGCGGGGGGTGGGCAACAGGAGAGAGACACGGGGCATGAGCGGGGGTGGGGGAACAGGAGAGAGACACGGGGCATGAGCGGGGGGTGGGGGGAACAGGAGAAGACACGGAGCATGAGCAGGGGGTGGGGGCAACAGGAGAGAGACACGGGGCATGACGGGTGGGGGGGACACAGGAGAGACACGGGCATGACGGGGGTGGGGGGAACAGAGAGAGACACGGGGCATGAGAGGGGGTGGGGTAACAGGAGAGAGACACGGGCATGAGCGGGGGTGGGGGGAACAGGAGAGAGACACGGGGCATGAGCGGGGGGGGGGGTAACAGGAGAGAGACACGGGGCATGAGCGGGGGTGGGGGGAACAGGAGGGAGACACGGGGCATGAGCGGGGTGGGGGAACACAGGGAGACACGGGCATGAGCGGGGTGGGGGCAACAGCAGGGAGACACACGGGCATGAGCGTGGGGGCAACAGGAGAGAGACACGGGGCATGACGGGGGGTGGGGGAACAGGAGAGAGACACGGGGCATGAGCGGGGGGGGGGAACAGGAGAGAGACACGGGGCATGAGCGGGGGTGGGGGCAACAGGAGAGAGAGACACGGGGCATGAGCGGGGGGTGGGGAACAGGAGAGAGACACGGGGCATGAGCGGGGGTGGGGGCAACAGGAGAGAGACACGGGGCATGAGCGGGGGATGGGGGCAACAGAAGAGAGACACGGGGCATGAGCGGGGGGTGGGGGTAACAGGAGAGAGACACGGGGCATGAGAGGGGGGGGGTGGGAGCAACAGGAGAGAGACACGGGGCATGAGCGGGGGGTGGGGGCAACAGGAGGGAGACACGGGGCATGAGCGGGGTGGGGGCAACAGGAGGAGACACGGGGCATGAGAGGGGGTGGGGGAACAGGAGACAGACACGGGGCATGAGCGGGGGTGGGGGGCAACAGCAGGGAGACACGGGGCATGAGCGGGGGGTGGGGGCAACAGGAGAGAGACACGGGCATGAGCGGGGGTGGGGGACAACAGAGAGAGACACAGGGCATGAGCGGGGGGTGGGGGCAAGGAGAGAGACACGGGGCATGAGCGGGGGTGGGGGAACAGGAGAGACACGAGGCATGAGCGGGGGGAACAGGAGAAGACACAGGGCATGACCGGGGGTGGGGCAACAGGAGAGAGACACGGGGCATGGCGGGGGTGGGGAACACGAGGAGACACGGGGCATGAGCGGGGGGTGGGGGCAACAGGAGAGAGACACGGGGCATGAGCGGGGGGTGGGGGAACAGGAGGGAGACACGGGCATGACAGGGGTGGGGGGCAACAGAGAGAGACACGGGCATGAGGGGGGTGGGGGCAACAGCAGGGAGACACGGGGCATGAGCGGGGGGTGGGGGTAACAGGAGGGAGACACGGGCATGAGAGGGGGTGGGGGGCAACAGAGAGAGACACAGGCATGAGCGGGGGTGGGGGCAACAGAAGGAGACACAGGGCATGAGCGGGGGTGGGGGGAACAGGAGGGAGACACGGGGCATGAGAGGGGGTGGGGGTAACAGGAGAGAGACACGTGGCATGAGCAGGGGGTGGGGGCAACAGCAGGGAGACACGGGGCATGAGCGGGGGTGGGGCAACAGGAGGAGACACGGGGCATGAGCGGGGTGGGGAACAGGAGACAGACACGGGGCATGAGCGGGGTGGGGGAACAGGAGAGAGACACGGGCATGACGGGGGTGGGGGCAACAGCAGGGAGACACGCGGGCATGGGCGGGGGGCAACAGAAGAGAGACACGGGCATGAGGGGGGTGGGGTAACAGGAGAGACACAAGGCATAGCGGGGGGAACAGGAGAGAGACACGGGGCATGACGGGGGTGGGGGCAACAGGAGAGAGACACGGGGCATGAGCGGGGGGGGGGGCAACAGCAGGGAGACATGGGCATGAGCGGGGTGGGGGGTAACAGGAGAAGAGACACGGGGCATGAGCGGGGGTGGGGGCAACAGCAGGGAGACACGGGGCATGAGCGGGGGGTGGGGAACAGGAGAGACACGAGGGCATGAGCGGGGGTGGGGAACAGAGAGAGACACGGGGCATGAAGGGGGTGGGGGCAACAGCGAGGGAGACACGGGCATGACCGGGGGTGGGGAGTAACAGGAGAGAGACACGGGGCATGAGCGGGCGTGGGGGCAACAGCAGGGAGACACAGGGCATGAGAGGGTGGGGTGGGGGTAACAGGAGAGAGACACGGGCATGAGCGGGGGGGGGGGAACAGCAGGGAGACACGGGGCATGACCGGGGGTGGGGGGAACAGAGGGAGACACGGGGCATGAGCGGGGGTGGGGGAACAGGAGAGAGACACGGGGCATGAGCGGGGGTGGGGGCAACAGCGAGGGAGACACGGGGCATGAGCGGGGGTGGGGGTAACAGAGAGAGACACAGGGCATGAGCGGGGTGTGGGGGCAACAGCAGGGAGACACACGGCATGAGAGGGGGGTGGGGTAACAGAAGAGAGACAGGGCATGAGTGGGGGGTGGGGGCAACAGAGGGAGACAGGGGCATGACAGGGGGGTGGGGCAACAGAGGGAGACACGGGGCATGAGCAGGGGTGGGGCAACAGGAGAGAGACACGGGGCATGAGCGGGGTGGGGGTAACAGGAGAGAGACACAGGGCATGAGAGGGGTTGGGGGTAACAGAGAGAGACACGGGGCCATGAGCGGGGGTGGGGGAACAGAGAGAGACACGGGCATGAGCGGGGGGTGGGGCAACAGCAGGGAGACACGGGGCATGAGCGGGGGTTGGGAACACGAGGGAGACAAGGGGCATGAGAAGGGGGTGGGGAGTAACAGGAGAGAGACACAGGGCAGGCGGTGGGGGGTAACAGGAGAGAGACATGGGGCATGAGCGGGTGTGGGGGCAACAGGAGAGAGACACGGGGCATGAGCGGGGGTGGGGGCAACAGCAGGGAGACACGGGGCATGAGCGGGGGTG
Source organism: Ambystoma mexicanum (assembly GCA_002915635.3). Taxonomy (NCBI): domain Eukaryota; kingdom Metazoa; phylum Chordata; class Amphibia; order Caudata; family Ambystomatidae; genus Ambystoma; species Ambystoma mexicanum. The sequence continues at coordinate 192,365,275 of CM010927.2, read as the reverse complement.
GGGGGAACAGAGGAGACAGGGGCATGAGCGGGGGTGGGGCAACAGCAGAGAGACACGGGGCATGAGAGGGGTGGGGGAACACGAGGGACACACGGCATGAGCGGGGGTGGGGGTAACAGGAGAGAGACACGGGCATGGGCAGGGGCAACAGCAGGGAGACCAGGGCATGAGCAGGGGGTGGGGGCAACAGCAGGGAGACACGGGGCATGAGCAGGGGGTGGGTGTAACAGGAGAGAGACACAGGGCATGAGCAGAGGGTAGGGGGCTAACAGGAGGGAGACACGGGGCATGAGCGGGGTGGGGGGAACAGGAGAGAGACACGGGGCATGAGCGGGGGTGGGGGCAACAGCAGGGAGACACGGGCATGAGCGGGGGTGGGGGGAACAGAGGGAGACACGGGGCATGAGCGGGGGTGGGGAACAGGAGGGAGACAGCGGGGCAGGAGGGGGGGGAACAGAGGAGACACGGGCATGAGCGGGTGGGGGAACAGGAGGGAGACACGGGCCATGAGCGGGGGTGGGGGAACAGGAGGGAGACACGGGGCATGAGCGGGGGTGGGGGGAACACGAGGGAGACACGGGGCATGAGCGGGGGTGGGGGGAACAGGGGAGACACGGGGCATGAGGCGGGGTGGGGGGAACAGGAGGAGACACGGGGCATGAGCGGGGTGGGGGGAACAGAGGAGACACGGGATGAGCGGGGTGGGGGTACAGGAGGGAGACACGGGTAATGAGCGGGGGTGGGGGAACGGGATATCCGCTCCTCGGTCCTCCGCAGGCCACCGTGTACCGATGGCGTGTCTCCTGCAAGTCTGCAGCAGCCTGGGATGTTCAGGAAGTGTAATCCACATGAACCTCACACAGCCCCATTGGAGGCCCCGCTGTCCTCTGATCTTATCGCATCGGAATTTTCGCTTGTTACGTTGTGATAATCACTTGTGAAGTCTGAAGTCACCGCAGAGCTTGCCACAGATGCCAATATACGAACAATAAACTAAGATGGCGGGCGTCTCTGAAAATAAGACGCACTGCACGCTTTACTGCAGCCAATGGGAGAGCACGTCAGATGTCCGCGGACATCACGCAAGTCGCTTGCCCAATCCCCGTCCTGTCCGCGGAGCGAACAGGGAAGTGTGTCCGCGAAGCGGACACAGATATCACTAATTTTTTTCACTTACATTTTTGTCTTTTTTTAAAAAACTACTGGACGGATTTACACCAAATAAAAAAAGCACGCTTTCGGGACCAAGCCGCCGCTCCTGCTGCAAATTTGGTGTAAATCCGTCCAGCGGTTTGGGCTGTAGGCGTGAGCAAAGTTTTTTCCCATTATGTCTATGGGAAAAAAAAAGTTTTGGGACCCCCCTATACTTTGCCCCCTGGACCAAACCTCACCAAACTTTGCCAAAAAATTCTTTGCAAAGTTTTGTGAGGATTCGTCCAGGGGGAGCGAAGTTATAAGCCGCCAAAAAGTGCTCTTCCTATGGAAACAGCAACTTAACCATAACTACATGCCACTACCTTGCTATTATATATGTATAACTTTGATTAAACTGTCTTGGGTGTAATTGTATACTTGAAAAGAAGAACGGCACTCACAAAATGGTCATACGCCAGCACAAAGTTCCTATATATTGGCAGCACCGCCTGCAGTCTATTCACTACGTATAGCCATCCTTCATGATTACTTAGTCTTCTTGCGTTTCAGTATCTGTACAATTATAAAATGGCTTGCATTTTCTTCAGTGCTCTCCGCACGTGCAATCTTCATTCCGCACATGAAATGTTGCTCAATTCTTCACTTCGCCATCAGATTCTATAAGGTCTATTCACCTTCTTTGTTATGTTGTTATGTTATTTCATTGCCCGAAGGCATTCAGGCACCAAAGATGAGATAAATGATAATGGACGGTAGGCTTCATATGTGCAGAAGCGATTTCTTCCTCCATTGAAACCAATGAGTGAAGAAATGCGCATTTGCACAAGAGACGCTCTTAGATGGATTTTGGATGTTTCAATTTCTCCCATTGAAGTGCATGACACGTTTAGTCAGTATGCTACGGCAATGCAAAGGAAAGTGTTACAGGGGATGGTTGAATATTTACAAGATTAATTTATGAAGAAAAAGGTATGTTGTCCCGCAAATTTGATGGTTATTTATAAAATAGCATTTTCGCCCGATACTGCTTTGACTACTTTGTCACTTGATTTGGCCTTGTTGCTTAATAGATGCTGAGATTTGCCTACTTTACAATTGCTGATGAAGGAGGTTCCTCCGACATTTGTTCCGAAAGTAGAGATTCCTGCTAATGCTGCAGCAGGAACACCTGCCACCACTATTGAAGCACATTATGGGCCTCATTACGACCCTGGCGGAAAGGGGTTTGCGGCAGCGTTAGCTGCGCCAACCCCTTTCCGCCAATTCCGAGTTCCCTTTCCGCCATGGCGGATTTTACACCTGCTTTTAGCGGGTGTAAAAAACCATGGCGGAAACGGACCTTGGTGTTAATTACGCCACCGTAATTTACGGTGGCGTAATTAACGCCTTCCCCACTCCCATTATGCCCTATGGGGCAAAAATGGGAATGGGGAAGGGTAAATGGGGATTGGGGATTTACCGCCCCGCCAAAGTCGGAATGGGGCGGTAAATCCCCTTACCGCCATGGCGTAAACGTAGTTTACGCCATGGCGGTAATGTCACGGCCCTGGCGGTAACTTACCGCCAGGGTCGTAATGAGGCCCTATGTCTCACAGTTTGTCCATGTCCCGTTTTCTAGACAGGAAGTGAATACCATTAGGCAATCAATTCCAGATATTAGGAAGAATCCAACAGGATTTTATAAAGAAATTTAATATGTCTTGCATTCGTCAGTTTTCACGCTGGGTGATATAGATTTGTTGTTTCCTGTGATCCTACCTGCTGATTTATGGAAGCAAATTAGAACTGTAGATAATCAGGCAGGGATGGGTGATACATGGGATGCCTTAGTACAAGCAGATGGGGAAAGGAATGCCGGTGAGAAACTGCCACAGGTGATACTGATGTTGCCAGATAGAATAGTGACCAAATTGAAAACTCTGGTTCCTGAAAAAAGAATCATATGGGATAAGCTTATGGCTTGCATGCAAGGGAAGTCAGAGGGTGCAACTGAGTATTTTAATAGATTTGAGCAAGTATTTTAAAATTTTAGTGGTCACGAGCCAGGAAAGAGGCTATTTGTTGATAAGTTTGTGTGTGGATTGTTGCCTGAAATCCAATCACAGATCATGACGTGGCAAGCGAAATCACAATCTGAAGTGTTGCATTATGAAAATAGGGTCAATACAGAGAAGGAGAAGGTGGAAAGGAAGAAAGGAGACCTGAAGACTAGAGTGTTATTGCAGCAGATAGCTAGAGGAGCCAGAGGTGGGAATACACAGTTCAGAGGCCAATTTACACTACAGGGTAGAGCACAAATGGGTGCCGTACACATAAACCAGTGTGCATATTGTAAACAGGAGGGTCATTGGCGAACACAATGCCCGATCCTACCGCAGAGACCAAATAGTACGTATGGTGACATGGGTAGACTATCCATAGGCTGTCCTAGGATTTGGGATCCTGGTAGAAGTCAATTTGCACAGAACCAACAGACACCATCACAAGATAATCTGCAACAGAGTGTCAGTAGTGGGAATATTTTTGATAAACCTTTGAATGTCTATTTTTCTAAAGATTTTGGATCTGACGACATACTGTTCCGTTAGGACAGCCCGAAGCAGGGTCTGGGACTAATACCTATTCCCAACGATGAGAAAGGGCCCTACGTTGAAATGAAGGTGTGGAATAGGGAGTATCTCTTTTTGATAGATACAGGAGCACAGAAGTGCTCTATTGATCATTCACAGGTTCCAGATATTCCACTGTCAGGGCAGAACAACATTTCTGTAGGGTCCTCTGGTACGCCAGTGGTTAGTCCGGTCTCTCGGCCGGTATCAATTTCACTGGGACCATTTACTGATTCTTGTCCATTTCTATTGACGACAAATTGTGGCAAAAATTTGTTGGGATTGAATTTATTAAAGAAATTGAATGCTGTGATTTACTGTTCTCCAGATGGAGTGTACTTAACGATTTCGCCCCAACAAACTTCTGTTCCACAATTTTTGTCTATGCCTTTACCAACTGAATTGAATAAGGTTCCGACATGTTTATGGGCCATTAATGACAATGATGTTGGAATTTTACAGGTTGAGCCAGTTAAAATTGTGTTGAAACCAGGTGTTAAATTGCAGCGTATTCCGCAGTATAAGATTTCGGTCGAAGGTGAACAGGCTTTGAAAAGTATTATTTCTGATTTCGTACACCGAGGTGTAATTGAAGAAATTGCGGGAGTGTGTGTAATAGTCGGATTTTACCAGTTTATAAGAAAAGGGATAATGCGATTCCTTTTCGTTTTATTATTGATTTGCGTGCAATTAATAAGGTGGTTGCTCCACAGTTTCCGATTGTACCCAATGTCACCACAATTTTTACTATGATTCCAGCCACGGCTACACATTTTAGTGTGTGGATTTGAAAAATCGCTTTCTTTAGTATCCCTGTGCATGTTGATAGCAGATATTTGTTCGCGTTCACCCTAGGGGGACTCTCGTTCACATTCACTTGTGTGCCGCAAGGGTACACTGAGAGTCCAAGTATCTATAGTAGAGCGTTGAAAGAGCAGCTTGATACGCTCGAGTTGCCTTCCACTTGCACGTTGTTGCAATATGTTGATGATCTACTTCTAGCTGCTGATTCTGAAGATGCTTGCAAAGAGGGCACTGTGTTGCTGCTTATTCATTTAGCAGAGCATGGGCATAAGGCTTCATTGAAGAAGTTTCAGTATTGTCGACAGGAGGTCGCCTATTTGGGCTATCTCCTGTCGAAGGAGGGAAGAAGACTGAACCTGAACGGATACAAAGCATCTCTGATATGTCTGTTCCAAATACACAGAAAGAGGTCAGAGCTTTAATAGGCATGGCCTCATATTGTAGACAGTGGATCCCAATTTTTCTTGTTGATATAAAACCTATGTTGGCACTGACAAAGAAGGACATTTCTTTGCCTTTACCGTGGAACATGGATTGCCAGAACCTTTTGATTTGCTTAAGGCTGTGTTGTGTTCAGCACCAGTTTTGGGCACACCAAATTACGAAAAGGCTTTGTTTTGTATGTGCATGAACGTGATGGATGTGCTTTGGCTGTTTTGACACAGGAACATGGGGGCAAGAATAGGCTGTGCGGCTATTTTTCCTCCACGTTAGACCCTGTTGCATGCGCTTTTGGAGATGTTTGAGAGCTGTAGCTGCTGCTGCTGCATCCTGTGAAACAAAGTGAGGGTATGGTTTTAGGTCACTCTTTAACGTGGTTGGTACCCCACTCCGTAGACGTTCTATTAAACAGAATGCAGATCGCAACATCTCACATCAGCTCGACTAACAAGGTACGAGCTGATTCTATTTGCTCTGCATATTCAAATTAAGAGATGTTGTTCATTGAATCCGGCTGAAACTATTGCCTTCTCCACAAGAGAAGGATTGCAGTGACGAAATGTCACATGATTGCCTCTTTATTACAGAACAAGAAACAAGGGCAGAATTGATTTAATTGATACACCTTTAAAGAATCCACAAGGGGAGCTATTCTGTGATGGCTCCTGTTTTAAACTTCCGGATGGTACATCTACCGCTGCTTATGCAATCACCACATTAAGCACTGTTGTGGAGAGTAAACAGAATTCGCGAAATTCTGCCAAGCTGCAGAGATTATTGCATTAACCAGAGCTTGTGAAATTTCTGAAGGGCTTAGTGTAAACATATATACAGATAGCCAATACGCATTTGGGGTGGTTCATAATTTTGGCTGACTATGGGCTGAGAGAGGATTCTTGACCTCACATGGAACAAAAATTCAACATGGCACTCTGATAGTCCGGTTGCTATCAGCACTTGCGCTTCCTACACAACTAGCAATAATGAAGTGTGCCGCACATCAGAAAGTGACGGACGATGTAGGAAAAGGAAACGCTTTTGCTGACAGAATAGCCAAACAGACTGCTATTGATTTGCACTCAAAAATGTACATGCTTCGATTCAGCAAGATGGGTGACTGATACTTGTATGATTGACTAAGGGGTTAGCAGTGTAAAAGAAATTCAGGCTGAAGCTGCTCCAGATGAATTCAAACAGTGGGCTCAGGGTCCAGCGGGTCTAGACGATGAGGGCTGTTGGGTGGATAATGAGAAGCAAAGATGGATGCTACCCAATGCCTATGTCACTGCTATGGTCACCATGGCTCATGGCCCAACACACATATGTTCTAAAAAGATGTGTCAACAATTAGATCCCGTCTGGTATAACACTAATATCCAGAAAACTGCTGATGAAATGTCTGGACGCTTTGCCAATATCCTTACTATCGATGCGGACGACCGCACAGTCAAAGACAGGGCTCTTCCCCTATGAGATTGTCATGGGGAGACCGTCCAATGTATGTAATGCTCTGAGACCCAAGCAGTTGAAAGATATTGAGTATCCGCTTTTGTCAGACTATTGTGATCAGTTGACTCAAAAACTTGCGTTTGTTTCACCAACAGGTACGAGCAGCCCTCCCTGTAAAATACGAGGGTCCCGGTCACCGACTCCGACCTGATCAGTGGGTCTTGGTGAAAAATTTCAAGAGGGGTGCCTGCCTTGCACCTTGTTGGAAAGGACCCCATCAGATCCTTTTTGCTACTGCAGTACAAGTGACCGGAAAGAAACACTGGATCCATGCGACACATGTGAAGAGGATTCCTTTTCCTCTACCGTATGGCGAAGGGGAGGAGAAGGGAATTGATGATCCTGACGCTCATAACAAGCCTGCTTTGAGTGACACCTAGGATTCCACGAAAATTCTTCCTGAGCCCGTGAGACCTGGGGAGATTGCGTCTTCTTCTTCAATTTCTTCTTCACTGTCGATCGATCTTGTTTCTGCTTCTTCATCTTCTTCAGGAAACAACAACGCTTTGTTCCCTGATCATTCTGTACTTGGAGTTTTAAGGTACAATCTGCGACCACAGAACAGGATTTAGATTTAGGGCCTGCTGACATTACATTAATGTAAATAGAATAGGAAAGTGCAGTTAGGATTCTGTACCCACAAGAAACCAACGTTGAGCCAGTCCCTCGTCATTTCTCTGTTGCATACGATAAGAGGCAGGGACCGGCAAAGTTACCTTCAATCAAGATAGGCCACGTGGTCAAGTGCCACCTACGGATGAACTAAAAGAGCCTAACAGTGAGGCTTCTTAACGGACACTGAGAAAGTATGCCTGGGTTTGGGGCCACTCGCACTAATAAGGATAATGATCATTTTGCTAATAAAGAGTCCGCCCATCGAGGGTCATGGTCCCCTAGCACCAAATTGATACTGATCACAATAACAGCTTGTATTGTAATTACATTGACACTTGTATTTTTGTATCTGGAGAGTGCACATCCTCTTGATATTTTATTGCCAACTGCAAGTGTCTCCACTATGTCTCCACCATATGTGCATTCGCACACTCTTCGTCCTTGAGACCTCCGACATAGAGGGGGTTATCACAACACCCTCTTGATGATTATGAATGCCACACATGCCATTCTAAATAAGACCAATTGTTGGATATGTTCACATCTGCCACAGCATGGGGAAAAAGGATTGGGCTGGTATATACATCCTCTCCCTCTAACTACTGCTTGTTATGCTTCACTTAGGGCATTATTCTTTGGCCGATGGAACGATAGTGTCACTGGGAATTTTGATGGCACTAATCTTAATGAGTTTGAAAAACTAGTTTTAGCACCTTTCGGATGTTCTCTGTTTGCAAATAGGAGCCAGATAAATGTTGCTTCTATTAGGCTTTCTGATAGACTCTCTGGACCTTTCCAATCTATGATTACCTTTAAAATGGCTCCCGTAGGTAATAGGGATACCATGCCTCCTTCCTATACCATTAACAATAGTCCACACTCTGTTCCATTTTGCATACAAAGAGAGAGTTCCCAGCCAATGGGTACATTTTAGGTATGAATGAATACTGCTGTACTAACCAGTGAGGATAAACCTCTGTATGTAGGAGATCCTGTTTATTTTGTTTGCAGTAATGAAGCGTATCCATGGTTGCCAAGAGACTGGGAGGGTACTTGTTATTTAGGAACACTGTTACCAGGTGTATATGTCACCACCACTCATAGGCTGGGAAAAATGACTAATGCCTTGGTAAAGCAGGCCATCGCCATAAAGGAATTAATGGCGATCAATGTTTTTGAAGATAGCGATTCAGATTGCTCTGATGATGATATGTGGTTTTCGGATGATGCTAATGTTTGAGTAATGCTCTTGACTTAGGCCAAAAGGAGGGTTTGTAAAAGTATATTTTGCATGAATACCGCCTGATAGTAAACGATTGACCTAAGCACATTTGCATCGCACTATAAATTGCATTGAATGAACCTGAAACAGGCTGACTATGCCGCCATTTTGAGTTATATGCCATTTTGATCGACTCTTGCTTTCTGTCCCATGTTTAGAATTGTTTTTTTGGCTCCAGCAGAGCAAAATGAACTTTGTACTGTTTCCATGATGTCAACGTAGATAAGAATGTTGAAGCTGCTAAAGTGGATTGTTTGTCCTACACTGAGAAACCTTAGACTTAAACAAAAGCCGTACTAATCAGTAATTTAGATACCACCTGTTCCAATAGTGCCTTCTCCGTTCAAACAGCAAAGTAGAATGATGAATAGTTGAACATGCTCTATTGCAGAAATCCTTGTTTTCGCTCCTTGAAACTAAGCTGACTTTAAGCCCAAGAATATACGGTAGACAAATATAAGCGAGTGAAATAAGGACTGTTACCTTTGTGTCCTACATTTGGAAAACATATGAGGTGTTTAATGGAAAACAATAAACTATTCAAAGATGTTTGCCATTAATTAGTTATACGGAAAGGCTATGAACCCTAGGTAAATGTATGACACGAAGAGGGGATGGACGATGTGTCCGGGATTGTGGAAAATCTGTCTAAATGAACGTGTGTTTGAAATGTTCAGCACACGTTCATCTCACAGTGTCTGCTTGCACACATTGCTGGGTGTTGAGAGACCAGACAGCTACCTGTTAATAAATGTACATGGTACCTTTGGACTCGTGACTGGCATATTTCTATTATGGGTATTAAGCCTCGATATTTTGAATCTGTCATCTCTTCTTGGTGTGTCATCTCTGCTTCATGTGACGTCGCCAGTCTTCTCTTTCATTCATCTTTACACTTTTTCAGGGGCCTCCCCTAAGAGACTGACATCTCTCCGTGGATACATCATGAATGGTTTTCTCAATGGATACCTTGTTTCAAGGATTCTTCGCGGTATAGGCTTCATTACTGGCATTGTGCATGTCGCAATTTCCTGCTTCCAACATATAGGCAAAATAGGGGCGGGACATCTGGTAGAGGCACTTGGCGCCTCCTCTACACTCTCCCCTCTGGTTGATTCATCAACCACTCTATCACCAGTTTCCATATCTCGACATCCTCTTGTGAAAAAGTGCTTCTTTGGAGTCCATGGTGGTCATTCCCAGTTTGGAGGTAGCACCTTAGCACCATGGCTGCCTCCAAAGTCGTGTCCGGGTGCGGGTTCTCTGAATGATGCTTACCAGGTCATTCCAACCTTGGAGGACCCGGTTAGTCCCCATTCAAAAAACCCTTCCCCATTCCCATTCGAGCCCCCATAGGGCTCAATGGGAATGGGGAGAGAGCTAATAACGGGCCCGCAAATAGCGGGCCCGTTATTAGCTCCATGGTCCCTTAGCGGCTCCCCCTAAGGGCGATGGGTTTTACCAACCGGCCTTAGTGGGACCCGCTAAGGGAACTCGGAATGCAGCGGTAAGGGGTTAATGGCACCGTCATCCTTACCGGTACAGTTAACCCCTTACCGCCGCACTCGGAATGAGGCCCCATATCTTCATCACTCCTTTCAGAGATCCTGCTGATTTAACATGTTCACCAACACTCCAGGTCATACGGCTACATTGCCCGTTTGGGCTGCAGTAGACTGATCTTCCCAAATACTTCTTGTGGTTTCTCGGATACTGGAACAACGTTCCTTAAGGTGCTAGAATGCGTGCTTCTATATACTTTCTGATTTCTTCATCTGTCAGCTCTTTGGGCTGGAACTCTGACTCAACATGATCTTCATTCCTATTGCTTTCTTTGCCTTCTTCTTGCACTCTGTGATTATTATTCTGATCACACAGAATCTAAACATGATCATCACCAACAATGCTTGAAGAACCTTGAAAATATTTGCCATCCATTGTGGAACCCATGAGAAGATCGATGCAAACCAGCTATCTACGACAATATCTTCTGTTTCATCTTCCACCTTGATGTGCAAGTTTGTTAGCAGCGTTATGCCCTCTGTCAACGTCCCATTCTTGTCATCGTGAGAAGATATTAATGTGCAACATGATTTTCCGATTTTGGTACCAACACCTCCATCCATTTCCATTGTAGAGGAGGTATCAATATGAAGAGGAGGTACCGACAACTGAATCCAGTAGGGGGCAGTCCCCCCACCACTTAAAGCTAGGCATAGAAATGTGTGTGGGATGATTTAGTATTTTAAATGTGTGACAATAGAACTCATAGGGTTAAAGACATTTGTATTTTAAATCGTGTTATGTTTATAAAGTCGAAAAATGCTTTTTATCATGATTTAGTAAGTAGGCAGGATACAGAATGTGTATTATAAAAATTGGGTAGGAAAATAACCAAGTGTTTAAATGTAACCGGACAGAAAAGAAATCCACCATTTTGCATAACTGGCCAATACCCTTAATTCAAACAATGCCTTTAATTACCAATATAATGTATTTAATGAAATTCATCTTTGCGGGCAGTGCTGAAATGAGTCAGCCCTGTACGTACGAAAAGTTTCAAGGCCACAGAGCCCAAATCTTGCCAAAGTTCCCTGCGGGGCCAGATAGCAGTCTGAAATCAGACAGATAACGAGGCTGTGTCTGGGTTTTAAGCAAAAGGACACAGCTGCATGACCAATTAAGGGTATCTTGACTGGGAAAATCCAGTGGCGGGTGCCAAAATGTATCTCAATTTGAAGGTTTGAGCAGAGAATGACTAATTGCCAGGTGCGCGATTAAAGTCAATGGAGAGCTTTGCCTGGGCATGTATTAGGAAACGGTGGGGGTTGGACTTTTTTCTCTGAATGCTATTTAAACAAGCTCCGTCTTCAGCATGGGGCCAGAGTTCCTGTACTTGATAAAGATGCATTGTGTGTGTCAGTCTGGTGTGAATAAACGGAACGTCCCTGAAAAGCTGTCTCAGCCTCGATCTATGCTGCCTGAGTATTTTCTTCTGAGTGTCGAGAGCCTAAGTGAGTCCAGGAGAGCCCAGCAGAGCCTATCAGAGCCAGAAGAGGTGCAGAGGAGCAAGATGGGGGGTCCAAGGACCTCAAGAACACATGGCGAGCCATTCCAGGAGGGATAGGATGATGAACATATTACATCTCTTCAAGCCCAAAAGAACCTGGACAGTCAAGACTAACGTGAGCCATACTGTTCTGCCCAAGATAAGAGTAGAGTAAAGGGAATAGAAAATTAGATAGGGATAGTGCAGACTTCAGCTGCCCTAGCCAATAGAAAAGAAGGGGCAGGGCAGGTAGGCAGAACAGTATGGCAGAAAGGGACTATATATATTTGTGGCAACGTTTCAGGGTAAAATATTAATGTCAGTCCAGATTTGGAGGAAAAAAAAGCCAACAAATTAATAGCATTTTAAAAACAACTGTAAAACATTCATGGGGAAACCCTTTTAAAGGTAACATAGGGAGGTGGGATATGAACAAAAATAACGTCAGAGTAAGAGTATTATGTATATATAAGGGAATAAATATTGACTTGAGGAAGGAAGGAAATGGGCTTACATTCCATGTCGGAATAACAACAGGGGCAGTAGATTCAGGTAGCCGGCTGGAGTCTGTCTGATGTTGTCATATATCATGTTGTCGTTTGATTTTGTCATATGTCTTGTTGTTTGTTTGATTTAGTTATATGTTATGTTGTTTGTTTGATTTCGTTGTATGTGTCTTATTGTTTGTGTGCACTGTATGATATTGTTTATGACAAAAATGTAGTTTCAAGATGATCTAAAAACTTGGCTTTCATTTTAAAGTGCTCAAAATTAAAAAATGATCAGATGGCTAGAAACTATAATTCAAGGTGAATATAATTGTGGTGGTCCCATTTCAAGAGAGCAAACATGTCTGAAATAAATGAAAAAGAATTGTTCCCCTTTTAAGCCATTGTAAATAAATTAAAACGAGCCACTACGGAGTTAGATTTTTGACATTCTAACACTAGACAAGATAATTAATGAATCGCGCCAAGAACTATAGAGGTTCGCTTTCAAATAACTGAGTTACAGTGATTTAGAAGAGTGCTGTTGTACGTGAGCGCTGAAACTGTGCAGAGTTGAAAGACAGAATGAGAGGTCGGGGCCTTTAGAAGCTTTGTGCGAACAGAGAATCGTGTTGGATTTACAGTGATTAATGGACAAGGAGCTGTGGAAATGTGAAGGAATGATTTAATGAGGTTCAGATAAGAGGCACGGTATTGTGAAATTCCAGTCTGTTTGTGTGTTTGAAACTAAGCGTATCTTTAGCAAATTAATTTTAAGTGTAGACACGATTGTCTTGTAGATTGAAAAAACTTTTTTGGGAACACTAGGCAGAGAGAGAAAAATAATGTCATGTTTTAGGCTGTGTTTTTGTTAAAGAGAAATGCAGTGTTAAAAATCTCAGTTGGTATTTTGTTTATAAGATAAAAAAGCATATGAATATAAAGTCAGAGAAAATTGCTTAAAAGCGCACAGTTGAGAAACATGTGAGAGTTAAACAGTGTTGCTATGTGCAGAATGAAGTGGGCAAACTGGCACACGAATAACAATTGGGTTTTTGTTTTGCTTAAAAGCAAGGCTTGAGATAAAAAATACGAGAGCTCAGATGAAAGGGCATTGGACAGGATTGCACAGTGTTTGCCTTGAAGATAACATTGCCAAGTTCAGGACATTGGCCCATTTTGAAGGAGTGCAAAAATGTGCATCGCAAGCCACATTTACAGAAAGGCTTCAGTTATCAAAAGCATGTACCAAATGCAGATCATAGAAACAAACGGTTTTGCTTGTTGAGCATTTTTCGCGCATAATGCAACACCTGCAAACACTTGAAAGTAAAATAATTTTGAAAGCATTTATAAGTGCGGTTTATTATTTTTCTTAAGCGCTGCATGACTTAGGCTTTCTAAAAACTGTACGATTTTGTGACACAATGTATCCGGTATATAAGGATTGTTTCTGATTGAGAAAAGATGGGGGTAAAATGACATCTCCAAAGGCTGCTGCCTATGAGAGTATTGCGATAAACTGACGAGCAAATGGGAAGATATAAAAATGAGAATTCTGCCTGGGGTGCAGCAAAAGAAAATGCACCGTTTGGCATTTTTGAGAACTTGTTTGATGAATTCCAGAAGGGGAAGGGCAGCAAGGACGATTTTCCTTTCTGATGGTTTCTTTTGAGAAGTAATCAAGTCAGTCGAGAGAGATAGCGTTGTCTGATGCGTGGGTGCACCAGTTATGTGTGCAGCTGGTGTAATTGCTGGATGGGAGCTGCTTTCTAGCGATAAGAGTGAGGCTGGAAAATGCTCCGCTAGTTGTGTTTTATATGTTGCACTTATTGTGAAAAAGTGCATTACATGCAAAATGAATTTGTTGCAGAGGACGAGTAAGTAAGCTTACATGTAGGCTCAGCAATATGTAAACACAGGATACACTGAGACACATGGGAATAAAAGGTGTCAACCTCAAAATAAGGAATACTTTTGCAAAACAGAAGAATTAATGTGTTCACGGTAGGACAGCCTCATAGAGTGAACTGATGTGTTTAGAAGTGTTAAGTGGCACTAGAGTTTTAGAATGCAAAGAGAAATATGGCAAGAAAAAAATATTTTTTGGTCTAATGATAGACATTGGGACTTTGTGTCCATGGAGCAAAGACGACTTTTAAGATTACAAATGTGGCGTTGTTTTAGTAGCCTTTGAGGAGAATGTGTTAGCTGTGGTGTCATTTAAATAGGCAATTTCCAGTGGTAGTTATTTACATTTGTAATGCACACATCAGCCCTAGGGCATTGTGGCGCTGGTCACATGAATGGCATTATTGTAATGCTACATAGGTTAGGAGGTAACATTTAGCCAGCTTAGCTATTCATCATGGTGAAATCACGAAGAGGCTTGGTTGAGCAAGAAGGTCTTTAGCATTTTTGAGGAAGGCAATGTAGGATTTTTCATTTCCCAGTGTTGTCGGCAGTGCATTACAGCTTTTAGGAGCCAGGTGTTAAAAGCTGGACCCCCAGTTTTTTTTTTTTAAAGCAGGCCTTTATAGTGGACTAACCAGGGAAGACCTGATGGGTCTGGTGGATTAATGAGAATGATTCACTCCGATAAGTCTGAAGGAGCATCGACAAAAAGGCATCTTTGTGTGATTGTTACGGCCCGTTCACGAAGGTGGTCTTTCCTGCGCCGGTGGCGCTTTATGCCGTCTCTTCATGCTATTTTTCCCAAGATGGCGTCGTGTGCACGAATGGAAGGTCTAGATCCCTTTCAGTCACCTGAGGAAACTCCTCCCCCTAACCTGGTCATGGTACTTAAACCTCCAGAAAGGAAACCTCAGTGCGTTGCTACTGTTTACTGTGGTCACGCTTCGTAAGTCACTGCTTAGGAAACTCCTGTATTTCAGCATCCAAACTTATTCCAAGCTTCCACACATCCTTCCTTTATTGAAACCTGTTTCTCTCTCCTTCTTTCCTCCCTCTTAGACCAGCTGCCGCCATTCACTTTCACGCTCTAGAGTTAAAGATCCGTTTCGCAGTGGAATCTGCAACCAGACCCGTTTACCTATTTTTAATAGGTCCCATTGTCCCTATTAATTAAACATTTTAGCACAAGGGATACCATCCTCTTGTTGTTTCACTTTCGCATTAGTTCATTAGGAAATCCTGAACTACATCTCCCAGCATTCATCACAGGGATCTCTCTCTCTCATCCATCCTCACACTCGGACTGGGTAGGTGGAATCGAAACCCCTTTACTCTTTCCTACAACCCGTCTTCTTTTACACACCATTTACCCTGTTTTTGTTTTCCTCTCTAAGCTACCTCCGGTCATGGACCCATCAACGCCCCCAGTTCTGGAAAGCGTTGACACAACCCGCAACCCGCAGGGAAACTTCCTGGGGAAACCTGTTGGCCGATAGTCTATGCATCGAGGCAGCTGCCGAGACCTTTTCACCTCCCATTGATCCCGCGCTCTCAAGCAGCACAGGGTTTTCTCCCTTAACAAAGGGTTTCCCTGAGGCACCCTCAGCTCGCCGAGTTGGAGGCCGATAGAGGGTGTAACAGGTGAATTCTTGCTAGCTTCGATCCTTCACCGAAAACAAGGTAGGAATTTTCCATTTTGTTTTGTTGTGGTGAAGGGAACCTGAGTGAATCTCTATGTCTCATAACTACGACGTGCTAGAGTTATAACAGCGATGACTATGGGTCTGAAAAGGATGCTTCATTTACTGATAGCCAGTGTGCTTCTTTCCTAGCCTATGAGAGGCTTCCTTATGGGGATATTCATTATCGCCCCACAGGCATTATTCTGTGTGACTTATAATTTATTGAGGTTTTGGGAATTGATGCCCAGGAAAAAGGCGCTGCAGTAATTAAGTATTGGTGCCTACTGTACATTTGTCAATGAATAGGCAATTCCTGGTAGAGAGGAAAGTCTTAAACGCATGGATAACCCTTTATTTATTTATTTGTTTACTAGAATGTATAGAGTATACAGCAGCCCTTGGGCATCGTGGTGCTGTTACAAAGAAGAGACTTGCAAGTTACAAAGAAAGTGGCATACATAGTGGTTGCATGCCACAGCTTCGCGTGTGGTTCTAGGACAAAAAATATACCATGTAGTTACAGTGGATTAGTTGCATGTTTAGTTTACATTGGATAGAGTAGAAATTGAGTAAACACATGACATAGTGGTTAATTAAGCAGCAGGGGGAATACGTACAGACCCTGCTGGGGGAACTAATAGGGTTAGTTAAACAGGAAGGTTTTGAGGGTTTTGCAAAAAATAAGGAGGGATGGATCTGCTCTAAGTTTGCTAGGGAGAGCATTCCATAGGTTAAGAGCTATGTGGGGGAAGCCCAGACCTCCGGCATTAGCTCTTTCAATTAGTAAGACTTGCAGTTGGTTGGCATGGTGGCTTCTTTGGGTCAAGCTGAACTGACTCTGTTGATAGTATCAGTTAGATATGCTGGTGCTGGGTGACTCATGCATTTGTGTGTGATGGTTAGGATTTTGAAATTAACCATTCCTTCACGGGTAGCCAGTGAGCCGCTTGCCTGGCTTGAGTAATGTGTATTCTTTTGAGAATGCTGAAAGCTGCACGCAGCATTGCTCTGCACTATGTAGAGCCTGTTGAGATTCTTTGTTAAGGTGCCTGCAAGGATGGCAGTATAGTAGTCCGACGTAACTCTGATAATTACACAGGCGATAGATAAGCCGTTTTGTGGGGAAAGGAAAGGTTTGATGGCATTAATGATAAGTGCAACGGAAGAGAGTGTAGCATTTAACCAGGCATGACATGGACAAGAGTGGGTGAAGGAACACTTCTAGAGGTTGTTTTACAGCTACAGACAGTGAGGCATTGGAGAACGTCATGAGATGCGGCGTAAGTGTTTCTACATGGGATTTTAAACTGGCGTGCAGGCAGGGGCAGGAATCGCTTTTGCAGTTGAATGCTCTGATTTTATTCATGATCTCTATTATTTTTGATTTGGAGAGCTCTCTGAAGTTGAAAGGTGTTATTGGGTCCTTTGTGACTGGTTTTTTCAAGGAGTTTGAGGATAGCATAATGTACTGAAAAAGGGTTTTGGGGTGCTCTCAAAATTCCTTTTTCAGGAGCACCACCTTGTGTAATGGGACAGACTGAATGGTGTTGCACCAGGGTTGGCCTTTTATGATTTCTTGGGCCTTGGCGGCTGGCATGAAGAAAATTCCTTGAAAAAGAGTGAAATCCCTTTTTTTAAATTCAGAACTAATCTTTTATTTATAGGATTCAGATGGTTGAGGAAAGGATTGAATGACAAAGCCTAAAAAGCACAATGATGTTGTTTAGGTTATCAAGGAAAGCCTGTTTTGTTTATTTAGAGACATGCACCATTTAGATATGGGCATAATTCTGAAGACATGAAAAAGGCAGAAGGCCGATGAGATTGGTTGGGTAAAACCCAAAGGATTCTATTATTGTGGCAAAAGCACGGTAATATAGATAGCTGTGTGAACTAGTGGAAAAATGATGAAAATATTTAATAAATTCAGACGCAGGCCATGAACATTGATAAACAAGAGGAGGAGACAGATGACCTCCATGCAATTAGAGGCAGCCATAAAGTAGGGAAGCATGGCAAATGATTAAGGAGCAAACAAAATGAAATAAGAATCATGAAAGACAGTAATGATTCAGATAAAAAGATTTAGGTTAAACAATGTCACAGATGACGGTATAGCCATACAGGGCTTAATGGAGTATAAAGTGGTACTTTCCTTAAAGCATCACACAGTAAAAAGAAAGGAAGTAGGTTTTACTATACATGAAAAAAAATGAAATGTGTACCCAATATAAATGAAAGACGATTAGAAAAAGGATTAAAAAACATTAGGTAGACTTTGGGCCTTTGTTGCACAGGATCAGAAAAATAAATTGGAAAATGATGAAAATGATTGATTATCTTAAATAAAATATGAATAAAAGATAAATTGAGGAAGGGAACGATTGGACAAATGAATAAAGAGATAGGGAATACACCCAGAAGCATAAAACGGGCAAAAAATCTAAAAAGTTGAAAACAAATAGCAATAATGAGGTTTCCTGGCCAACAGTAAAAAAGAACGCAGGGCAATGAAAAGCATCAGTGACCATGAAGACCGAGAAAAGGAGTATGGGTGACAAAAAAATTGAGTCGACCAAAGAAAGAAAATTGTACACAAGGCCATTTTAATTTTTTTTATTGAGGTAAGTAAAAAACTATTTTCTTTTAGTGCCTATAACGGTTTTGATTTATGTTACAGATAACAGTCGTGGATCTTGCACTGAAGCACAAGAAATGTCCACATGGCCTTATTTACAGAGAAAAAGAAAAAGGTAAGTAATAGTTCACACTAAAAGGGTGTGGACACACAATTGATCAGCACTAAAATTAACAGGATCCAGGTGAGTAACAGGAAAAGAGGTAGTAAGAGACACAATGTCTTCAAGTGTTTAGCAGTTTTTACCAAGATAGGTGCAATCGGGTGTGGAAAGAGTAGGAAATAGATGACAGCATGGCCATTTCAGACAACCGCAGAAAACAGAAGTCAAATTGAAGGTGGGTAATTATTTTTGTGTTCATAATGCCAAAGAAGGTTGATGTGACAGGGGTATACAATTATTTAGAAGAGGCAAACATTGTTTTGTAGAATAAAAAATGGATGTACATAGTAAGAATTGGTCCCATTTTCCCGATGGGGTAGACTAGATTAAGTTAGGCAGGGACGGTGTGCAGCGAAACGTCTCTGTTTGTCTCAACAGGATGAAAGTAAAGCACAGAAGCAGAGACTATGGTCCAACAAAATCAAGAGAAAAAATGAAGTATTTACTGCTAACTTGCAAGAATGTGCTGCTGAGCTGATGAAGAACGTGCAGCTAACCTGGAAGCATCTGCTGCTTAGCTGAATGAATAACCAAGCCTACACATTGAGTATTATGTGAGGGTGTTGAGAAGTAGATTGCATGTGCACCAACAAATAAGGGAGGGCCTGTGAGTAAAATGGGCTGAAACGAATAACCAATGATCCAGAAAGCATTTTTTGTTAGCAGAAAAAGGAGGAAGGGGTTTAAGTTAGGAGGAAAACTTGACCCCCTTGCCAGTCCCTGAATGACTTCTGTCTCTATTTTGATTTCCTACAGACAACGGGGATCCCCAAGGACATCTTCATCTACTACGGAGACAAGAAAAGAAGAAGACGTCTTTCTTTAATTGTTATTTTTATTTCCTTAGGGTTGCATGTGTCACCCTCAAGAGAAAAATATTTTCCACAAAGGACAAATAGTGTAATGCATGATATTGTAAACAAGCCAAGTTCCAGCGGCTGACACACAGTAATGAATGTTGGGTGTAATTTGTGTAGGAGGCAGGAATGACCCATAAAAAATGTTTAAATGAAAAATGAAAACTAGTTTTTACTAGTAGGCAGGGGTGTTCAAAAGAGATTATAACCTCTAGTTCTTTCTAGGAGGTAGGGCATGAGAGCTAGAATATGAAACCAAGGTTTTTTTTTAAGGAGATGGGTTGGTAGGAAATGTGTTAAATAAAAGAGACATGCTTATTTTACAAAAGAAACTCATTCAGTTTTATATTACATGCCTCAGGAGATTAACGTCGAACCATGTGAGGAAAGAGGGAGGTCGTAGAGAAACCCAGTTGAAAGCCCTGCCAAGATGATTGCCTGAACTGTGTCTGCAAAAGACTCCCCCATCCTTGTGTCCCCAAGCTGAATACCCCCCTCTTTTGGACTTATTTGAACAACAAATATGAGTACTTTGTTGAAAGAGAGACACTGGAGAAAACAAAAAAGACTTGCTGCAAAGCAGCCCAAAAAAAAGAGGACAAAGTGACAGGACACAGACGGTCCACGATGCCAAACCGAGATGAGTCGAGTGGAAGATATAGAAGAAGAAAATGTTTGGAACAAGAGGGAAAAAATACAGTTTGAAAACATTGTATGTATGCATGGGCAGAAGAAGAAGATCAAGGAGAGATTGTATTTCGTTGGGGTATGAGTTGCAGACAGGATATGACATATGAAAAGACAATGGGCTAATGGGTTATCTCAAAGCTTGACCAAACTCTCGAGTCTCACAATGGCTGTAAAATTATCTGAGGCATATAGTTAGTTTAAAATAAATTGAGAAAGGGAGGTGGGTGTCAGATAAAAGAAGACAAAAGAAGTTTAGAGACACACACATGTTTTGTTGTAAGAAAAATAATGTGTTAGTATTTGACAAATTGTAGGATTGTGATAGAATTTTTTTAGATAAGTATCAAGGAGGGTGAACATGGCTATGATTGAAAGTAATTGTGTAGCAACCAAGAACTTTCAATATGGAGGAATGTAGAGGAGGTACCAATATGAAGAGGAGGTACTGACAACTGAATGCAATAGGGGGCAGTCCCCCTAAACCCCCCACTTAAAGCTAGGCATAGACATTTGTGTGGGGTGATTTAGTATTTTAAATGTGTGAAAATAGAACTCATAGGGTTAAAAAACATTTGTTTTAAATGGTGTTATGTTTATGAAGTCGAAAATGCTTTTTATCATGATTTAGTAAGTAGGCAGGATACATAATGTGTGTTATAAAAATTGGGTAGGAAAATAACCAAGTGTTTAAATGTTACCAGACCAAGAAATACACCATTTTGTGTAACTGGCCAATGCCTTTATTTCAAACAATGCCTTTAATGACCAATAGAATGTATTTAATGAAACTCATCTTTGCAGGCAGTGTTGAAACCAGTCAGCCCTGTACGTACGAAAAGTTTCAAGGCCACAGAGCCCTAATCTTGCCAAAGTTCCCTGCGGGACCAGATAACAGTCTGAAACCAGACCGATAATGAAGCTGTGTCTGGGTTTTAAGCAAAAGGACACAGCTGCATGACCAAATAAGGGTATCTTGACCAGGAAAATCCAGTGGCGGGTGCCAAAATGTATCTCAATTTGAAGGTTTAAGCAGAGAATGACTAATTGCCAGGTGCACGATTAAAGTCAATGGAGAGCTTTGCCTGGGCATGTATTAGGAAAGGGTGGGGGTTGGACTTTTTTCTCGGAATGCTATTTAAACAAGCTCTGTCTTCACCACGGGGCCAGAGTTCCTGTACTTGATAAAGATGCATTGTGTGTGTCAGTCTGGCGTGAATAAATGGAACGTCCCTGAAAAGCTGTCTCAGCCTCATGCTATGCTGTCTGAGTATTTTATCTGAGTGTTGAGAGCCCAAGAGAGTCCAGGAGAGCCCAGCAGAGCCTATCAGAGCCAGGAGAGGTGCAGAGGAGCAAGATGGGGGTCTGATGACCTCGAAAACACTGTGATCATGTTCAGAACATATCTATTCTGAAGAGTCATCAGTCTTATGGCTCTCAATTCTTCTTTGATAGCATTGAATCCCTTTATGGTATTGGTGATTGTTTGCAGGAGCTCCCAGTGCGTTATCTGTAACCACTTTGCATTCGCCATCGTCTGGATCCCTGGCATGAAGATTGTCGCAAATACTGCCAAAGTCTGACTAAATAACCTATATTCATACGGAATAGCATCAAAAGCTTCTATTGATTTAGTTCAAAATTAGTTCTCCCTCTTTCTTCAATTGAGAAATTCAAGTGATCTCTTCCTCAAATGAGCATCTGCTTTTGGAAACTCTCAAATGTTCAGGTCGCTTTTTGGAATCACCAATGCTGGAACATGAATGATCACTGTAGAACACAGCCCTTCCCAGTCCTTGGGCAATTTCATATAAGCTCTGGATCCACAAACCCAGTAGTGGTCCATTATCACTACTGTTTCATCCTTCATGGTACATCGTAAATTCGGCCGCACTGCTGATTCATTCCAACCTTTCTTGTGCCATTGTTTCTGAAACACAGGGATGCATTTGCTAGAGGTACTATCTGCAACGGTCCTCCTTTGTGATCGACCCACGTTAGCAACTTTGCAATGTTCGACCAATGATGCTTGCATTCATTCTCTGCATGTCACACAGTTACTTCAGGTCATATGATTAGTGCTGGCGCCTTGCAGACAATCAGGCCTTCCGCCCATCCTTCTGGGGTCAGCACCGTTCCCTTGATTTGCAGCTGACCTCTATCCTTGCATCTTTGTATTTCTTCAGGGTTCTTTCCTTGACAATTGAGATTTCTGTTTATTTCCCATCTGATTTCTGCTCCATTAATTCCAGGCTATTCATATCTTATCACGTGATTTCTTGTTTGGGGTCTCTCTCTTGTCTTTGAACGTTGCACATAATCATCTTCTTCCGGGGCTGTCTTCTCCGTCACGCATACCAAGGATGCTGTTCGACCATGGAACTGACCTCTCATATGGCAGAGTGCAAGGTGCGTCAGGCAATGAGCTTTCTGGACTGCTACTTGTATAGCTATGAATATCTTGGAGGTTCCCATAGCATAAGGTATGAGAGCACAAACATAGCAGCTCTCTTTAGAGGGTCTCTCCCCTACCTTTTTCATGTGCTGATACCACATGTTATTCCCCAAATGTGCTATACTTTCTAAACAATTATTTAATTCATACTTATCTTCCCTTGGGCTTCTCTTGTGTCTCCCTTTCATAAAGAGAGTGTGTGCATAATGCTCATGAAGTATATCAATAAGGGTCCTTCCTACAGGGGGAATCATAGGAACACTGGTCATAGAAATGCGTGGCCTCACACGCACACTGGTGTGGGAAGAAATCACAAATGGCCTAGGCCTTTCGGAAATACACAATTCTGTGTGAGTCACTGGAGTGAGGTGAATCAAGGGGACTTCTGCCTTGCTTGGACCAATAAAATAAACAGTGTGGACCAAAAGAATCAGGAAAACAATGATAAATGCTGTGCATGCATATATTACGCACCAATACATGAATCCCACCATTTACAATTCTCCACACGTCATTGATTATATTTATTTAACAAAACTGCACCATTCTGGACAGTCCTCATTGTGCCTGTTATACTGCTTTAAGGAAGGAAAAAAACATTTTTAATCAGGCAACTCTGTTAAATGGTCCAATAACTGCAGGATCTATTCAACTATTGCCACAAGCAGCCTCTGTATTTCAGGGCCACTTTTAGGATCGTACAGAAAAATTTGTATATTAGTACTGCGCCCAACAAGAGCAGGATAAACGCTAAGAACAAAAATGAAAACAGCGAGAAGGAGCCTATGGACATCGACATTGGATAGGACCATTTATTTACCTGGACAGAAACTCATTGATGAATGAGTCTGGAAACTGCTCATGTTTCCAGTCGTCAAATTCAAATACTAGGTTTAGCATGTCTGTACTACTTCAACACTTTCTAAAGTCCAATTCTAAAGATTCCTGTGACTCAAGAATTTAGTTTGCACTCCTGCTATAATATCTATAAATAGTGTCCGATGTGAGCCACAGTCCAAATGCACAATAGCATTTATTTAATCAGCAACTTTAGCGTCCTTTTTTCTCATCATCGATCGAGTCTGCACGTGCTGAACTACTTCTTCTTGTCTTGCTTCTCAATTGACGTTTGTGGGTGCATCGGTCTCACCAGCGGAAGGCTTTACGTCATTCAAACAGATCCATGCGCATCTCCCTTGGAGTTTCACTGCTGAGGGAGTAATGTTTTCCACCAAATAGGGACCACTAAAGTGTGGTTTGTGCCACTTCCTGGTGAAATGACGTATTAGGACTGCATCACCAGAGAATAGTCTAGGTACAGGTAATAATGTTGGAAATCTGGTTGCTGAATGGTCTTCATCTGTGTCCTGAGACTGACCCCCCTGGTGCTTGTGTTGATCTGAAAGGACTGAGATACTAGCGGTCATACATGTCAAGTAAGCAAGTAACTAATGTCCTAACATGTCAGCAGTCTTCTGGGCATCACTTCTGCTCCTTGATGGAGGAGACAAAGGCATTCTCATTCACCTCCCTGTCACTAACTCGGGGTTGTGAGGTGGTGGTCCAATCCAGGCTGATTCCTCAATGCATATAATGCAAAGGCAGGCAATACAGACATCCTTCTTCACTGTCAATCTGAGTTGAGCAATTCTCTCTTTAAGGAGACCGTTGAGTCTCTCACATAGTCCGTTCGCATGTGGGTTATAAGCAGAAGAAAACGTGTGCTTAATATTCAGTAATAAGCTAATCTGTTCATTCATTAACACAATGGGGCCCCTTATCGGATCTCAGCACCTCACATACTCCCCATCTTGAAAGACTTCTCATACTAAAAACTTAGCTGTGCAAGAGGCATCAGTGTGTGTACAAGGACCTGATTCAATCCACCTAGAAAAGGGACACACCACCACTATCACATACCTGCATCCACTACATACTTGCAGCATATCAACATAGTCAATATGTGGATGCTGAAAAGGAGCATTCGGTCGAGGAATTATTTGTCTGATCGTTCACAGTATATGTTATGTTATGTTATGTTATTTTGCATTTATATAGCACCTTATATACCATTGGTATGACCTGAAGGCGCTGGTAGGTTGAACGCCCTTGCAAACTGAAGTTCAGATCATTAGAGAGAGTAGAGGGAGTCAAAAGGTGCGTGTGAGCACCGGGTATGTGTGCAGCTCGTGCGCTATTCGTGTAGTAGCTGCGTCTTAGCGGTAGGTGTGGTGGTTGAGAGATCAGGAGTATGTGTTCATTCTGGCAGGATTTATCCAGACCGGATGTGGCTGCGTTAGGCCTGAGGAGAATGCCTGGCTGGGGGGGAGTGTAACCAGCAGTGTTTACTTAGAATGATGTGGAGTGAGCGGCGGATGTTGATATGAGAACAGTTATACCGAATGGTGTCGTAGTATCCTGTGTTCTAGTTGAGTGGTGATGTAAAGGAGAGAGTAAGCTTGGTGGTGTTATATGATGGGTTATATGCTCTTTCAAACGTTCTCTGTATTCCAAACCATACTATACACGTCACGCAATTCTATGCGCTCAGTCTGTTCCATGCGCTCCTATCCACTCCATGCACCCCAGTCTGCCTCCATACACTCCGGTCCACCCCACGCACTCATGCATTCCAGCCCGCCCGCTCCAGTCCGCCCCGCCTGCTCCAGTCCACCCCGTGCACTCGAGTCTGCCTCGCGCGCTCGAGTCTGCCCCACGCATGTACTCCTGTCTGCCCCACGCATGCACTCCTGTCTGCTCCACGCATGTACTCCTGTCTGCCCCACGCATGCACTCCTGTCTGCCCCATGCTCTACGCATTCAGAAGTTCTATGTACTCATCCATTCTATGCACTCATCAGTACTGGATGCAATCTGTGCTTGTTCTTTCTACGTACTCGTCCGCTCTACGCAACACTTCCGATCACTTCTGGGCACTTGTTCGCTCCAGGCATTTGTTCGCTCCATGCCCTCACATGTACTATGCATTCGCCTGTTTTACACACTCACTCCCTCTACGCACTCACCCCCTCTATGTACTCACCCCCTCTACGCACTCATCTCTCTATGAACTCATCCCTCTACGCACTCATCCCCTCTACGCACTCATCTCCTCTATGCGCTCGTCCCCTCTATGCGCTCGTCCCCTCTAAGCACTCGTCCCCTCTACGCACTCGTCCCCTCTATGCATTCGTCCCCTATACGCACTCATGCCCTCTATGCACTCAACCCCTCTATGCACTCAACCCCTCTACACACTCATCAGCTATCCGCTCCCCGCACTGATCTGCCCCCCGCACTAATCTGCTCCCCGCACTCATCCGCTCCCCACACTCATCCGCTCCCTGCACTCATCTGCTCCCTGCACTCATCCGCTCCCCGCACTCATCCGCTTTAAACACTTGTGCTTTTCACGCATTCAACAGCAATATCCTGTCCTATATAATCATCTCTACACTCATCTGTTCAGTACCTTCATCTGCTCTGTACAATCATCCTCTCTGTACACTCATCCGGTCCATATACACATCCGCTCTATACACTCATCGGCTATATATACGCTCTTACGCTCTATCCACTCATCAGCTCTATACATTCATTCACTCTATACACTCATCCGCTCTATCCATTCATCCACTCTATCCACTCGTCTGCTCTATCCACTCGTCGCTCTATCCACTCGTCCGTTCTATCCACACGTCTGCTCTATGCACATGTCTGCTCTATCCACTCGTCAGCTCTGTCTACTCATCTGCTCTATCCACTCATCCGCTCTATACACTCATCCACTCTATACATTCATTCACTCTATACTCTCATCCGCTCTATACTCTCATCGTTCTATATATTTGCCAATTCTGTACATTCTTCTGGTCCAGAGATCTACACAATCACCACACTTCCGTATTCATCCGCTATCCACACTCATGCACTCTACTTGCTTCTCCTGCCAATACATGCAGATACGACCTGGAGCCGTCACATGCTCTACATACTCATCCGCTCCACATACTAATCTGTTCTACACACTCATCCGGTTTACGCTCATCCGTTCTGCTGTTTTTTTTTTCTTCTTAAAACATGTTTTTATTGGTTTTAAACAAGCAAGTTATACATTACGTCATGTGCAATTAAGGTGTTTCCATCGGTGAAGTCCCGCTTGAGAATACAAATCAAAGAAGCAAACATAAAACATAAACATAACAGTAGGTCAGTGAGGAAGGTCTAACTGCATGGGGAGGCTGAAGTTTGGTGGGGGTGAGCCCCTCGAGGCCCCATGTCGGATTCAGAACTCCTGGAGGTAGATCATTCTTCAGAGTCCAGCTGGGGGAGGGGTGAAGGCCTCACTTAGATCAAGGCTTTCGCTGCTCCCACTCTATTTTGCTAGCAGGTGCTGACCTCCCCAGATGGGTGACCCCGGCTACTCTTCCGTGTTTTATTTCAGTCATATTTGTCCATCCAACATAGAGAGGGAGGCTGTCGGGCCAGGCATGGGTATGACTGTGCGTAATCCAAGAAGGGAGCCCAAGTATGGAAGAATTTGTCTCTGTTCCCAAACCTGTGGGCAGTGATTTTTTCTGCCGCTATTATGTCCCAACATTTAGTCCACCACATTTGAACCGACGGGCCCTCTGGGTTTTTCCAGAGCCTTGCCACTGAAATCTTGGACACAGTCAACAGGTGGAAGCAAAGTTCTGCTCTGTGGCCTGATCGAGGGAATTGGCCCTCGCCGCTTGCTCCAAGGAGTACGGTCCCTGGGTCCCATGCGATTGCCAATCCAGTGATCGAATTGATTTGCTCTAACACTGCTTTCCAAAATTGCGTCGCCTTGGGGCATGTCCAGAGCAGATGGTGTAGTGTGCCTTTGTCTGGGCAACCTCTCCAGCACGTTGGTGGGATCGCCGGGTTGCATTTATTGAGAGATTCTGGGGTTCGATACCACCTATAGCATACTTTGAATGCCCCCTCCTTATTGGATACACATTTCGAGCTTCTATTTGCTCTAGTCCAGTTCTGGTCCCATTTCTCCAGCTCAATGGGTCTCCCAATGTCTCTCTCCCATCTGAGCATGTATGGTTCCTTGTGGGTCGTGTCAGTCTGTCTAGGATCTTGTAGAGGGTAGAGATCTTGCCCTTAGGGGGAGGCGATGTGAGGGTCTGTTCCAGGACTGTTAGGTCTCTGCTTCCCAGGTTTTTCATGCTCCTGTTGAGAGCCAATGCCTGAGTTGGGTGTATCTGAACCTCTCGTTTTTCAGGAACCTTGAATTTCGCCTTACCCTCCTCGAAAAAGTCTTGCACTTTCTCCAATCCTCCCTCCACCTCCAGAAGTCCGGGTTCGTGCCCGGTGAAAATTTCCAGATTCAACCAGATCGTGGTGGAGGGCCCGTAGTACTGCGGACTCTCCATTGCCGCGCCGCCTTCTTCCAGTTCGCACTGTGTTTTCGGTTGCTGAGAGCGGGCCCCTGTCCGGGCGGTCGATGGAGCGTTTCATATGTGGTAGTGAGGTTATCGGGACTGGACTCCAGGCCTCCTCCAGCTCCAGCCAGCGGCGTTTAGGAGTGACCGGTGGCCAGGCGAATGCGTGCGAGAGCTGGGCTGCTAGGATATATCTGGCAACGTCGGGTGCTCCCAATCCCTCCACAGCCCGACCCCGTAGCATGAGTTTCCTTGGGATCCGTGGCTGTTTTCCATCCCAGATGTATCTCATGATGCCCCTTTGTAGTTTCTGTACAGCTTGCTTCGGGATAGCCGTTGGTAGGGCTGAGCAGTGGTAAAGCAGTCTTGGAATGAGGTTCATTTTCAGAGCCGTTATTCTTCCGAACCAGGAAATTTCCTGTTTCTGCCAGCGTAATAGATCGCTTTTGAATTCTTTGAACAAAGGGGGAAAGTTAGCTTTATATAGTTTGTTGGGTGAGCCTGTTAGTTGGACCCCTAGGTATGATAGGTGCTTTTCGGCCCAGGGAATGAGATATTTGTTTGCCATGTCCAAGATCAGAGATCGAGGTAGGTTGATTCCCAGCGCCGCAACTTAGAAGGGTTGACCTTGAACCCTGATGCTTCACCAAATTCTTTCAGTTCAGTCCACAGAGCTTTCATGAATTTCCTGGGCTTGGTTAGTGTTAAGAGTACATCGTCGGCGTATAAGGCGGCTTTGTATACTTTTGCTTTCATCGTCAGGCCTTGGATTGCAGCGTTTTGCCGTACTCTGCTAGCGAACGGCTCCATCGAGAGGGCCAAGATCAGTGGGGAGAGGGACATCCTTGCCTTGTGCCTCTCGAAATGTGGATTGTGTCGGATCTGGTACCATTAATTCTCAGCCTGGTGGATGGGTGCTGATAGTTAGCTAGTGTCCATTTTATGAACTTGGGGCCGAAGCCAAAGTGCCTTAATGTTTTTTGTATGTAGCCC
>CM010927.2:192303656-192336500 GCA_002915635.3 Ambystoma mexicanum | reverse complement strand
AGAATAGAGAGGACCCCCATCACCAGTCTGTTGTTCTACTACTGCTATTACTGTCACGTCTGGATTTTGTTTGTTCTGGAAGTGAAATTCTACTTGGTCAGATTTTTGTTTCACCCATGTGGCAGTGCCGTTTAAACTAACATGGTTGACACCCTGTTTTAATTTTATTGGTCGGTCTAATCTGGGTCCAGAGGACCTTGTTTAGCATTCTATTTAGGTGCCAGCCTCTCAGGAGGTCATTTCCCCAGTAAACAAGGGGTGCCCTCTCGGAGTCACTACTATGACCCGGTGTTTCACCTTGTGTCGCCCGATCTTAATGTCAATGTCTGCAGTCCCCTGCGACGGGGATTTCCTTCCGTGTCAAAGTTCTGCAGTTGTTCAGGAAGAGAGGTGGAGGAATACGATCATTTCCCCTTCCTGCGATTCAGTTTCATCAAAGGGGCGCTTCTGGACGAAGGGATAGCTTGAGATTCCAGTGTCCACCAGCGCTGAGATTGTACCCTGCCCCTGTATTGTACCGGGAATAATATCTTCCCTCCTTCTGCCTCAAGGGGGCACAGATAATGTACATTTTTGGACAAGCTGGTGGGCTAATTTTCTGGTTTTGGACATGGCGATGAGAAGAGATTTGGGCAGAATCTGTTGGAGTGTTTGGGAATCTGGAAAAAAGTTTTGGCAACTGGAGATCAGAGCCTTTGTGGGTTCCCGCCTGGTTCCGGTTCTGGCTGCCCCCCCTTTTTGAGCAGTTCCCAGGATGGGTTTGAACCAGGGATTTCTTGCTGTTGGTTCTGGGATGAGATGGTGGGGCGGGCGTAGCTCAGTCTCCACATCTCCCCAGTCTGGATTGCAGTCCCTAGGGACCATTTTCTTTGGAGGAGTTGCCCATCTCTGAAGGAGAAGATCCTTTTCCCAGGATCCTCTGAGGATCCCTCTCCCTGAAAATTGGAAGATCTGTACCTCCTCCTCAAACTGAGTCTGGTTTGGGTCTTTTTGTTTCTCCTACCCCCCTCTGCTCCTTGGGTGGCAGACCTTTCAGGGGTTAGAGATTTTTGTTTCCGGTTCCTGGTTTCCAGTGGCTGTTTGCAAGTGAGGAGGGAAGCTTCCTCAAGGCTTTACACCCGCTTCCCTTTGTGCCTCCTCCCTGGGAACCGGTGTGTTATCGGGGTCTGCCCCCGTCGATTGTTCTGGAGGCACCAGGTCCAGAGTGGTGTTGCGTTCTGCACCGGATGCTGATCTGAGGGTTCTGCTGAGCCTCAGCATGTGCCCAGATCCCACGCCATGGTTTTTGAACCTGGCGCTCTAACTGGGAGAACCCGCTCAGGCTGATACGGGGCCTGTTGTTTCTCCCGCTGGGCTGATCCGGGAAGGGTAGCCTGTCCCTCCTCTGGTAATACACGCGGGTTGGGAAGATTTGGGTACCCTCTCCCTTGGCCTCCCCTCTCCCGATTCAGTGGTGTGGGCTTCAGGGAATTGGGGAAGAAGGTATGGATGGTTTTTGGCGGCTGAAAGTCGGGTGGATATCTGGGGAAAAAGTTCTGCCAGGGTTTGGTAATGTCTGCCCTCCTGTGGGAAGTTGGAGGGAAGTTCCTGGGTTCGGGTGCTCGGTTGG
Source organism: Ambystoma mexicanum (assembly GCA_002915635.3). Classification (NCBI taxonomy): domain Eukaryota; kingdom Metazoa; phylum Chordata; class Amphibia; order Caudata; family Ambystomatidae; genus Ambystoma; species Ambystoma mexicanum. Next base: position 192,334,891 of record CM010927.2, on the reverse strand, counting down.
ATCCCCCCTTGGGCTGGGGGAGTCCACACATAACCAGGATTGGACTGTTACCTTTGTAGCGAGGACTTTACATAGTCAGGAGAGCGAGGGGCCCCATTGGGGGGACTACCTCTTTCCTCCTGCCTTGCTGTCCCGAGGGTATTTCTGGGCTTAGGTTATTAGTGTGCAGGTAGGTTTTTAGGCCCCATCTCCAAATCCAAAACGGGGGTGGACCTTTATCTCCGCCGCTTTGGCAGCAGCAGGGGGTGCTGTGGCTTGTGGTTTTTTCTGGGCATGTATTTTGCTATTCTCCGGGTTTCTGACCTCATAGATCGGGGTAGCCTGTTCAATGACCCAGTCTAAAGATTTTTTCTCGTGAAATCCCTCCGAGCTGGGTCCATTATGTTTTTTGGGCAAGGTGATGAAAAAATGTTATTAATGAATTCTCTACCTGTCTGTGCGGCACCTTCTGCGTGGTCTGCGCAAAAGCACGTTTTCAGGTTCTTGGCACAATTCTTGTGGGGCCTTTGATCCTCCCCGATTGCAAATTGTAGGCTGCTTGCGAGGCTTTCTTGAGGATTTCTGTGACAGAAAATGTTTCAAGATGGCGTCTTTATAGGTGGACCATCTTAAATGTTTTGGTGCTCCGCAGCCCCGCAATGGAAACTGGAGTATTCCGGGGAGAAGGTTCCATTTTACATATTGGATACAGCTTTGGCTGTCCTTCAAATGGAAAGTCTCCATCATTTGGCTCAACGACTCTAAGTGCTCCCCTAACAGCAATACTTGCGTTCTTTGTGGTAAGGCGTCGATGACACTCCTGATCGCCTTAATCTGCTTTAAGGGGTCCTTAAGCAAGGCCCTTTTTGCCTTACTGGCCCTTTTGGTTCGGGTAACCCTGGTCCATTCATCTTCTGACTCAGAGGCACTGCTCCCAGAGGTTCCCGTCAGATCTTCCAGGTTTTCCCGGATTCTGCGAGCCTGGGAATGGCTGGCAGAATGTGGGGACCTGGTCTCCTGTTTCCTGTGGTGCTCAGAGGAGTCTTCAGATCCCTCCTTGCGGCCAGGATTTGCTGGGTACCCCCCCCACTGACCTAACTGGGCAGAGGTTTTCAGAATGCCCTTAATGGGCCTACTCTCCTGGGGTTCCCCACTAAATTGCACTGTGCTTGGGTGCCCATACCCGGATGCCCGCCCCTCCATACCTGGGTGGTACTGGCCTATGAGCCCCATACTTTTGTCTGGATAGTAGTCTGCCATCCCTGTGGCCCGGTGCTCATGTGCGCCAGGGAACATGGGGGTGGCAGAGTCCAGGGACTGAGAGGTATGAGGGCCTCTGGTACTAGGGCTCCTGAGGTTATGCTCCGGAGTTTCCCTTTCCCAGCGAACCTCATCTCTATCCGCCCCTGCTCCCTGTTGCAATGCAAGAGCCTGCATTTGTGCCTTCAGTTCCTCAGTTAAGGCCTTACTAGACTCTATCAGTCTCTCCTGCATCGCTACCTGTTGTTGGAGCCTATCATTGTGTTGACAGAGGGCCTCATTTTCCCTCTGTGCTTCCTGGTTGGTCCTGGAGAACTGGGCCAGTCTTTGCTGCAGGAGGTTTACCTCCTGAGTCCCATCCCTACTGGCCTGCTCCTTTCTTGCCAGAGCCTCTTCCACCCTTCTGGTGTGCTCTACCAAGTTCTGGTTTTCTTTTTGGAGGTCACCCAGCCCCTGGAGGGCCAGGTGATTTTCTTCAATTTCCTTTTTTAAGTGGCAGACTTCCTGGCCTAAAGTGTCTCTTTCCTGACTGAGAGCCTGCATCTGTGCTGCCAGGTCGTCCCTCTGCCGTTGAAAGGCACCAGCTTTTTGGCGCTCCTGATCAAACTCTGCCTGGGTATCCAGGTCTTTCAGAATTAGTTTGTTGCTCTCTGCCTTCACTCTATCTAGGTGGCCTTGCAGGGTGACTACCTGCTCAGCACATACCCTGTTGAAGTCCAGTTGTTGCTCCAGCTTTTTCTGGTTTTGCAGTAGGGAGTCCAAACCTTCTTGGTATTCCTTCTGCAAGGCCAGAAATCTGGTATCCTGTTCTGCCTTTTCCTGTTGCAGGATGTCCATATCCTCTTTTATTTTAATGATGTACTGCCTACTATCATCTTCTGACTCCTGGCTCCTCTGCAGCCTCTGCTCAGAAGAGACCCGGTCAGATTGGACCTTCTCTAACGCCATCTGTTGCCTATTTGCCAGATTTTGGCTTTCAGCACATCTATCCTGCATGTCTCCCATATATAGGTACAGGTATGCCGCTATCCTAACAATCTTGTTGTGTTCATCTTTGGCCTTAGGGGCCATGTATAGTTCACTCAGGGCCACATGTAAGGGACCCTGATCTCTATATATATCTGACCCTGTTTCAGTGACCTGTTGTGTGATTGCCTGCAACCACGCATCTTGGCCCTGTTCGGTCCATTCACCGCTCACAAATAGCTTATGTAAGAGGTGCTCTCTGGCTATTTTCATGTCCACGAGTGTCGTCATTCTGGAAATTTGATTTCCTTCCTGACTTACAAGAGTTAGTATTTTATTCTTGCAAAACAGACCGTTTCCTTGGAGCGTTCCTTTTGAGGAATGCTTCACAGCGTAATGCAGCGTGGTGATCCGACCGATGTGTGTATCCGTCAGTTGCACGCTGTATTAAGCTGCACAAAGTGATAGATCTAACCCAAACGTCCGGCACGAGCCCCCAATTTGTAAAGAATATTTAATCCAGCACTACAGCCAAGTCAATGCCTGGTCAGGGATGCTGAATGAAAAACCCTTATTGATATATCTTGATGTCCAGGTTCATACTCTGGATGACAACCCTCATATAACACCCCTCTCTCAGAATCCCCCTGACCCCACTGAGCCAAGAAGTAGTTCTGTTTTGCAAGTTTAGAAGGTTTATTTGAGAAGTAAAGCAATATATATTCTATCACACTTTTATAGGAATTAATAATTAATATCACACTTAAAAATATGAGCAGTAGTGAACAATGAATAATGTTCTAATAGTAAACTGATTTGGTTACTCAGGAATAGTATAACAGATAAGGTAGCAAACTTAGGAATAGGAACTGAAGAACAAGGTGGTAACGAATGCTTTATGTAAGCTCAGATGGGTGCAAGATTCAATGGAAATGCAGTACAGAAAATACTCAATATGGTTTCAACAAAACAATGTAACCCCTTTTCTCTGGCAATCCACTCCCCCCCCTTTATGCAATGTAAGGAAATGGGAGGAAAAGCACACAGTTCAGGTATACAATCACAATGTAATTCCGTTCAGTTCCCCCCCAGCACGCTTAAAGAAAACAGATAGGAGTTTTGAAAACAAAACACAGGCCCAAATGCTTTAATATGGTATGCAAGGAAGAGAAAAGTAGGCTGAAAAAGGCTTTTAATTCCCTTTAGGAGTTCAGGTGAGTGGTATCTAGTTAATATTAGCTCAGGCTCACTCTAGCAATGATACAGGGATAGTTTTTATGAGGCAAACGATTTTTTTCAGAGGAAAGCAAAAGCAGCTATCTTTTTGCAAGTGGAGAAATTTTCAAATCGCGGCAAAATTCGCGAATGCGTGTTTCGCGATTGCGGCAAAACTATAAAGAATAGGAATGCGGTTCTGGGTTCGTTTAAAAGCTGAGATTCTAAGCTTTCAGAAGAAAGTTACTGCATGTCTCTAGGACAAACGGTCGCGGAGATATGAGCGATTTTGTGAAGGTTGTTTTTCGGATTTGCAACTTTAAAAGTTACTCAATTTGACAAGTGAAGCTTTGAAAATGACATGTGTCAGTTGTGCAGCTGCAGAATTAACAAATGACAGGGGTGCAGCTTGCAAAGGACAGTTCTACTTAGATTAAAATAGCTTGGATTAGATTTATTTTAAAACTAAGAGATTTGGTTTCGCACAATCTGATCTAATTACTCACAAAATATTTTAGAAGATCTGGGTCGCGCCACGGACGGTCTCGGCACACAGCGTCTGGTCTCTGGAACTGCTCTCTGTCCTGGACACCGGTTTTCTGGCCACGGACAGTCTTTCTGGGTCAGCACTGCACTCCTGTCCTGGGTTCTGCTAGGCACCGGTTCTCTGGGTCGGGTCCTGCCTTCTCTTTGGATATTTCTGTCACCGGGTTCTTGCAAAAGTTCTTGGCAAAATTCAGACGGCTCGCCCGGCTGTCTGAAGAGTTCAGTTGCAAAAAGATTTTGAGGCCTGCTGACAAATACTCTTGCTGGCAGTGGCCTTTTTGGTTAAGGTTCTGTAGTCTCTGTTTATCTTGGAGTCTAAGTGTTGGCTCTCTGAAGGTTGATGGAGGTAAGGTATGGAATTTTGGCAGAGCTTCCAGCTGCAAGTGGAAAATGAATCCCTATTTGGCTTGCACTATCTGCTTTTATCTGTTTAGAATGTGGGTGTGTGCTAGCATCACTGAGCCAGCCTCTCTCTCAGCTTCTAATTGGTCAAATTTCCATTTCTCACTTGATTGGGAAACTGAAGTGTGTGTCAGCGTGATGTCATTTTACAGCCTGCAGAAAGTCCACTCCTCCTGTCAACTTGCACACAAATCTAGATTTGAACAAAATACATATTTGCACAAGTATGCAGTGGTTTAAAATGACATACACACATGAGGCATTACTGATGATAGCCCCTGTTCTGACTCTGGCGTTTCTAGGAGCTTGCATCCAGAAATGGCAACATTTTGCTGCGTTTTAGTTGGTTCCCAATATCGATTTTCTTCCAACTTCATACAAATGTACACAGCCTGTCCATACTTATACCAATGAATTTTCATTTGTCTAGCTGAAACACAGTGTCTGTAATATTAATAATTAGCGGGGTTTTGTCCCAGAATATCCCACAATTTCGAATTTTGACTTCAATTGTAGGCAACATTGTCATTTTAAGGAACTCCAAGTTGTGCATTCCTGCCATTTAATCACAATAAGTTATCAGTGTTTCAATAAAAATATTTTTGCTGCAACTCCCCTCCCCAAAGCGTTTGTCTCCGCCCCCAGAACTTGGGTGGGTCAGATGACCTGGCTCTGCTCACAGGCAGCTCTTGTTGACAGGAAGCAGTCAAAATCAACATATTCCTTTCAGAGGAAAGGGCCATTGTGTGGTCTCTGGGAAGCTGAGATCAGGAGGCCAGGGAGCCACTTTGCATTTAATTAACAGAACCCTGTGATTTCCTGGCTTCTTGTGTTGAGTTCTGAAGTGTCAAGAGTTCTCAGGACAGGCAACCCCTTTGAACTTTTAATTAAATAAGACCCCTTTCTTTGCACTAGACAGTTTTGCAAGACAGCTCTCCTGTCAGAGTTTAGACCGCTAGCGCCACCCTCAGGATTTTGTGGTTACTGCATCCATCCTTGGGATTTTTTTTAGATTGATTCATTTCAGCAAGTGATATTACATGGAGTATATTGTCCATGTTCAGGACATGGCATTGGTGTGTTTCTGCAGTAAAGTAATTCTGTGCCCATGATTTTGCCATATTTGACATTCAAGAAAAATGAATTCCCAACAGTTATGGGTTTGCTTTTGGCAATCAGCATTGCCCCTCTGTGCTCACAACATAGGCAAAATGGGATTTTCCTGTGCATTTTTTGGGGAGCTCTGGCCATCATGATGTTTTCAATGCCAGTAATGCACAGTTTTTGTGGTAGGGCTTGGATGCATGAATAAAAACATCCCACAAGGTGAGTGTCCAAAGTCAACACTGCCAATGCCATGATATACACTTGAAAGGCCTGGCCAAGGAGTCACGGCAAGGTGCCCCCCCCCTTAAATGCATGCCGAAGCAACTGCGACCCAAGTAAGTTCCAAGTGCAAGGGCTTAACGCACATTCCACATACTGCACAAAGTGGCCCATCCCATGAGGCTCACTGGGCAGCTGTTGTGGACAGTGTGCTAGTCAGACAGCACAGTACCCGGCCAACATGAGTGACACTGACACCTGCATGCATATCCCACCCACAAATTGAATGTAGTGCCGTTGCATACCCAAATGCCCATAACCCCCAAATGGCTGAATATGTGAATGTAGCCATGTATGAAAGTTGGCTCTCAAATCATCACTCATGCCGTCCCTCTCTTCTACACCCACAGGCAGTTAGAATGACAGCAAGGACCACAAGACCAGCTGTCCCACCACCTCCAGGGGCAAAGGCAGGGTCCGCCGCATCCCAGCCAGGAAGAGCACACCTGGAAGCGCAACACCGGCTCCTGCAAGGCCCATGGAGGGTGCACCCACCCCTCCCTGCTTTGGCGCCAGGAACATCGGCAACGCCAAGGTCTGAGGAGTCAAGCGTGGCTGGGGAGGTTGCAGCCACAGCCCCCCTGGAATCTGTAGACAGCCCCTTTTCCACCTGTGGAGCGGCAGAGGAGGACACATATTCAGTCGTCCACGCCCCAGAGGCCAGCTCCTACCAACAGGTCTCATGCAGCGACTCGGGCAAGCCAGACACACCTGGCCAATGTGCCCATGGACCATCTCAGGAACAAGCCAATCCTGTGTCCAGTCCCCCAGGTGAAGCCCTGGCAGGTCATGGCAGCACAATCCCCTGCATGGACGACACACCATCAGCTGACATGCAGCGTGCAGCGCCGCAGCTCACCGCCCTCATCACCGAGCTGATGCAGGACAATCGGCAGGGCAGGGAGGAGTGGCGGGAGGAATTTAGGGCAATGCAGCAGGTGGTGACGGACAGCACCAACCGTCTATGTGATGTCCTCGGACACATTGCCGATGCCCTGGAGGCTGCACGTCCTTCACAACAGGCCAAGCATGAGGACACCCCATCGACCAGTAACTCGACACGGACGAGCCCACTGCGTCGGTCACTCCGTTCCCAGCGCCCCCGGGACATGGCTCTGCCTGGCCCCGGGAGCACAAGTAACTTGCCTACCAGCCACATGTGGCCTACATGGACACCATGGGACTAGTGTTGGGGAGTAGTGGGGTAGGGGAAGAGGGTGAGGGTGTGTGGGGAGTTGGGGGGAGGGGGGGAGGGTGTGTGGGGGAGTTGGGGGGAGGGGGGAGGTGTGTGGGGGAGTTGGGGGGGGGGGGAGGGTGTGTGGGAGTTGGGGGGGAGGGGGAGGGTGTGTGGGGAGTTGGGGGGAGGGGGGGGGGTGGGGGTGGTGGAGGGTTGTTATTCACTAAGGCATTTTCAATTTCAATACACCGTTTGTGTTGCAAAGGTAAACCAGTGTGGACATTCATCATTGCGCATGTGTCTTTTGATATCTGACACTGCATAGTGTACATGTATCCCCACACCCAGTGCCCTATGTCCTCATATCATGACACCCTCTGCTGACTTGTGTGTCAGTAATATTGTCCAATTAATGCTTGCCACACGGCATGTCCCTCCTGTGCATCGGCACCATGATGCTGTCCTGCCCCTTCTTCCTCCTCCTACCTTTCATCATCATCTGGTGGTAGCAGTCCCATGTCAGGGGACAGGGGCACGTTCCGACGGATGCACATATTGTGAAGCATTACACGTGTCATGGGGATCTTGGACACCTTCCCATGGCTGTAGATGGGTGCCCCACCCGACCGGCTGAGGCAACGAAATCGTGCCTTCAACAGGCCAAAGGCCTACTTAATCACCACACGTGTATGGGTATGGGAACGATTGTAGGCCTCCTCATGCCTGTTCTGTGGGTTTCAGACAGGGGTCATGAGCCATGGCGTCAAGGGATAGCCACCATCACCTGCATGAGAGGGGAATGAAGGTAAGTGTTTGTACATTCATGGTGGACAACTGTACTAGTCTTACATGGCAGCACGTGATTTCTGCCCATACACACATGTCCCTGGATGCATTGCCCCCATTTCTGGCCCCTCTATGTGTCCTCTGCAATGGGATGATGGAGGGGGTAGCATCCTCAGGATGGGTTATGGTGTGCACTCACATCTTGTTGCACGTGCATTGTATATGCATGCAGCAGTGATGTAGTGAAATCATTGATGTGTTGTGTCCTGTGAGATTTGATAGTAGGGAGTGTTGGCTGTTGTCACTAGCATATTCGTAATTCTCCACTGATCAGTACCATGGTGACTTGCAGCACTCCTATGGCTGTGCGGAACCAGTGACACGCTGTGGAATCCCTGTTAGGCTCACCTCAATGCACTCCCAGGGATGACTGTCCTGTGTGGTAATATGCTGGAGGCAGCAACATAGTGCATATGCAGTGCATAGTGCTAGATGCCCTTACAGTGTGTGAGGGCCGCTGATGAGTGGTGCATGTGTTGTGGGATGTGGCCTGGTCACCGGTTAGTCATGCAGTGTTAGATGTCGGCTTTACTTCATCACTGTGGGATTTGATAGTCATGTGCCGTTTCACTGGCTCTGGGGCACAGTGTTCGGTGAGGTGCACATTGTGCACTGGCGTCAACATTTCCACCCAAGTGGAGTATGCATCTCCCCCCCCACTTCCAACCCCTGTGGAGTATGCATCTCCCCCCCCCACTTCCCACCCAGGTGGAGTATGCAGGCACCCACCTCACAACCCCAATACACTGCCATGGCCCAGTCAGGCAACTCACCAAGTAGCCAGGCACGTCGTCCAGCATGTCGCTCCATATAGCGTGGTAGCGTGGAGTTCCGCAGGACCAAAGAGCCATGAGTTGATCCTGGATATCGGGCACAGCACTGTGTGATCATCTTGCTGGTGTTGCATACCATCTGCACGTTGATGGAGTGGTATTGCTTGCAGTTGCGATACGCCACCTCCATGGCGTGTACACCACCAACGCCACGTGGGTGCAGTCAAGGGCACCTATACAATTTGGCATGCCTGCCAGTGCATGGAAGGAAACTTTTGTATCAAATATTTCCTGGGGAGTCCGTGGTAGGGATATGTAGCCCCTTGTGTGCTTGAGGAGGGCATCCAGCACTTGGTTCAGTATCCAGGAAAATAAGGTTTGTGATATGCCATACATGTGCTGGTAGGTGCCTGTGGCAAGGAAGTGGAGCACAGACACTACCTTCAGTAGAGGGGGGATGGCAGTGTGTATTTCTATGAGGCTAACTACGTCGTCATGTGTCAGGTCCACTATGGTGGTGATGGTGTCACGGTCAAGCCGGTACAGGGTGTGGATCTGCTCTGGTGTTAGGTTGAAGGGGGTGGCTCTAATGCGAGGGAATGGGGGCTGCCGGCGTGGCAACGGTGGCTGCACTGGTGGGGCATGCTGGGCCTGTCTCACCCTCCTTTTCCTCCTGTGTATCCTCTGTGGTGGGAGCTGTGGTTGTTGTTGTTGCTGTTGTTGTTGTTGTTGCTGCCTTGCAAGCAAGGCCTCCAGCGCCAGTAATGCTACTACTATTGGTATCATCTTGGTCTGGGAGGGTGTGTGGTGTGTGGGTGTGCTCCTTTTGTGCTGTGCCAGACTCCATTGCCTCCACCTGTGCTGATTGTGTGCACCTGTGACTCTTGGAAACACTGCTCAGGGTTCTTAACACCTTCTCGGAGATGCCGGTATTTATTCCATGCCGGTAAGGTACTTTTCAGGCTTCAGGAGGCCGTTATTTGCATGTCCGCATTACTTGGGATCAGCTCCGGTTTATGGCATGCCGCTAATATCGGCATGGTGTGTCGCGCGCGCGCCCCTAGACCGCTATTTACGGCATCGTACTTTACTGTGCCGTTAATAGCAGTCTGGTTGGTCAGAATAGCCAGTAGCGGTAAGCGATGCCGGTAATCCTGTACCGGCATCGTTTTTCCCTTACCTCCAACCTCGGAATGACCCCCAGTATGTTCCCTTTCCCATTGAGTCCTATAGGACTTCATGGGATGGGATTTACTGAATCACCGGCACCGGCATTACCAGTGCCAGTGGTTCAGGCATTTATCTGCCGGTGGGGGCCTGATCTACCGGCAGGTCAGGCCTGCCAAGAGATCCGTAGCCTCCGCCGGCAGACTTGTGCTTTGCCGTTCTGGAAAAAATGCCATTGCCGGAAGAACTGCCATTTAGTCCTGACTGGCAAAGTTGTAATGAGGCGCATTAGGTCTCTCTGCACTGCCCAAGTACTTAATTGCAGTCGTCGCTATCTGCCTTTTATCAATTGCGTGATCACTACTGCTGTTATGCCCTTATTGCCTTACCTTAACCACCCTCCACCCAACACAGTCCCTTGTCATAGGGATGTCATGCTTACTATTGTATTATCCCACCCTCTCTGGACCTTCTCTCATCCAATTCTTCTCCTTTGCATGACTCCTGAAATGCACCACCGCCACGCTGCACGCTTTAGCGCTACCTGCCCCAAGCTCATCTATGACTCGGCCCCCTTTGGAGCCTCTCCTCCACCTCCCCTATCTTTCCAACTCCCCCTCTAACCTCTCGAGCTCTAGAGGGCCGACGATTAAAATATTCAAAATCCTCCTTAATTCCAAACTCCATCGACATTTATCACCCTGACATTGCAGTCATAACCGCCACTGGAACCCAGTCCCCCAGCAGGCAGAGGTGGGAGCAGTGGGGGGCTCACACATGCCTTATATGGCGGGAAAGAGGGGAGAAAAAGTAAAGCAATGTAGGTACAGTTGAAAGCCTCAGGATTAGGCAAGCACCCCGATGCCTACAAAGAGTTTCTTCTCCACCTCAATCACAAACGGTGTAGCAGGTGGAGACCTCATGGACACTGCCACAAGGCTGCCGGGGGGAAACAATCAGGCTAGCAGAATTCCACACAGAGTCTAGGCCCAGGCAATCCCAATCACCAACCAAATGTAGCTTTTAATGTATTTCACTTTTCTGATAGAAGGGTACCTTGGCTCATAAGTGATGGGGCCAGGAGCAAGGATGAAGCATATGATATGCACTACATACATGATACATATCATTATCTTACAGGAAGCAAACACTGTAGTCTATTAGACTATATATTAGTGAGGATGTTTGTGAAGTTTGCACTTCACAGAACAATTTCTAGGTAATCCCAATTTTGGCAACCAAAGAAAATGGCACCCATTTACGTAGAGAGATTTGCTCAGGGTCACAGAGATTGGTCAAAAGGGGAAGCCTAGCTTTGAACTAATGTTTTCTGGTTGCACAGTTTGCACATGTATGTGCTTCACAGTGCACATTTTCCTGTTGCATCTTTAATTGTCCTGGATACAGGATGGATGTTGGGCAAGTTCTGCCTTTTTAGCTCACTTCATTCTGTATTTTTGTACAGTATTTGTAGCTGTATTTTGTCAATATAGAAAACAGGACTACATGTACCCGAATGCAAAATGATGAGATCCTAAAAGCACCTCACAAAGACTAACTTGACATAAAACATCCTCGGGTCTTGTAATGCGGCTTATTAATATGGATGGTTAATTGCCTTACATTCCCACTAACAAAATAAACATACAGTAGGCTACATCAACGGGAGGTTTTTAGTTTTAGAAAATGGTTCTCGCTTTGTAATGTGGTCTATTTATTTTAAGACCTTATATATTTGCTTCGCTCTCATAGAGCTGAAGACTCTGCTTTGTCTGGTTTTGGCCAAAAACAATCACTGCAGCCAGAGAAAGCAAAGGAGTAGTCCAAGCGGCGTACTCAGCTCCTGCAATCCATGGTCTGGAGGCAGGCTTGGACTGGCCTATAGGGCAGTAAGTAAGCCCATGGCCGAGCCAAAAATACAAAATGCTGGTGTGGGACCATTTTTTTTTTGTCAAAGCGGAACAATTTTTTGGCCAATGTGGGACAGTTGGATGAGTCACTTCGCTATGCGGCTAGTTGTTTTGACCAGTGTTGCTGAATAATATTCTTTAAAATGCACAATTTGCATTGCATTTTATCAAAGTTCTCCCCCTTGTATACTATTCAAACAGTGCCACAAAAGGAATGAATAGCCATTTACAACTGTGGGCCACTTTTTCATTGGTGCCCGAGACCATTTTATGGCCTAATCCGACCCTGTCTGAAGGTTGCCATCTGTGGCAGCTTTCCCCGGGGGGCATAGGGGAATAGCTACTGCTATGTCTTGGGAGGATAGCTCAGCATCAATGTGCTCGCCATGGAAACCAGATGACACGGAGCAACACAGGTTCGATCCACGGGTCCCCGCTTCGAAACCTCTGGGTATTAAGTGGGTTATAAATAACCTATCATATCATGTACATAGGAAGCACATGACGCATGAACAGTGAACACTGTTCAGCCAGTGGCTTATCACAAAATGTGGGGCATGACTACAAACCCTGCTGGGGGCTCCCAAGCTATAAGAGGAAGCACAGGCCACGCCACAGACCACATATAAGCAAGTCACACAATCATAATGCCGCCACAGGGGCTTGCTGCGCAGTGCACTAGGTGAAAGATGTCAGAACATTTTGTAATCAAACTGTACATCTTTCACCCTGTGTAGAAACAAGATGGGTGTCACCTAGCGCTAAAATTAAATTATCAAGGGAGGAAACCCGGTAAAGCACTGACTTGAACAAGTTAGCAGTGTTTACTTTGTCTATATCCGGGTGGATAGTAGTCAATGTATATTGGGAGACAAAGCTAGTGTGTAGATGCTAGAGATAAAGAACCCTTTAAGTCAGGTGGAGGAGGGACCAGTCACAGGTAAAAGATAAAAATCAATTTTAATAATTAGTTGTAAAAATTAAAACACATAATTAAATTTATGGTCCACAATACAATACTTAACATCCAATATAAAACAAGGGGTAACGTAACAGGCTTAGATAGCAAGTTAAGACAAGTTCACAGAAAAAACATACACAATTGGTACTTATAAAACAAATAGTGGTGTGCTAGGTTCTATTAGCCTCCCTTGAAGCTAACCAGCAATGGCCTTTTCAAAATCTATCTAAAATAGAGCAGAACTCCCTTGATTCCCTATCTAAAAACCACTCGATCATCATCAAAGGCCCGATAAAGGCAGAGGGATCGTGATCCTCAACCGCCTTGATTACATCAAAGAATGCGATAAACTATTGAGTAACACTCACTATTATCGCCCGCTAACACAGGACCCTACCAAAGAACTTCAACGATTAATCTCAGACTAGATCTCTAAGGCCAAATATCACGAATGGATCTCTAAACAAGAAGCTGACTTCCTACACAACAAAAAACCAAGTATCCCGACGTTCTACAGTCTTCCTAAAGTGCATAAAACCCTTATCAACCCTCTAGGACGACCAATAGTGGCAGGAATTAACTCCGTTTTAGAACCACTCTCTATATTTGCCGACCATTATTTGAAAATCTATGTACAGAAAATGCAATCCTACCTAAAAGATTCTAGGGACGTTATTAACAATTACGAGAACCTCGACTTCGACCCCTCTACTTGTCTGTTACTAGGTTTCAACATAATCTCTCTTTATACCAACATACCTCAACAAGCCTCACTGGATACTATATAAGAAATCCTTCTCACACGCGACGATCATCATCCAGTTCCTACCTCCTTCATCCTTTGGTGTGTAGAGCTAGCGCTTAAACAGAACTACTTCGAGTTCAATGGGAACTTTTTCAACAAATTTAAGGAACCGCCATGGGGGCCACCATGGTGCCTAGTGTAGCTAATCTCTACATCGAGACATTTGAAAAATCTCATATCTACAACAATAACAACCCTTTTATCAAGAACATCATTAAAAGGAGTATGTACATTGACAACATTTTGGTGCTGTGGGAAGGCACCCAAACGGAGGCTAATAACTTCTTCACATGCCTTAACACTCTTAATCCCCACCTCCAATTCACCATGGCGGCTAGCAATGAATCCACCAACTTCCTAGACCTTACCATCTATCCCCAGAATGGTGTTCTATAATCAAACCATACCACAAGCCTACGGACAAGAACTCTTTATTAGACTATTCCAGTCACCATATTAAACATTTGCGGGACAATCTTCCCTTTGGCCAATGTTTACGCCTTAAAAGGAATAGCTCAGACAAAGATACATATGAAGCAGATGCCGCTACCCTGAGTAAAAAACGAAGACAATGAGGCTACCCCAAAAAACAAGTGAGGAAATCAGCTAAAAGGGCCTTTAATAATAATCGAGAAGCTCTACTAGAACCAAAACCTACTAAACCTAAGGATGACCGTATTGTCTGTGTTAACACCTTTATGGACCAGAGTTTTAAAATCACCAATATCATCAAAAAACACTGGAAAACTTTAACACTGCTACCCAATCTATGCCTATACCGATATTTGCTTATAAAAGAAGCACCACCATAGGCAATAGAGTTAGTAACAGCAAATGAAATGCATAAATACACCCTACCCTAAATTGACCACCCTATGGGGCCTCCCTGATGCCACTGGACACTACCCATGTGCCTCCTGCGGAGTATGCAAACTTACCTCTAAAAGTAAAGAAGTTGATATTGGTCTTTCAAAATGCTGGATCCAAAAGAATCTAACCAATTGTAATACAGAGTTTGTAGTTTACTTAATTACATGCAAATGCGGATGCACTACGTGGGAAAGACTATCCGCAAAGTGAAAACCCGCATCATGGAGCACCGAAGCTGCCTAAAAAACAAAACTGAAAACGCCCCCATGGTCAAGCATTTCATCCATCAGAAGCACAACCATGAAGATTTTACATGGACAGTACTGTTGTCCCTTAAAGGGACTAATCATGAAATACGTGAAAAGAAACTTTTGAAAATGGAACAAAAAATGATTTACACTCTACATAGCGATGTCAAAGGTCTGAACGAACCCATCGAATTGTACAATATATAATCCTTTATGTACAAGGTACCATTGTCCTATGCACGTCATATTTTCATGCCTCTCTACTAACCTCTATATGGACCCTTCCCTTTATACACACACTTTACTACTGAGACCTATACCTGTACATATCCTTTTACTTAGTATTTCTTCTCCAGTTCCCACAGGCACAACAGTCTCTCCGACCTCCCTTACTGCACCACGTAGTCCTTGCTCCATTCATTACTTTTATTTTCCATCACTCACATATGCATTTCTGCATTACATTCGCCTTTAACCCCTACATAATATCCTCTATGTGCACGTATACCATCTTACTAGCCGGAGTATTATTAGAGCCTGTGTATATATAATTATATACTCCACACTTCTCTCTCGGGGTCACTCCTGCACGATTGTAACCACGTCTACAGTGTTTTCCTTAAATCTTTGTTCCATTCTAATATGGCCGCCACTGTAACGTCACTTTCACTGCTTTACTTCGTGATGCTAACATGGAGAAAGGACTTCCCGAGTCTCCATGACAACCCAACGCATCGGCCGCCTCGTGTTACCAGTTGTCCACACGGAGCTCTGCTGACCATTTCGTGATACAGAACGCCACTTTTACTCATCACTAGGTAAGCCCTCCTGAGATATGAACGATGTGCGCTTTCTTGCTCTCACTAAACAGAGATCTAACTCTGGTTCTCGGACTTAACTCGCTCCCTCTCGCTTTTTTACAGCGACGAGCAAGGGATCCATTCCCGCAAGGCAGCTATCTCTGATTGTTATTTTCCATCAATCAAACACGGACGTAATTTTTGCTATCAACCAACTACCGGACACCTTATGTTCCAGTCTACAGGTTTTACTCCTTTTAACTACCCGTCGTGTATACTTAGGTTGCAATATTACTAATGATGACAAGAACGGACTCGCTATACATTTGTAGACGCTCTATTCACTAAGGAGACTCCCACCACTAATTACCACCCTGATAACTGTCTCTTCTATATTCGCCTAACGCTCACCACCGGCTCTTATTCCTATAATTTGCATGATTATCATCTGGCTAATGCACCACCTACCTGAGCATCAGTGCTCTAAAGGACCGTGATCACTCTTTTATACGCCAATCTATATTGTTACTAGCTACCATACCTCCTCTTCACCACGGGAAGGCTTTCCACCACTCCCCTGTTATGCCACAATCATTCAATCCCACTGTAAACTAAGCCAATCACAGCGGGATAGCCCACTTATTCTGCTTTTTTGTTGAGAGCACACATTAGGCTATTTTACTAGCAATTGATTATGCTTAAAGTGTTAAATATACTTTGTAGGACTGACTCATCCTCCTACACCTACTGACCGACGGAAGTAGAGAGCCCCCACCAGCACCATATATGGTAATTATCCCTTGTATATTGGTGCCCTAGTTCATTTGAACTCATCTAAGTATCTAGCTATTTACAAGCTGACCCTTTGTTTTATGTGTTTTTACAGACGCTGATTATAATTACAATCCAATAAGAATTAGATTATGTCGTAATAACTACTTTCTCCTGATGAATGTTCCACACCTATGTTTTAAGAACAGAAACATGTCGAGACAATTCTCTGGACTAAAAACAGAGACCCAAATCTAAGATACATTGAATTCTAATAGAACCTGGTACACCACTATTTGTTTTATAAGTGCCAATTGTGTAAGTTTTTTCTGTGAACTTGTCTTAACTTGCTATCTAAGCCTGTTACGTTATCCCTTGTTTTATATTGGATGTTAAGTATTGTATAGTGGACCATTAATTTAATTATGTGTTTTAATTTTTACAACTAATTATTCAAATTGATTTTTATCTTTTAACTGAGACTAGTCCCTCCTCCACCTGACTTAAAGGGTTCTTTATCTCTAGCATCTATACACTAGCTTTGTCTCCCAATATACATTACATAGCGCGAAAAACCTGCCAGCCACCACTATGCGAAGGCAATACAATTATTCTGCACATGCTCGTGGTGGTAGCAGATTTTCATAGCAGAGGATTGGCAGCTCCTAAAGGGCACAGGCATTGGAAATGATTCAGGGTCCGTGCCGGCAGGTGAATATTTGTAGTTGCAGGATGTTAAAATCTACCAATTAGCGTGAGACACCAAGTGTAGCAAGGGGCTCTAAGTAATGCAGAGCAGCTCTTGCACATTCTTCCCATAAACATTTTTTTAAAACAATATGTTGTAAATTCCCATTTTACAGCACTTTTCTTTAGACAAACGAGGTAAAAGCAATCCCATTCACGATTGTTTTCTATGGTGAACAAAAAAAATTACAGTAAATGCTATGTCACCATTAGTACATGGGAGCATTTTACATAATGTATATGACACCTTTCTAGCAAACATTGTATCTACAACATATGCTGGCATTGCCATTGTAAGTCACTTTCATGCAGCAGTGTCATGGATATATGCCAATATGGTCACTAAATCATTTTCACAAAGCTTCAAACTCAATCTATGCTAATATGTCAAGGTAAATCACTTGCATGAAGCTGCAGCCATAATCTATCTATTCCAGTATCAGCTGTAAAAGAAGGCCCAAATTCTCAATAGCATAAAAAACAATACTCAATAATGATGTACTCAAAGTGCTCGGAAAAAAAACAGCTTTATTCAAAGCATTGAAACTCGGTCTGTACAGCATACAAGGAGCTCAAGGTATTACAATGAGTGTGAGAGGCTGTTAAACCAAAAGCACATCCTCAGTGGCTTCATTTTGATTGGCTAACATTGTAAACTACACATAGAGTAGAGAGGTGTTAGTTATATGATTGGGTTAGGCATATCTGATTGCCCCTCTTGGGCTCAGCACATTACAGATACTACTTTCATTACATCATTACAATTACACTTGATTTGTTGGCTCTGTTCATTATAGGCTGTGTGGCAAGAGGGATTTTCATTGGTTGGCCATTTACTCACCAACCTTGTACACTTTGACGAGACGTCAAGATATGAGGAAGACATATGGTGGTGTAAAAGAAGTCGATGGTCTGCAATAATTCCAATAATAAGCACTCCCCATCATTCCCAGGCCATGTGCCCTATCTGCTCCTTGGTATTTGGCCTTGGCGATCATCTTGTATCTGTGTTTGTGCTCGGGAGTTCAACAAATATATTATCTGTACTTGTCACGTAATGAATAACCAGTGTTCTTCATGTATTGATCATGTGTTAGGGAAACCATGTTGGAGAATGATTTTCCTCCTATTTACTGATTTTCTAGCTAACTCTAACGTACATGCTGTACTCATTGTGACCACTTGGGACACCCTTCATATATTCTTTATGGAGTCTTTTGGATTACTTTTCTAATGCACCTCGACATCAACGGCTGTCTGTGCTCCTATTAATTCAAATAACTTAAAAGACTGCTGCTTTGCGTTTTGGGAACATTTATCTCATCCCTGCGTTCTGCACACCCATTACTCCCTTCCGTGTGCCTAACCTAGGCGCTCACTATGAACTGCTGTCTAGGCAGCTTCAAAGTTTCTAAAATAAATTTGTTTTCATGTATTTAGCATCTCATCTGAGGCTTTGCTAACATTTAGGCCTGCTACGGCCTCTGTGCAGGGAAAATGGCTCTACTCCTGCGCTCTCACCTCCATATTGGTGACCTATATTCATCTCTGGTCATGTTACATTCACCTTGTGTATCTGCCATATGTTGGATTCACTGTCCAGGTATGCTGCATTTTACCTGCCTATAAATTCATCTTCGCTTTCAGTGTAGTGAGTCCCTCTCTTGGTATTCCGGAATCCTCCTCCCTTCTATGCTATATACAGCACACTATTTGTGCTTTTTGCTATTTAACTATAATCCCTACTAGTGTCACAAAACCTAACTGATTATTTATTGCAGAGCTTATACATTGATTGGTTAAATCATTTTTACATGGACTCTGTCTTAGTTTGTCTTGTATTTCACCCATAGACTCATGGGGCGGCAGGCTGCCTCCGCTGGTATCGTTTCTCACCTCTACGGTGATGACGATGAGTGGGGGCTGGAGTTGGTGTTTATCTGTCCCATTACCCTCCCCCCTCTGGATGGATCACGGACCACCCCCTCACGTCTGCCTGTCCCATCAAAGCCATCCTTTGGTAGACATATTTTCATGGCCCCATCAGGCCTCCTGCTTATGCTACAAAATTCCTCTGGACTGCATGTCATAAAAACACAGTCCCTATCCCTAATCCACCCAATGTTCGCTGTAGTTGTTTGGGCCAACAGAACATGCAAACATTGTCCGACGGGGTCCGATAGGATGTTTCATTGGGTAAATATGGGGTGATTCATCTGTTCGTGCATATCTGTGTATTTGATCACCCACATTTACTATTATTGTCTAATTTTCAGTGCTTTTTGGCTGGTCTTTTTACATTTGTTCAGTGCTATTTCTATAATAAAAAAGGCTGTTAGGACCAGTACCAGTATAGCCAGTAATATTTTGAATGTGTTTGCCAACCAGGTGGGCACCCATGAAAAAAGGTAATTAAAGCAGTCATCATTCTCAAAGTCCTCCACCTCACCATTTTATTGTGTAGCTTTTGTACGGTCGCTATGGCCTCTGTAAGGGACCCATTCTGTCCATCGTTTGCTGTTATGCACCTGCAGCAAGATGAGCCTATCTTGGTGCAAATGCCCCCCTCCATGGCTGTGATGAGATTGAGAACATACCTATTTTGGAGAGGCATTTATCGTATTGCTCTCAACTCCTCTTTAATCAGATTGAAACCCTTGACGGTGTCATTTATTGTTTGCAACAGCTCCAATCTGGTTATTTGTAACCATTTGGCACTTGTTGCTGCTTGCAAGCCAGTGGCAAGGTAGGAGGTAAAGTACATTGAAGTTCTGCCAAACAGTTTATGCTTGCCTTGTATGTCATCATAGGCCTTGGTTGATTTGGCCAAACAATGATTCTCCCTTCGGGTACGCTTTAGGGCAAGAGACGTTTTCTTTCTGGTTTTTGTGCTCATCAGGGGAAAATCGCCAATCTACACCTCCCTTTGTGGCACCACCAGAGCCGGAGCACTTATTACTACTATGGAGCATATGCCTCCCCAATTTAGAGGGAGCCATATATAGGCCTTTGAACCACAAGCCCAATAGTGGTCCATTAATACAGATGTGCCCACCTTCGTGCCTGGTGGGTCCAGGGTACATTGGCAACCCTTTGAACCCGTAGACCCTTTAAGTGAGGTAGCGCTATATGGGATGGATGGGGATGCAGAATTTACTCTTACACCAATAATAAGACCTACTCAGGAAGTTGGCAAACTTTAGCTGTTTTATTAACAATTATCTAAAACAGGAAGTACAAAGGACATCACTGATGTCTCACAGTATGTCTCTCAACTTGTTACATGAAAAAACACAGTTATATAGTAAAACCCATCATTATTGATGTCATACTACGTGGCAAAATAAGAAAACGTACTTGGGATTGTGGTTGGTCTGCGAGGGAACATCTAGGTATACTTTCTATGGGGTTGGATAGTGATTGGGTCTCTAAGGTCATGTGGACAGCTATGCCCACCCCTAGTGCAAGTCATCTTTGCTGTCATGAAATACACAACGTTTCATTGGATCTCAAACTATAGGGCTCTTTGCTATTTTGGCCCTCTGTGATTGGTTGGCACACTTGTTCCCTTCTGGAAAATTACACTTGCTAGCAGCACGAAAGCTGGTACCCCAGGTGCTGGTGGGTTGGACCTGATCATGCCTCTGCTGTCCAGTCATTTGGTCAACAGACAATTGGTCGACAGACAAATGGTCGACGCAATTTGGTCGAAAGACAAATGGTCGAATTTTCTTTTTATTATTATATATATTTTTCAGGTTTTCGTTTAGGAAAAAAAAGGGTTTGTTAGCCAAAAAAGGGGGTTGGGGGGACCCCCTCCCCCGAACCCCCCTGCAAAAAAAAAAAGTGAAAATACAAAAACAAATTTTTCGACCAATTGTCTTTCGACCAAATTGCGTTGACCATTTGTCCTGTCGACCTTTTTTTCGACCAAATGACCTGTAACCCATGCCTCTCCACCCAATTATCCCATCATCACTCCTACTGTCTGCCATTCGAATTGTCTTTGAACTTGGCCTTGCAAGGTATGGCCGCGCCTGAGAATAGAAGGGAGTGTGAGCATGGTCTTATCTTCAAGTCTCGATGTAGCTTACCCAAAGTCTATTTTCATCTAGGCCATGTGGCAGGAGACTGTGCTTGAGCTCTTTCTTTCGTATTTAACACTATTAAATGAATAAAACCTGGCTCCTAGTATTTTTCCATTGCACCTCAACAGGAGCTCACCTCGCTTGTCACGTTTATTGTATCTTCTTGAATAGTTAACCAGTTTCTTGGCTGCCCCAATCCTTGAAACCGGGCCTGAGAAGCATTCTCGATTCTTCCCTCTTCGTCATCTGTTTTCTTCTACTGAGCCACACTTTCATCTGTTTCGCTCATGGGGTCTTAGTTTGCTAAAATGCAATGTGTATATATATATTCAGTGAAAAAACTTTGTTAAAGGGACGTTATGGTTAAGTTGCACTACTAAAAACCTATGAAATTCAGTGAAAAAACTTTGTTAAAGGGACGTTATGTTTCCAAGTAAAATCGAAAAACCCTTGAAATTCGTCAGTTATGGTAAGCTAAGCAACCATAACTCGCGCCACCACCGTGCACTGCTAAGCCTAACATCCAGGACATCAAAGATGACATCACAAATGTCATTGATGACATCACTGATGACATCACATGTCTGACGCCCCCTTTTTTCCTTTCCTGACATATCTAGGCCACATGATTTTCTTCAGTAACAGTCAGGAACTAAAAATTGTAAATGTACTATATTTGTAGACTTATCCTTCAAGTATGTTCTTACAATAATTCCCTTATGGTCCAGACATATCATATGAAACATATACATAGGGATAGACACAACCTTGAGAGACAGCAATCCTGTTTGTGCATTAAAATTATCAGTAGAGTTATCAGCACTTTCTGATAGTTTTGATGTTTTTTTATTACTGTACTTTCCCCGTATATGCTCATATTTTTATATGTTGTACTCACACTATTTTCCTTAGGGTCCAGACACATCATGTGATAGATATAGATAGGGTAAGTAACAGCTTTGAAACAGAGCAATCATTTCTATGCATAAAGGGAATCAGTTAGGTTATGAACACTTTCTGCTACTATTGCTGTTTTCTTACTTCAATTCCCTTGTATATATTCATATTTGTATGTGGTGTTGTCTCTTTGTGATTTGGCTATAATAATGCAATTTTGTAGTAAGTGGGTTTTATTACCTACTTATAACAAGTTTCACTGTACGCAAAACTCTAATATGAAAACAGTTATCATTTCACTATTCAACATGGCAAGCTTATAAATATTGCACCTCCATCCTGTATGCTGCACACAATGCCTATGTTTCTACATGAGTACCTTAGTATACTGGATTGAAGTTAATAATAGAATGCTATTTATGTCAATGCATAGCTTAATTCACTGATTAGCACTTGATATTTATTCCAATAATGTTTGACACTTTTTTTATTAACATTACACTAAGAATCCCTTGTTCAGACTTTTCATGAAAGGTAAATGCACATGTGATGTCATCATTGATGTCATCAATGACATTTGTGATGTCATCTTTGATGTCCTGGGTGTTAGGCTTAGCAGTGCACGGTGGTGGCGCGAGTTATGGTTGCTTAGCTTACCATAACTGACGAATTTCAAGGGTTTTTCGGTTTTACTTGGAACCATAACGTCCCTTTAACAAAGTTTTTTCACTGAATTTCATAGGTTTTTAGTAGCGCAGCTTAACCATAACGTCCTTTGAACAAAGTGTTTTCACTGAATTTCATAGGTTTTCAGTAGCACAGCTTAACCATAACGTCCCTTTAACAATGTTTTTTCACTGAATTTCATAGGTTTTTAATAGCGCAATATAACCATAACGTCCCTTTAACCAACAGGCCGATTCATGGAATAATTAGCGCGGCGCAAGTGGGCAAAAACGAGCGATTCGCAGTGGAATTGCGAAAATCGCAGTGCAAGTGCGAAAATCGCACGAAAAGTAGCGCACATCGATTCATGGAAGGCCGTGCGCGAGAAAACCATCGGATGTGCGATAAAAAAGTGAGCGGCGCACGTTGGCACACAGGCCATCTAACGGCGTGCGCCAGGTTACAGCGAAAATCGCACAGGCCACAGCGAAAATCGCACATAGCGCGGCGCACGCAACAAAAGTAGGCGGAACACGGGGCGTACCACTCGGAATGGGCAACAACTTGCCAAAATGTGGGCGTCACAGGGGAAGTACAGGGTACAAGTGCGCGGAACGCCCACACGCTCGCCTACAACACGTATTCATGGAAAAGAATAGGCCAAAAAAGCGCACGCTCAAACCAGCGCACAGGCACAAACACGACCGCCACAAGAAAGCAGGCGGTAGCGTCTCTGCGCCTGTAAGAAATGTGCGCCAAAAGGTGCGCCAACAAATAGCACCTATATACAGCCATGATGAATGTCCTATACTGTGGCCCTCCAGGACAAATGACGTGCAAAGGGGTACCCACAAACACAGACACCCGCTGACAGAAAAAAAACGTGTGCGTCTATACCGGGGTGCGCGGGAAGTCTCACACGCGAATTGGCAGGGCATGTGAATTTCAGGGGTTTGCGGGAAGTTCCACACGCGATTTGTCAGGGTACGTGGATTTCAGGGGTGCGCGGGAAGTTCCACACGCGATTAGTCAGGGTACGTGGATTTCAGGGGTGCGCGGGAAGTTCCACACGCGATTTGGCAGGGTACGTGGATTTCAGGGGTGCGCGGGAAGTTCCACACGCGATTTGGCCGGGTACGTGGATTTCAGGGGTGCGCGGGAAGTACCACACGCGATTTGTCAGGGTACGTGGATTACAGGGGTGCGCGGGAAGTTCCACACGCGATTAGTCAGGGTACGTGGATTTCAGGGGTGCGCGGGAAGTTCCACACGCGATTTGGCCGGGTTCGTGGATTTCAGGGTGCGCGGAAGTACCACACGCGATTGGTCAGGGTACGTGGATTTCAGGGGTGCGCAGGAAGTTCACACGCGATTAGCCAGGGTACGTGGATATCAGGGGTGCGCGGGAAGTTCCACACGCGATTAGTCAGGGTACGTGGATTTCAGGGGTGCGCGGGAAGTTCCACACACGATTAGTCAGGGTACGTGGATTTCAGGGGTGCGCGGGAAGTTCCACACGCGATTTGGCCGGGTACGTGGATTTCAGGGGTGCGCGGGAAGTTCCACACGCGATTTGGCCGGGTACGTGGATTTCAGGGGTGCGCGGGAAGTACCACACGCGATTTGTCAGGGTACGTGGATTACAGGGGTGCGCGGGAAGTTCCACACGCGATTAGTCAGGGTACGTGGATTTCAGGGGTGCGCGGGAAGTTCCACACGCGATTTGGCCGGGTACGTGGATTTCAGGGGTGCGCGGGAAGTACCACACGCGATTTGTCAGGGTACGTGGATTTCAGGGGTGCGCGGGAAGTTCCACACGCGATTTGTCAGGGTACGTGGATTTCAGGGGTGCGCGGGAAGTTCCACACGCGATTTGGCCGGGTACGTGGATTTCAGGGGTGCGCGGGAAGTTCCACACGCGATTTGGCCGGGTACGTGGATTTCAGGGGTGCGCGGGAAGTACCACACGCGATTTGTCAGGGTACGTGGATTTCAGGGGTGCGCGGGAAGTTCCACACGCGATTTGGCTGGGCACGTGTATGACAGGGGTACGCGGCAAATTCTACATGCGATTTGGCTGTGTGCTCCCAGGTATTACCTGTACACCCTCCACGGCCCCTGAGCAGGCACACACACCACAGGGGCTACCCTGCACACCTGCTCATGTCACCCAGCACCCCCACCCCCAGCACCAGGGGCACCCTCCACCAGGCCCCCACCCATGTCTCCACCACCCCCAACCCCAGCCACCAGGGGCAGCCTCCACCAGGCCCCCACTCATGTCTACCACCACCCCACCCCCCAGCCACCAGGGCAGCCTCCACCAGGCCCCCACCCATGTCTCCCACCACCCCCACCCCCAGCCACCAGGGGCACCCTCCACCAGGCCCCACCCATGTCTCCCACCACCCCCACCCCCCAGCACCAGGGGAGCCTCCACCAGGCCCCCACCATGTCTACCACCACCCCACCCCCAGCAGTGCAGGGGCACACTCCACCAGGCCCCCACACATGTCTACCACCACCCCACCCCCAGCAGTGCAGGGGCACCTCCACCAGGCCCCCACACATGTCTCCACCACCCCCACCCCCCAGCAGTGCAGGGGCACCCTCCACCAGGCCCCCACCCATGTCTACCACCACCACCCCAGCCACCAGGGGCAGCCTCCACCAGGCCCCCACTCATGTCTCCACCACCCCCACCCCCCAGCAGTGCAGGGGCAGCCTCCACCAGGCCCCCACCCATGTCTCCCACCACCCCACCCCCAGCCACCAGGGGCACCCTCCACCAGGCCCCCACCCATGTCTCCCACCACCCCCACCCCCCAGCCACCAGGGGCAGCCTCCACCAGGCCCCCACTCATGCTCCACCACCCCACACCCCAGCACCAGGGGCACCTCCACCAAGCCCCCACTCCATGTCTCCACCACCCCCACCCCCAGCCACCAGGGGCAGCCTCCACCAGGCCCCCACTCATGTCTCCCACCACCCCACCCCCCAGCCACCAGGGCAGCCTCCACCAGGCCCCACCCATGTCTCCCACCACCCCCACCCCCAGCAGTGCAGGGGCACCCTCCACCAGGCCCCCACACATGTCTACCACCACCCCACCCCCAGCAGTGCAGGGGCACCCTCCACCAGGCCCCACTCATGTCTACCCCACCCCCCCCCAGCATCAGGGGCAGCCTCCACCAGGCCCCACTCATGTCTCCCACCACCCCCACCCCCAGCAGTGCAGGGGCAGCCTCCACCAGGCCCCACCCATGTCTCCCACCACCCCCACCCCCCAGCCACCAGGGGCAGCCTCCACCAGGCCCCCACACAATGTCTCCACACCACCCCACCCCCCAGCCACCAGGCGGGCAGCCTCCACCAGGCCCCCACACATGCTTCCCACCACCCCCACCCCCCAGCACCAGGGGCACCCTCCACCAGGCCCCCACCCATGTCTCCCACCACCCCCACCCCCAGCATCCAGGGGCACCCTCCACCAGGCCCCCACACATGTCTACCACCACCCCCACCCCCCAGCAGTGCAGGGGCACCTCCACCCAGGCCCCCACCATGTCTACCACCACCCCCACCCCCCAGCCACCAGGGGCAGCCTCCACCAGGCCCCACTCATGTCTCCACCACCCCCACCCCCCAGCAGTGCAGGGGCAGCTTCCACCAGGCCCCCACCATGTCTTCCACCACCCCCACCCCCCAGCGTGCAGGGGCAGCCTCCACCAGGCCCCCACTCATTGTCTCCCTCCACCCCCACCCCCCAGCCACCAGGGGCAGCCTCCACAGGCCCCCACACCATGTCTCCCACCACCCCCACCCCCCAGCCACCAGGGCAGCTCCACCAGGCCCCCACACATGTCTCCCACCACCCCACCCCCCAGCACCAGGGGCACCCTCCACCAGGCCCCCACCCATGTCTCCCACCACCCCCACCCCCAGCAGTGCAGGGGCAGCCTCCACCAGGCCCCCACTCATGTCTACCACCACCCCCACCCCCCAGCAGTGCCAGGGGCAGCCCTCCCCAGGCCCCCACTCATGTCTCCCACCACCCCACCCCCAGCAGTGCAGGGGCACCCTCCACCAGCCCCCACCCATGTCTCCCACCACCCCACCCCCCAGCCACCAGGGCACCCTCCACCAGGCCCCCACCATGTCTACCACCACCCCCACCCCCCAGCCACCAGGGGCAGCCTCCACCAGGCCCCACTCATGTCTCCCACCACCCCCACCCCAGCCACCAGGGGCACCCTCCACCAGGCCCCCACTCATGTCTCCCACCACCCCCACCCCCAGCATGGCAGGGGCACCCTCCACCAAGGCCCCACACATGTCTACACCACCCCCACCCCCAGCAGTGCAGGGGCACCCTCCACCAGGCCCCCACTCATGTCTCCACCCACCCATCCCCAGCCACCAGGGGCAGCCTCCACCAGGCCCCCACCCATGTCTACCCCACCACCCCACCCCCAGTGCAGGGGCAGCCTCCACCAGCCCCCACCCATGTCTCCACCACCCACCCCCAGCACCAGGGGCAGCCTCCACCAGGCCCCCACACATGTCTCCACCACCCCCACCCCCCAGCACCAGGGGCAGCCTCCACCAGGCCCCCACTCATGTCTACCACCACCCCCACCCCCCCAGCATCCAGGGGCACCCTCCACCAGGCCCCCACACATGTCTCCACCACCCCCACCCCCAGCAGTGCAGGGGCACCCTCCACCAGGCCCCACTCATGTCTACCACCAACCCCACACCCCAGCGACCAGGGGCAGCCTCCACCAGGCCCCCACTCATGTCTCCACCACCCCCACACCCCCAGCCACAGGGGCACCCTCCACCAGGCCCCCACTCATGTCTCCCACCACCCCCACCCCCAGCACCAGGGGCAGCCTCCCACCAGGCCCCCACTCATGTCTACCACCACCCCACCCCCCAGCACCCAGGGGCAGGCCTCCACCAGGCCCACACAATGTCTACCACCACCCCCACCCCCAGCAGCAGGGGCAGCCTCCACCAGGCCCCCACTCATGTCGACCCCCCCCCCCCACCCCCCAGCATCCAGGGGAACCTCCACCAGGCCCCCACACATGTCTACCCACCACCCCCCCCCCAGCAGTGCAGGGGCACCCTCCACCAGGCCCCCACACATGTCTACCACCACCCCACCCCCAGCAGTGCAGGGCAGCCTCCACCAGGCCCCCACCCATGTCTCCCACCACCCCCACCCCCAGCAGGTGCAGGGGCAGCCTCCACCAGGCCCCCACCCATGTCTCCCACCACCTCCCACCCCCCAGCAGTGCAGGGGCAGCCTCCACCAGGCCCCCACTCATGTCTCCCACCACCCCACCCCCCAGCCACCAGGGGCACCTCCACCAGGCCCCCACTCATGTCCCCAGCCCAGGTCCCAACAAACAACCAACCATGATCACCTAATAGTCAACATCCACAGCCAAAAGCCCTACCAAGTAACCCATTCACCCACATGGAAAAGGAAATTACATGTACACCCCCAACGTACATAAAGCAAATGAACCCATGTCTGCTCACACACAATTGGTGCAAATGAATTGGAAAACACCCAACATGACATACATGAACCAATGAGATGATACCCACACAGTGAAGTATGAAAACAAAATTGTATTAAAAAAATATGAATGCAAAATGAAAAGAAACAAACTACAATGCCAATGAAAAAAAGAAAAGAGTCATGTCATCGAAAAAAAGCAAAAACACACAGGCACAATACCAAAAAAAAATGGTGTCCAAAGTCACAGATCAAAAAAGTAAATCCAACTGAAATAAAAAACCAAACACCATTGCTCCATGGGAGAAGAAATAAAAAAATGAAAAAATCCAATGAAGAACTATGTACAAAATAAGCCAAGGGTCCATGAGCCCAATGAACAAAGGAAACCAACGTAAAAACCTAACAAAAATGCAAACTATATACAAAAAGTGGAGCTGTGTCCGTCGACTCCAAATTCATAAGAATAAACAATGAAACCTAAAACTAAAAGAACTATATACAAAGGACGCGGGCAAGTCCAGACGGCTCAATCCGTAGTGTTCCCGGCCAAGGCATCATTCAAACTCCTTGTCTATGTCCCGGAGGCGGTCCTGTTCCATGGCCCCGAGGGTCCGCAGGGACGAACGCCATCTGCTCTCTACAAACTCCTGGCGGATTGCCTCGAGGCACTGGCCCCGCCTCAGAAGCCCTCCGCATGGAGTTCTCCGCCCTGACCATCGTGAGCCGCTCCTCTCCGCCCGCCGCCGCTCCGCACCTATCTGCAGAATGGCACAACCGCAGCCACACGGAAGACACTTCCTGTCCTGGCTTTCCTCCGCCCTCTGGCCGATTCCTGCCCTCCGATGTTGTTGGCCCCGCAGCCATGATGCCTCCCACGTTGAACTCTGCTGGCTGCCTCCGACGCAACTGCACTTGCTGCCAGCACGACGCATCCAGGCTGATGGAATCCACCGACGCCGTCGGTGACACAGTGCCCTGCTGATGATGCCGCCACATTCCTCCATCTGCTGGGGTACAGATTGCATGTGGTGTCCACCCCTGCTTGACCTCAGACTCCCGACTGTGGCAGGGATGGGATCCCCACCGAGCTGGGCTGCATAGGTCAGGGCAGGTCCACAAGGGCCCTGGTGGCCATCTGAGCCCGGAAGACCGGCAAGGAGAACGATCGGCGTATAGCCTCCACAGGAGGAGAGGCGGCCAGATTGGCCGACACCATGCAGGAAACCCCCCGAACATGAAGAATCCCAATTGGGCAACGTCGGCACCGTGCTCTCGTGATGACGTGCGTGCTCCATCCTCGGAAACAACGCACGTGCATCACGAATCGCACACCGCGCGCATCGCAACCCCAATTCAGGACCTTCTCCATAACGGACACGGGTCCCCCTCGGTCCGCAGGTGGAGGGAGTCCGTGACATGGACATCCCTCTACCTGCACCGGGCCTGGGACGGGGCAATCCCTGTGATCGTGCAATGGTGGTGCACTCACAGGGTCAGGGACAGCCGACATGCACAGGCCCCTCCACGGTGACCTGTGCTGCCTCCTGCCCCTAGCCCTGGACTGCACCACTTGCACACAGCAGGGATGCCCCACAAGGCCCATGATGTGCCCCAGTGGCGGCCTCCTCCTCCTCTGTGGAAACACCAAACCTGGATGGCTCCTCACGTCTCCCACCGTAGCAGGCCCCTGTGGGGGCTCACCACCCCTTCCCGTGCAGCCGTGGGGGCATCCCCGCCGCCTTGTCCACAAGCGCCGTCTCCGCCCCGTCTTCTTCACTAGCCGCTGCGTAGAGGGAGACAAAAGAACACAAAGCATCAGAGTACTGTACAATGGTCCCCTGACAGGAAGCATAGCAGATGGAGCACCACTGTCAAAGTACACTTCATCAGTGTCCCCCACAAACACATGGGTCAGTCCAGGCAAAACACACAGTAACAGGCATGGTGCATGCCACGGAAAATTTCCATGCATGTCCAATTGACTTTGAAACATACAATTGTATGGAACTCACATGCATCATGGGTCATGCCTATCAATGCACACACTTCACCTCAGTCACATCCATCTGGCCCCATACACCCCAAACCACAGCGGATACAAGGGTAATTAGGCTGCGCTTCACTGAATCTGTGCATTGTCACACACATGTGTCAATGCATCCATGGTGCAACAAGTCACAAGACACGAGGTCAGGCACACAGACAGGGCTACCACTATATGTACCTGGCATCAGCAACCATCTCTCACCCCCACCATGTCCAGAAACAGAGACTGGCATGCTCTCATGTTTAAAATCTGCATAGGGCTCCCCATGTGGCATTAAACACATGCACAACCATGTGGTTCACACATCATGGTCGCTACATGCATTTACCAGATGATGCCCTGCACACATACATGCATACATGGCCTATGTCACACATACAGGCAAGTATCAGAGAACCACCACACCGAACATGCCCTGTCATCACACAGTAATGCTTGGACACTTAACCCTCAACTCCAGACGGGTCTCCTCTTCAAGGATCTGGGCGTGGAGCGCTGGGCGTAACGCGTTCCAGGACCCTCATCTGGATGGAACTCATGCGGCCCGGGCCCCCTCCACGAGGCGCCGGCCTCATCCAAGGGTCCTGGACCTTCAGTCCTCCCCCGCTTCTTGATTTCTGCGAGACGTCGCGGGTTGCCACCCCCTCCGCGTTGATGGCAACCACACAGTCGCCAGATCCTCTCCCGTCCTTCCTTTCTGGCGCGGGACGATCCAAAGAGGGCATCATACTGCCCCAGGACATGCTCCACCAGGACACCAACTCTCGGTGGCACGTGAAAGCTGGTGCCCCTCTGCCCCTCTGGCCTGGGGTTGCCACTGGTGCAGATGTGGAAGTGCCCGACAATGGGCAACCCCAGAGGCAGGTGTGGGTGGCCAAACTGGGTCTGGGGCTGGGCTGTGGAGCGATGTATCCCAGTCGGGCGTCTTCAGTTCAAGCAGGGTGGACACAGCAACTAGGACCCCTGCCAGATGGCTGATGTGCAGGCAACAAATGGCAGGGCACCGGTGGCAGCAGGACAGAGCAGGCAGGCAGGCAGCAGCAGAATGGCACGTGGGAGGTTGCTCGGGCACTGGGGGGCAGTAACTCGGCCTTCTGGAGGAGCGTGGTCTTCCGTGTGTTTTCGCGTGGCCAGCTTGATACAGAGTGATTTGGCACCTGAAAAATCCTGC
>CM010927.2:192223182-192303636 GCA_002915635.3 Ambystoma mexicanum | reverse complement strand
CTCCGCCCATCATCTCATCCCAGAACCAAACAATACCAAAATCCCATGGGTCCAACCCATCCTGATGACTGCTCCAAAAAGGGGGGGCCGGGACAGCCAGTACCCTGAAAACCATTTCAGTTGCCAACTTTTCTTTCAGATTCCCCAGGCTCTCCACAGAATTCTGCCCAAATCTCTTCGATAGCACTGTACAAAACCAGAAAATTAGCCCACCAGTTGTCCAAAAATGTGCATTATCTGTGCCCCCTTGAGGAGAAGGAGGGAAGATACTATGCCCCGGTACAAGTACAGGGGCAGGGTACAATTTTGGCACTGGTGGACACTGGATCCCAAGCTACCCTTCTGTCCAAAAGGGCCTTTGATGAACTAAATGCAGGAAGGGGGGAGAATTACCGTATCCCTCTTACCTCTCTTCCTGGACAACTGCAGAACTTTGACGGGAAGGACATTCCTGTCGAGGGGACTGCAGAACTGGACATCAAAATTGGGCGACACAAGGTGAAACACCCGGTCATAGTAGTGACTCCAGAGGGCACCCCTTGTTTACTAGGGAATGACCTCCTGAGAAGGTTGTCACCCCTAATAGATTGCGTAAACAAGGTCCTCTGGACCCAGACTAGCCGACCAATAAACTTCAAACAGAGTGTCAACCATCTTAGTTTAAATGGCACCTGCCACATGGTTGAACAAAAATCTGACCAAGTAGAATTTCACTTCCAGAACAACCAAATTCCAGACGTGACAGTAATAGCAGTAGGACAACAGACTGGTGGTGGGGGGTCCTCTTTATTTCTGAAAATCAACCTTCCTTCCAGTTTAAGGTGGTATTCCACACTGGAAGGAAACACTCTAAAATTCTTTACCAATCCACAATCAGACACTCCCACTCCTATAGTCCAGAAAGATGTGAAATCAGCTCAGAGCCTGGCTGATATTCAGCAAATTGGAGATCAGTTGTTCATCCCTGTTCAGTTAAATGATGGGAAGGACTCTGTTCTCGCTCGCGTGTGTGTGAACAACGGTAAGAGCTTCATCAGCGAAGCCATGTTCCGCCAACTCCCAAAAGATCCAGCCATTCCCACATTCAAACAGATAGATAAATGGGAAATGGACCTGGAAACACCCAATTTCAAACATTTCCTGCCAAGCAGGTGTATGGTCAAAATCTCCATTGGCAACAAGAGCATAGTCCATAATTGTTAGGTCGTGCGAGACGTCACTGCTGCCTTTTACTTAGGCAGTGACATTCTCAATCGCTTTGCCATTAGTTTGGACCTAATGAACTTCAAAGCTTGGTCCCGATTAGCGGATAAACCCATGGGCTTTGATGATCTGGAAAAAGCAATTAGGTCAGCTCAATTGCTACCTTATGCAGTTGAAATTCAACTTAAAGGGGAAGTCACCATCCCAGAAAGGACCCGACAATTCTCCCTGGAAGTGAAGGTTAAAAGAGGACAAAAATTGAAAAACCCTGATGCTTATATTCATCTAAATGCTTCTCTCCAACAGCAAGGGTTAGGGGTAAACCCAACACCATTAGTCAACATAGAACATGACACCATTCCAATAGAGGTGGATAACAGCGACTTACAGAGTATTACTCTAGCCGCAGGCACCATCATTGGAATGGCGGTTGATAACCGACATTTCTCCATTGATTTGGGAAATTAACTGTTAGGACAAATCCCCAAGGACTGTTTTGACAGTGACAGTGAGGACAATACAACACCAGATAGGATTTTCGCCCGGCATGGGGGGGAACTTCCTGGTGTACACTTCTTGCCCTTATGGTAAGGAAGATGTGACTTGTGACTTCAGAGGGGACGAGGTGATTTTCCAGGTCCATTAGGGCTGCCTTTCCCACCTGAAGCCTCCAGTCCAAATCAGCACTCTGACCAGGGACTTCTCCACC
Organism: Ambystoma mexicanum; assembly: GCA_002915635.3. Taxonomy (NCBI): domain Eukaryota; kingdom Metazoa; phylum Chordata; class Amphibia; order Caudata; family Ambystomatidae; genus Ambystoma; species Ambystoma mexicanum. The sequence continues at coordinate 192,301,724 of CM010927.2, read as the reverse complement.
CAGCTGGAGGAGGCCGCTGAGATAGCCAAACCAGAAGTCTTTCCAGGCTTCAGGCAGATGGTGGAAGAGAGAGTCAACCTAGCTGATGCCTGTGTGACTCTGGAACAGAAGCAAAAGTTGAAACAAGTTTTCTTGGATTTCCAAGATCTCTTTGCGGTAGACTTATATGACTGTGGTCGCACCGACATCCACACCACAACAATTCCCACGGACCCTGGAATGACTCCAGTGTTTGTGAAGCAATATCGTTTGCCTCGCATCCATGGAGTCCCTTACTGAAATAATTAAGAACCTTGAGTCCCGGTGAATAATCCGTCCAGTCCACAGCACTTTCAATAATCCGGTGCTGGGAATATTGAACCCCAAACGGCCAGTGGAGACTCTGCGCTGACCTTAGGGAGCTCAACAAACGGGTACATTCTTCCCGATGGCCTCTGCCCTACATCGAACAAGGGCTGGCCCAGATCCAGGGGTCACAGGTATTCACAGCAATAGACCTGACCAATGGATACTGGACCGTGCCCTGTCAGTAGGGAGGACCAATATAAACTGGCTTTTACCTTTGGGGGCCAGCAGTACACATGGACCCGGACTCCCTTCGGATACCTCAACTCCGGCAATGAATTCAACATTTTCCTACATAAGGCCATGCCCGACCTGGGTGCGAGGGGTAACCTGGCTTATGTAGATGATGTCCTCATCAAAAGTTCATCGGTGGAAGAACACATAGCGGAGATCCGTTATGTTCTGACACAGTTGAGGGCCGCAGGAGAAAAACTTTCCTTTCAGAAAGCACAGTGGTGTAGAACCCGTGTTAATTTCTTGGGGCATGAGATTACTCCTCAGGGTCTCTGTCCCCAGGAACAGAAAGTGGAAGCACTTCAGAAACTGAAAGACCCCACCACTCTGCGGGAACTAAGGAGCATCCTTTGACTGACTAATTACAGCAGAAAGTTCATTGAAGGCTACGCAGAGATCACTAGATCATCTCTTGAAGGGGGGGGTCAAGTGGGAACGGGGTCCAGAACAATCCGAGGCAGTAAGACAACTCAATAGAAGCCTCTCACAAGCGCCTTGCCTAGGTTGCCTAGCTTACCCTGTCAGAAACAAGGAGTTCTTCCTGGAGACAGGGTTCTCTAATACGTGCTTGAAGGCAGTATTATACCAAAAGCATGACAAGGTCAATAAAGTAATCTCCTATGCGAGCAAAACTTTATCCTCTGTGGAGGAAAAATTCAACGATTGTGAGAAGGCACTCCTTGCAACGGTGTGGGCATTGAAGAATTACCGCCCGTTTATCCAGGGGGAACACATCATAGTGGAGACTCCACACCAGCCTCTGCAATATCTCCAAAGTGACAGAATCTGGGCCGGATATGTGAGTAATTCCTGAATTACTTCCTGGATTCTGTCAATGCAAGGCTTTCCTGTGGAGGTCAGATATGGCCAAAACAAGAAGAGTCCTCTCATGCACGGTCTGGCTGACTTGCATGATTGTGCCAGAGAAAACTGTTTCAAGGACGAAAGTCTAAAAATCAAGGACAACATGGAGGCATACCTTCATTCCCCACACAAAGTCTTTGAAGAAGACAAGTGTGAGGGAATGCCCACTGTCTATGTGGATGGATGCTCTTACCATGTTGACAACAACAGGGAGAAAGAACTGGTGGCCGGCGTAGGGAATGCATGGGTGAAGGAGTTTCCAGAACCCTCCGCTGGATACAAAATTGGTCCCCAAAGTAGTCAGGTGGCAGAGTTGAAGGCTGTGCATCAGGCCATCCTCACTGCTGTCCAACATCAACTCCACGAACTGGTCCTAATCACAGATTCGGATTATGTACGGAACGGGTTCGTGGAGCACCTGGTTAATTGGAAAACCAGAGACATGTTATGTGCTAATAACAAACCCTTGAAACATGGGAAGTTAATTCAAAACATTGATGATCTGGTCACCTCGAATGGGATGACCATCTACTGGAAAAAGATCAAGGGTCATTCCAAAGAAGAGGGACCAGACAAAACTGGAAATGATTTAGCTGATCAGCGGGGCCATCCAAGGGGAGCTAATATAAATAGAGTCCCTGTTGGGGGAAATCCAGGTCACTGCTATCACTAGGTCCCAGACAAATGCTCACAATGATCTTTCAACTGCCCAATGGAGTAAGGTGACCCCTGATGCTGATTTGATTACAGTTCAGAAGGGGGACCCAATAATTGGTAAGTTCTACCAACACATTGAGGACCCTGAGAACTTTCCCCTGACGAATACCGATTACATTGGGAAAGAGGACCTAAGAGTGTTGATGAAATGTCCAAAAATGTTCCGAATCCAAGACGGTTTGTTGGTAAGGAAATCCCATGCTGGGTGGTTCCTACCTCATTCCGAAGCCTGATGTTAAGTCACGCCCATGATGCGGCCACCGCCGGTCATAGGGGGTTTCATACAACACTTGAAATCTTAAGAGAGGTTGCATACTGGCCACACATGGGGCAGGACCTCGACCAATACTTCAAGGGGTGTCTTGTGTGTGCACAATTTCAGCCAGCATCCCTCACACACCATGCGCCTCTCCAAAAGAGGGGGATGACACTGCCATGGTCAGATTTGGAAATCGACTTTGTAGGCCCTGTAATTCGCTCGTCTAGAGGAAACAAGTACATGTTGACCGTCACATGCTTGTTTACCAAGTGGGTGGAATGTCTCCCGGCCCCAAACTGCAAGGCAGAAACAGCAGCTGCCCTGATGATTAACCACATCTTTTCCCGTTTTGGTCTACCTCAAAGGATTGAGTCAGACAGGGGTAGCCACTTCACCAGTGAAGTAATGACAAAGATGTGGGAGATACTGGGGGTCAAAAGGAAGCTACATATTGCTTACAGGCCAGCTTCTTCTGGAGCAGTAGAGAGATACAACCGAACCATTGTGAGCATCTTAAAAAAGTTTGTGGCACATTCTGGGTTAAGTTGGGATATCCGATTTCCTCTGGTCCTAATGGCCATCAGATCTACCCCTTCATCTGCAACTAAAATGTCACCATTTGAGTTGATGACCGGACGCAAGATGGTGCTTCCCCAGCATTTGCTCTACAGGACCCAAGAGCAGACACTGATAAATGCCTCCACAACTCATGAGTATGTGGAGAATTTAAGGAAACACCTCCAACATGCTTTTGCCTATGCTCAGCGGAATCTAGAAAGATCAGCTGAAAGTTTGAAAACCACCAGGAAGGAATATGATGTGGGAGACCGGGTCTATCTATACAATTTCCAAAGGAACCAGGCCAAACAGCGAACATTTTTTCCTACATGGAAGGGACCCTTTGAAATTACAGACAAGATCTCCCCTGTTGCCTACAAAATCCGCATCCCCAAAGGTAATTTGGCGGAAGGGGAAGATAAGTGGGTACATATAAATCAGCTAAAGTGTTGCCATCCCAGGCACACTCTGCAGCAACTGGAGGAGTACTCTGCAATACCAGAAGGGACCGCTCCAGATTAATTCAGTTCCCATCCTAAAATATCCCACATATAGTCTCTAAAATATGATTGGAATTTTTTTTTTTCATGTTATATCTTGTTTTAAAACAAGACTGAAAAATGTATCCTGATGTATAAAATGTATATGCCGCCCCACTATATCAATGGTGGTGGGAAAATGTCTATGAATAGGTATTGCCGCTTTTGCTTTATTATCCTAGGAGAGATGAAACCATGGAGACTGACCACGGAAGGCAACCTGGGGACCGGGAGCGAAGATCCGAGGGGCCCGGGGTACCGCCCAATCCTCCCATCAGGACCAGCAAGAAGAACTGATTGACCGACTGGAGGGAGGAAAAGATGCTGAACTGTGCCATCTACGGAATTGGAAGAAGATGAGGCGAACATCCCAGATTTTGTGAGTTCCATCAGTGAAAGTTCAGAATGGCCATCGCAAGAGGGGGGGCTTGTGGGATATTTTTACCCATGCAGCCAAGCCCTACCATAAAACTGTGCAGTACTGGCATGGAAAACATCATGATGGCCAGAACTCCCCAGAGAGTGCACAGGGAAAACATGAAGAATAGGCTGCCACCCATTTTGCCTATGTTGTGAGCACAGGAGGGCACTGCCTAAAAACACCATTGGGCTACACACACAGTAGCCTGAAACCATTGGGAATGGCAATGCTGATTGCCAAAAAGCAACCAGAACTGTGGGAATTCATTTTCTTAATGTCAAAAATGGATGCAGTACTGGTCTCACCACTATCAGAAAGCCGGCGTTTTAAAACCACCAGACTTTTGTGTAAAACTGAACAAATGAACCAAACCAGGCCAAGGAAAGACTTGCTAAGAGGTGGATACAATGTAAAACTATATTCTGAAATGACTTGAAGGAAGTAATTATTTAATGTATATTAAAAAATAGCTGCATGTAAGTTGGATTTGAATGTAGAAAACTGGGAACTAAAGTGACATTTAAGCTGAATTCTGCCTGACAACTACCCCCGACAGGAGAAACCTGCTCAGCCACTCTTCCCAGGCCTAGCTGCATCCTGCTGCCCCACCAAAAGGAGATCAACCTCTCTGATTGAATAAGGGAGGGGTACCTGCAGACTGCAGGAGGTTGAACAAAGCCCTGTCCTGGGCTCAGGCAAATGTTATATTGGGGGGGTCGTAAAATGGCTTCCTCTTAGGGGAAACTGGGAGGGGCAGTGCCTCTGCTAGCAGCTGAGCTTGGGGGAAGTGGATAAACCAGTTATTCCACCCTGTGATGTGGGAAGCCACACCCCTTTTTGACCAAGGCATAATTTAAAAGATAGATAACTCATAGTGCGGACTTGTCAGAATTATATAATTAATATCATTATTTTTGTGATTTTTCTGTGCACGTTTTAAGAGGTGGTAGGACCCTGTGGTGTATTCTGGGGGGGTTGCTAGCGGAAATAGGGTCTTACTCCAAATGTCTGCATGTAAAAATCTGACACTTCATCAATTAATGTCCATACTCCTTGCGCACATTTGTGTAATTTTTGGTAAATGTCCGATATTGGTAAACCAGTCAAAAAGCGCAAAATGTTGTCATTTCTGAATCCCAGCTCGCAGGAACATGGGGCTTGAACAGAGACCTGTCTTAATTCATCTGTAATATGTACATGTAATGTCAACCACTTGTGTATCTGGGAAATATGTATTTGAATCAAATATAGATTTGTGGGCAAATTGACATGGGGAGGATCCTCTGACCCATAAACAGACCTCATCATGATGACAATCCATTTCTTTCCCCCAATCATGGGAGAGGGGAGAATTGGGCCAATGACAAGTAGAGAGGGGCAGGCTCAGTGATGCCACGCACACACCCACTTTCTAAACACATAAAAGCAGACACTGCAGGACAGGTGGGGACATTCACTTTCCACTTTCTTGCGGGACGCTTTGCCGGGAGACTCCAGACTTCAAATCCATCAACCTCCAGAGACCAGAGATCCAGAGAGACCAGAGATCCATAGAGACCAGAACTGTGCAGTGCTGACAGCAGAACCAGAGACCAGACCGCTGTTCAGAACCACCCGCTGGAAGTCCCGTCCAACCTGACCACAACTTGACGGCTTATTTCAAAAATATAGTGTGAGTACTCACTGTGCAAAACCAATTTCTTAGTTTAAAATAATCTAATCCAAACTATTTTAGCCTATTAGAACTGCCTCCTAGAATCGTGTCATTCTGTCATCTTTAAAACTGAAAACTGTCATCTGTCATTCTGAGCTTTAAAATTTCAAATCCGTAAAATTACCTTTACAAAATAATCCGTATCTCCGGAACCGTTTGTGCTAGGAGCGAGTTTTAACTGTCATCTTAAAGCTAAAATACTAGGCTTTCCAACAAACCTAGAACCGACTTGCTCCTTATAGGGCCTCCGTAATTACGCTCGACGCACGCGATTAAATTTGCCGCGATTTGACATTTTGCACAATTTCAGCCACGTGTAAAAATCAGCAGCTCCTTGCTTTCCTTTGTTAAAATTTGTTTTAACCTGCTAGTTACTCATAGAGCATTGCTAAAGTGAGCCTGGGCTAATATAAACTAGATATCACCCACCCTGAACCTCTAGAGGGAATTAAAAGCATTTTTAGCACATTTCTCGCTTCATTGTCATCACATTCAAAGCATTTTGGGCCTGTGTTTCAAACTTCTACCTGTTTTCCTCTAAGCTTGCTGGGGGGGGGAACTGAATTTCGTATTGTATTTGATTGCATTCCTGAGAACTGTGTGCTCCTCTTTCCATCTCCTTATATTGCATAAAGGCGGGGAGTGAATTGTCAAGGAAAAGTGATTACATTGTCTTTTGTTGAAGTCATATCAAGTTTATTTTCTGTACTGCATTTTCATTCATCATTGCATTGTCCTTGAAGCCATAACGCATTCTCAGCTACTTTATCCTCTCTATATCACTTCTAAGCCATCAAAAAGAGTGTACCACTGTAACATTATCCATTGTTGATCACTATCATCTTCACAAGTGTGCTATCAAATATTAAATTACTATAAAAGTGTGATAGATATATATTGTTTAATTTTTCAAATAAACCTTTTACATTTGCAAAACAAATCTACTTCTTGGCTCAGTGGGGTCAGGCGGATTCTAAGAGAGGAGTGTTATACAAGGGTTCATCATCCAGATTATAACTTGCCATAAAAATACATCAATAAGGGCTTCCATTGGGCATCCCAGACAAGGCACTGACTTAGTGGGATTGCTTTATTGGAGTCACTTACAATTTGATTTTCAGGAATTTTTTTGTCTCCTTTTATCTTTCATCTTTCATATGTGTATATGCTGTTTTATCATACATTAAATGAACTTTTTTATTATGTGCAATATGTTGTATAAGGTTTCATGTAAACTAATAATGCAACAGTAAAAAAAATTCAAAAAAGTGCCAGCAGTTGTGTTACCACCACTTTTTTATTGCGCCCCCGTACTCATAATGACGCCCATAGTATATTTTCTTTTCTTTGCCCATACGAGTTTGCAACAATCATGCTTCATCGCCCTGTGGACCTAGCAAGCGCAGGCCACACGGTTCCGCGTGGCACATTTGCCTATCCTGGGCGTGGACTGACTTTCCTATCAACCACCATTTCGTGCACACATCACAACGGTGCTTTTTAAAGGCTTAAGTGGCGTACTGATGAGGCACGATAATGATTAATTAGCATGCAACTCGTGCCCATTATTACCGGATATGAGGAAATCCACGCCACTTATCGGTTACACTGCTGTCGCTATATGTAGATTAGGGCAGGCCTGCGTTTTGTGGCCTGTTGACTTGCCACAAAACACAGTCACCGTTCTTTAATGTAAAGTGAAATAAACAAATCACCCCCCAAAAAGGGAATTCTGACTAAAATGATAGAGTGTATTTTTGAATAAACGCTGGTGCACGTTTCCGTGTCACTTGGAATGTGCCACACCACACTAGACAAGAAGTGAGGTGCTCAGGCCTCTTCTGCCATACACATGGACTCCCAAAGACATTATAGTGGCATTAACACCCTCGCTCTAAGGCAGGGCTCTGCAACCTTTGGCTCTTCAGATGTTTTGGACTACAACTTCCGTCAGCTTTGGCCAGCATTGTCAATGGTGAGGGATCTTGGGAGTTGTAGTCCTAAACATCTGGAGAGCTGCAGGTTGCAGACCCTTGCCCAAGGCATGAGTATAGATGCGTCATTTTCCAGCCTATTATTTTCAAAACTCCTAATAAGAGCGTCAGGGTCTTTTATCTCACTGAACAGTCTTTAACTCTACTTAAAATATTGTACCCTTCACTGAATAGCTTAAATCTGTGTCCAACATTTACCCTGGGAGGCTTTACCGATTCTATTTTATACTCTCTTTCGACTGATTATTTCCAGTTCCAGACGTTGCTGAGAGCTTCGAGGAAGACTGATGCTCGCAAGGAACGCAGTGGCGAGTTGAAAAAAGGATTATCTTTGTTTTCTTCGCAAATGCTCCCATATCTTAGGCAGGTAGATCTATTTTGAGCATCCATACCCAGTTCGATGTTTCACCTTTAATGTCACTTGTTTTGTATTGTGCCTGGTTTAAATTAAACATTTGCAAACAAATTATACATCAGGAATACAAAACAGAGTAAAACTATGAACTTAGATTAATAAATAGAATAAGAATTAAAAAATAAAAGAAGAAAGTGCATTTTCAGAAGCATGAGTTACATAAAATAAAACCATCAATGAGGAAAGAAATCTTTCATAGCAAATCTTTAAAAGTACCCCGAATAATTGCATGGAGTTTCAAAGAATGCATCTTACAGATCAGAAACACCAGAATCCAAGCCTAAAAATATATGCTCACAAATCTTACAACAAAATGTCAATCCCCAAGGTAGATCCTGCAGATCGCACCTCTATCATGTTGAGGACCACTTTCTTTGGTGATCAAAAGTCTTAGGGCCTCATTACACGGTAGGCGCTAAGGGTTTACCGGTACCGGTAAATCCTTACCGCCATACTACGAGGTCCCTTTGTGGGTTGGAGAATTTAACGCCTGCTTTTTGCAGGCGTTAAAAACCAACCCGCAAAGGGACCAGGGAGCTAATTACGGTACCGCAATTTGCGGTGCCGTAATTAGCACCTTCCCCATTCCCATTATGCCCTATGGGGCAAAAATGGGAATGGGGATGGGCAATGGGGGAAGGGGGAATTACCGCCCCACCAACCTTGGAATAGGGCTGTAATTCCCCTTTCCACCCAGGCGGTGCCGGTATTTTACCGGCATGGACCAAGGTGCTAATAGCACCTTGGTCCACCGCAGTCCGTGTAATGAGGCCCTTAGTCAATTTTTCCAATTTTTCCTCACTTGATGGAGTGTCTCTAAGACCTTCAGATTGTCACATGTTTGTGTTTTCTATTAGGATTCGGGCATTGTGCATGCACCCTTTGTTTGATTGAAGTGGGTGCTTGGTGACGAGATTGAACGGTGGCAATGGGTGACTTAATCAAGAGAAATCAGTGGTTAATCCAGCTCAGGACAAGGGGCTCACCGTCACACGACCGTCTTGTTGAAGGCTTTCTAAGGAGTGACACTCAGCATGTCTTCAAAAACATAATTTGCGGAAGCAATTGTTAGAGGAAAGCGGGGGCATTTGCATCACCAAATAGGTTAACATAATCTCCAAAACACCTCTACATTGTATGAAATGTTATCTTCCACTCATCTTCCTATGATATCAGGTAATATTATCCCCACCAAAAATATCGCCGTACATATGGTCGTCGGGAACGGCCATAGGCGATATTTTTGGTGGGGATAATTTATGGGGTAAATCGGTGGGGGAGATGCGGGGGTGTCCTCGCTCCCTTTTAAAATATATGGGGGTTGCGGGGTGTCCCCCGCAGGTTCCATGGGGTAATATTGCCGCAAAAATATGGTAACATTTTTGTATCGCAATATTTTTGCGGGGATATTATCACATGGAACCCTTCCTATTGCATACAGTTAGGTTTCGAGCCCTCCCCTTCACAAAATGTGTAAAGCTAATGCCCACCAGCATTATTTAGGTGTTAATGAGTGCGGAGGTGCACCAATCATTGATAAGATTAGATAGCGCACGATAATATATACATCATTGTGATCTGTCTTCTATTTTTAGAAAAATATGAAAAACAAAAACTTACAGGGATCGAAGTGCACAGAGAGCTGTTCAAGGCCATTATTGGTTCAGCTTGATCCTCGTGGATCATTGGAATATCGTGGAGAACGTGACGCTCGGGTCTATAAAACGGCTCGTTATCCCAAAACCTTGTAAATGTTGCACCCAAGGGAATTAGGATACGTCACTGTTTGGAATAGTTGTTTGGGTCTGGGCTGTATGCTAGACCTGTTAAAGGCTTCACCCTAATCTCATCCCGATGGATGGGTGTTTCCCTGGTGTTGGCTTATTGGAGGGCCTTTAGGGCGTTCCCATAGAAAATATCCTCTTTCCCCAGAATACAGGCACAGAGATTCTTGTCTATTCTGAATCCTTTTGGCCTTAGACATATCGCCTCCCTATGCTACAGTTGTCCCTTTGTTCGGGTATTGGCGGTCCATGCTGTCTGGTTTGTCCTGATATCCGTCTGTGAATTTTCACCTGCGTTTCCAGAAAGAAAGACTTGGTGAAGGATCTATAAATTCAGCTCAGATGTTGGGTCCAGGAGACAATGGAATGGGTTCCTTCTTGAGTGTATCACGTAGATCTCTCCCCAGAGTGACACTGTGCCTGGGCTGGTTCTACCATCCAGGGGAACCACGATGGACTTAAAAACATAACATTGTGTGCAAGGGAGAAGCGGCTTTGTTTGAGCCAGCATAAATCCTTACACTGGCACTGTTTTTGCCAGGAGGTAACCAATATTATCTGGTTAAAAGGTGCTACAGACTCAAACAGGCAGGGCGTCTTTTGTTTCTTCTAAAGGGCTTGGGAGAAACCTGCACCCAGTGCAGGAAGCAATGTTGAAGGGATAGTGACAGGAGTCCCTACTTCCCGCAGTTCCCACTCCTCTCTGAGCACATGTGTCATTTCTAAGACTGTGGTGAGGCGTGGGAAATAAAAAGCATGATCATGATCTGTCGGCAGTAACATGCAACTGATGAGCACAAGAGAGATCAAGAGGTCATGATTTCCAAGCGATTTTGTGAGCATGCATTCCTAGTAATTTGCCCTGCGATCATTTAATTTTTATATTATCATTAGGGTTTTTGTAAAATACTTCATTCCTCCAAGTGTGCACAACGTCCTAATATTCACTGGCTTGGGCTTTAAATGATATGCCGTTGGTGTCTTCTGTCCCCAGAAAAGGAGAAACTAGCATCTTCCTTTTTCACAAGACAAGTTTTAAGTGCTTTGTGAAGAAAGAGGTGCAGAGTTTTTTTTTCATTAGTGTCGAAATATGTTCCGGGTGCTGATGTTTGCGGTATGGATGAAAGTAGGTCAACCTAGACAAGGAGACATGACACTTGTCTCTCAGCCTGAACTATTTCCTGGGTAAGCAACAAGTTGACCAATTGTTTTGTCTGGTTCGCTGCGGTTAGTGCTGGACCAATGTGTGGTCATTCTTTCATTGTCTCTTCTGTTTCACCTACATAGGCAACATCACGTGTGACTGATATGCTGTGCACATGCATCTGGAAACCACACTGGTAGATTTGTTGATGATTAAGGCTCTTTTCTGAAGTTTTCTTTGTTCGTGATGTGGCGGTTGCCAAGTTTTAGCATTATTTCAAGATCTGACGAAGCTTGCGCAAGGTCTAGCAATGAATGGGGGTGGAGGGGATCAGGAGGGGACCACTAAGTAAAGTAAGTGTGTAAAAAAGGGAACAATAGCGTGAATCACTGTGCTTTCACGATGCATACCTCCCCGAATTCCTCCCACCGAACACCTCTCCTGTGGTCCCACCCACCAAATGACTTTTTTTACCCTCTCCCTGTACATTGCCCTTCCCACCAATGCACTAAATAGGGGGCCACCCACCCCCCATGGCCACCCATCGAGACCCAGATTGATTGATGCCCTTTAATCCCATTCCCCCACTCTTCAACCCCTGATCTCCTTACCTGTTCTTCCTCACCGCACCAGGCTCCACGCAGTGAACATTGGACACGCATGTTTTAGGCAAGATCCTTGACCTGGTGCTTTCCGGTGATTCTCAGATCAGTGTTCTTCCTGTTGAGAAAGTGGTCTGGTCGGATCATCATTTAGTGAATTTTGTGCTGAGGGTTCCTGCACCACTTCCTGAAATTGCCACTCCTACAGCTATGCAGCGAAATTGGCACTCTGTGGACCATAATGCTCTATTGTCTATAATTAAAGGAGAGTCTGGTATGGCCGCCACAGTTGATCTGACCTCGCAGACTGAGTGGCTGAAGGCTGACTGAGTGGCTGAAGGTTGCGACCGATGTAGTTGCTCCTTCGAAGCTTATTCTGAGCTTTGGTTCTCAGGTGAGCTCAAAGCGGTACAACTTAACCGAGCAAGCCGAGCGCAAAAGGCACTGTTCTTATGGGGCGGCTGAGAATGCAGTCTACCGTCAACTCACTAAACATTATCACACAGCCATTTGCGAGGCCAAGGAAGCCTTCTTTACTCATAAAAATTAGAATGCCCTGAAACTGCCGAGGGTACTGTTCTCGGTGGGCGCCAACAGCTGTTCCTACCCAACTGATCTGCAATTCACTGGCTAAATACTTTATCACTAAAATGAAAGATATACTGTGTGTCACTATTCATCTAGCAAACAAGTGTGCTGTCAGTATGGAGTCTGTTAGGGTAAAGGAGCACTCCCTACTGATGGGGTCACATTTCCCTATGTTTTCTGTAGAAGCCATGTGTAATGCTGTTGTACTGCTTAACCTGCCTGCTCCTTCTGATCCAGTCCCTTTGGATGTTCTTAAAGACATCATAATACTGGCATGATTACCTGGGTTTCCCAGGCTGTTAATCTGTCATGTGAGTCAGGCTGCATTCCGGTGGAGCTTAAACAGGCCATCCTTATCCCCCTCCTCAAGAAACATCACTGGATACATCTGTCCCTGGTGGACGGTGGGGGAGCAGGTGCCTTGATACTGTTAGATCTTTCAGCAGCTTTCAACACTGTCGACCACTCTATCCTTCTGTCCCGCCTGGCCTCGGTGGGTCTCTATGGGCCTGTCCTGGCATGGTTTACTTCTTTCCTGGTTGATAGGGGCCAAGTACTTTCTCGTCCTCCCTTCTCTTCACCCACTCACTATCTTGTGGGGTCCCACAAGGCTATGCTTTGTCTCCTATGCTCTTTAACATCTACATTCAGCCTCTTGTATGCCTCGTCCGCTCCTTCGGCCTCCGGTGCTAAACATATGCTGATGACACCCAAATCATGGTTCGTTTTGATCTGAACCAGCAGAGGGGTCATCGTGTCAGACATCCATAAGGATGTCGATGAACAGCAATTGGATGAAGGTGAATGGGAACAAGACAGAGGTTCTGGTGATGGGTTCTCCTCCTAATCCTACAACCTGGACCCTGTCCTTTTGCCCTTCTACACTGACTGACTTTCCGATGCCAGTGACGGTGGTTAAGAACTTAGGGGTGGCTCTGTCTTCATCACTTATGATGGTCTCTCAGGTGGTCCAGTTCGTAAAGCTGGTCACTTTCACTTTAGGATACTGCGCAAGGTTCTGCTATTTTTGCCTAGTCACTTATGAACCTCACTAGTTCTAAGTCAAATAGATTACTTCAATGTCCTGTTCTTAGCTCAGCCAGTGGGTCTCATCCACCAGTTGCAGGCTTTGCAAATATCGCTGCAAGAGTGGCTACCAACTCACCCTATGGTGCCCAATCACCCCTGTTTTATGCTCTCTCCGCTGGCTCACAGTGGCCAGGCGAATTGAGTTGAAATCTCTCTGCCTGGTTGATTGGGCCTATTATCGCCAGGGGGCTGACTATCTCCAAGATACGCGTGTTCCTTATCTTCCTGGTCAGGCTATCCGCTTTGGCAGTGCTTGCATTGTCTTGGTCCCTAAGTTTCACCTTTCTAGGGTGGGGGATGTGTGTTCTCAAGGGCAAGTTGGCAAATTGTGGAACGCCCTGCCCCTTGCCCTTAGGCGTATTCAAAACCACCTGGAATTTAGACGCTCCTTGAAGACGCTTCTCTTCTAGGGCTAGGTATTGTGCAGTCTTTCTCTGTGCCTCCTATTGCCAAAATGCCCTTGAGTGAATGTGCAATATACACATTTAACTGACATAACATAACATAGAAATCAGACAACCTTTCCGCCAGTCCAGTGTTTGCTACTCAGGCCAACAGGTCGTCCTTGGGTTCAATGAAGAAAGATTTCGTGAATCTATTTTCTTCGAACATTGGTAAAACCTTAAAGTGTGTGTTCGCCTAATAAAAGTAATACTCCAAGCAAAGAGATTGTCGTCATTATTGATACAGTCTGTTATGCAGCTACTCACACCACGTGCACATGTGCTGGCACACCACCTTGACATCTGCACGTGGCCAACATTACGTTCTATTCCAACATGCTAGACTGTGGGCCATGCGCATCACATACGTTTGTCAACATCCTCCCTGTAGAGAAAGAAAGAGGCACATCGAAAATATATGGCACCACATGCTGGCCATGAAACCCACAGCCGTTTTGTGGATAAAGCTGAGACCATGCTGCGGGTACAAGACCATTAATTAACAAGCATGGCAATACCAACACGTTGGACTTTTGTGTAGGCATGGGAAAGACATTTTTCAGGCACTACCATAGTGTTATTAACTGGTCATGGGTGTTAGCAGCTGCAAAATGGTATCAGTGCCTGGACATCTAATAGCAGTGCCTGGCAAATACCCTATCCTCATACACAAGTTAAAACTGTTGGCTTTGTAAACGCTTGTTTTTAATAGGACTTCAGTGAAGGACAGGTATAGTGCTTATCAATCGAAAGGCGGAAGGCAGACCTGGTTAAGACATTCATTATTGCACTAGTAGCTGTTTTATTGCTGAAATTAAATCATTAACTCTCGGGCTACTTTAGAAAAACACTGGCAGGCACTTTGAGTGCAAGGTTTCATGGTAAGGCTTGATTAAAGTGAGCTCAAAGAGTTCCCATAAAGAGGTGTTTTGGTTGGGGAGGGGCAGGAACTGGGTTGGAACGACCATAGAGATTAGCATGGCCATGGAAAGTCAATGGGTGGGAAAAATACCAAACAACACCTATAAACTGTGTGTCCTTCCTCATATGCCATTTCTCCCTCTCTGTACTGTAATACAATAGTTTTGGCTTATGTGTGGTGCAGGCGCCACCTAATAGCCCGAGCTAAAAATGAAAAGAGCGCAGACCACTCAGCCAGCCGGTAACTGCTGTTGTACACACAAGATGAAGGATCGCTTTCTATTCAACAGGACAGGTCCTCTAGATTGTTGCGTCTGTGGATAGGGAGTACAGTGTGATAGACTTGGCATGTTTAGGTGTTCGGGATTGTGTCATGCTTCAGTTTATGGCGTTGTGTTGAAATGTCTATAACTCAGCAGGAGAACAGAGATGATTAATGGATAAAACTCCGAATTAGCCCCACACTTCTACACAACCACCAGTGGTCCCAATCATTAAGGTGAAAGGGGTGCAATTTGGCCGAGGAAGGCTGTACCGAGGGAAGGCTGTACCGCGGGAAGGCTGTACTCTTCAGGGGGGATGTGAGCTGCTACAGTAACTAATCAAACAACAATATAACATGGGTATCAAAATAATACAATGTCCAACCAACATTCTATAAGGATAGGATACTTCAAATAAACTAGAAAATACACGGAACTAACAAAAACAATAATGACCCACCCCTGTAAGAGTGCAGGCTTTGGTACAAAGTGGTGCACAGGCAATGATTTCAGCAGCAATTGTTTTTTAAGATTTCTTTCAAAACAGTAGAGTGTGGAGCCTTCCAGGTCACTAGGGATGTTTAAGGTGGTCCAGAGGGACAGACCCCCTTCAGCGTCACTGCTTGTTTGGGGGCTCAATATCACCAAGCTGGGCTTCTAGAGGTGCTTTAGATGGGTCCAGCTGATATCAAGACACTTGTGAGTGATTTTCACTGGATTGTGGGCATCAAGATAATCAAGTCGGCGCAAGACGATCCATCAAAGCGCAGAAGTCCTTTTGCAGTGATCTGCTCATTTCAGGTGAACAAACCAGGTGTCGACGAGTGGTCGGCTGGAAGATGCTCAGTGATGCAATGTCATCGGAGATTGGCTCAAAGGCAGGCAGCCCGGAAATTGGAGGAAATTAGTGGACAGCAGAGAAAGCGGCAGATGGGGGAGGTTGGGAAACGCTTGAACACGACTTTGTGTATGTGTATTTCTTTCCTGACAGCCTAAATGCATTTTAATTTTAAGTGATTTGTAAGCCAATGCTGTTTCACGCGAGTCCTTATAAACCCCAATTCCCTGCAGTCCAAAGCAGTTTACGAGGTTGTGGACGATTATGCAGCGTGGCAAAACCTTATCATCAAGTCCAACAAAGCAAACTCTGGATTTCTGCACAGGAAGGCAACAGCTCTATGCCTTTGTGTATTTTTCACTTATGTGGTAGCCGAAGGAAACCTTTCAAAACATTTCTCACTATCCTCCTGATGAAAAGCAAACATGTTATAGCGCTAAGATTCCACGCTGCTTCAGAAGATTCTCCAAAGGGCTGACATGTCATATTTTTAGACCAGGGTATTGGTCAGGCTCCTGGTGGGCGCACTGCAGGCAGCCACCAATATAGTGAGCTAAACAAATGTCACATATGCATCCATTAGGTACAGTCTTTTGATGACCTCTGCACCCGTATCCGTCGCCTTGCCTCTGCCCCTTGTTAAATGCTCTGAAGCAGTTACTTGGCAGCGTTCGTGCTCTCAACGACACCATAGACAGTGCTGAATCCTGCTGTTCATTTCTGCATCTTCTGTGCTACACCGTTTTTTGGATTGCTCCATCACTGTATAGGACCAGTCGTGCTGATGTCCTGACCTGACCTTTCCCCCTAGCTGACTTCATAGATACAGGGCCTCATCACGAGTTGGGAGGTATCCCGAAAGGGATACCGCCAAGCTGTATTTGTGTAACCGTCCACCTGTCCAGCGGACCACGGGTTGAGCGGTAAATGGTATTACTGTGCAGTTATTGCACCAAAAATCAGCATTTTTCCGGCGTGTTTACCCCCAGCTCTGAGCTTGGGGTTAACACACCATACTCATGTTTGGATGGACCCTTAAATGCAGCGGTAATTGCGTTACCGCCGCATTTAAGTGTTACCACCCAACTCGTCATGAGGCCCACAGTCTACATGATTCACCAATACTCAGCAGAGTCAACAGCGCAGCCCTTTATGAGTATGACTCACAGCTGGCACTCCGGTCTTCAGACCCAAAGGAAGCCCCGAAGCAGAGCACCAGAACATTCAGTCACAGCATGCTGCCACTACCCAGCCACTTAAAAGAAGTATGTCTCTCCCCTTGAAAGGAAAATCATGTCATATTCTGCTTTACACATTTCTCTTACTGTCTGCAGTGGTGAAGAACATTCCTCGCTAAAACTGGAGGGCTATGGGTATTTCTAGTCTGTTTGATAGTATTCTCTTAGACTCATCGTAATAAGACTGTGGCGGCAATACAATTCTGTCCATATTGTGAGGAAGCCAGAGTCCAGTCCCTTAGACAAATTCTACTGGAGTGTAGAGGTACGTGGGATGTAAGGTTGAAGTATATTTTGCATTTTGGGGACAGTGCAGACAGACAATCATCAGAGATGTTTTGGGAAAGAGTGATAGCCGACCATGAAACTTCGCTGACTACACATGCTGTGTTAGTCCTGCAGGGCTTTAAGTTGATGGCTAGTTACTAACCGGTATTATGGGCCTGTCTTGTGCCAAGCACGGTGAGTGATGCACATAGCTGTCAAGGTCGATCGTCACCTGACAGGAAGCCAGTGGACGAAACGGAGGGCGGGTGCAATGTGCTCTCTCGGGCCTAGGGCTAGGAGGAGACTAGCTGCATTGTTTTCTGAGTTGAGATGCAGGGGCGCACAGGTGTAGAGAGCTGCCGTTGTTTAGGTAAGAGATTACGATAGCCATGATGCAGTGAACCTGCAAGAGTGGGAGAGGTAGGGGAAGATGCATCTGAGAATGCATAACTGTAGATAGCATGATTTAGACATAGTTGATGTGGTGTGAAAGTGTCAGATCTGCGTCCATGGTACATGCACGTTTCTTTACTGTGTTGGATGCCTAGAGAGGATGGCCAGGCGGTGGGTTGGGGAAAGCGGGCATTCTTACTCAGATCATGATTTCTGTTTTTCCGGGGTTGAGGAGGCGGTAGTTAGCTTTCATCAAGTGGTCAATTTCTGAGAGGCATGAGGTGAAGTCGGGGGTGGGAGGGTTCAAGGTGGTTTTAGGGTTCGTGAAAATGATCTGTGTGCCATCTGCGTATTTGTAGCAAGTTAGGCCATGTGAACAGATACAAGCAGGGAGGGGCTCAAGTTAAAGAGTAGGGGTGTTTGGGAGGCCCCCTGAGGTACTCTGTTGGAGAAGGAGGCATGTGAGTTATTTGCGATCTGTCTGTGAGGAAGGAGAATATCCACATCAATGCTGTATCCCTAATGCCGAGCATGTGGAGTCTGTCCGTGAGTGTGCGGTGGTCAATGGTGTCAAGGGCGGCTGAGAGGTCGAGGTGGAAAAGTGCAGTATAACCTTCCGAATCAGAAGTTCTTTTGAGATCATCCCTGACGAGACTAGGGTTTATTCAATTCATCATAGGGGTCTGAAGCCGGACTGAGTGAGGTCGATGCAGAGGTTGGATTCAGTGAAAAGGCATAGCTGGGAGTAGGTTATAGTTTGGCTATGAAATGTTTGTTTGAGATTGGTCTATAGTTGGACAGCTGTTCCTCCCCAGTTAGGTAAATGAGGGGGGTGAGCATGTCCTCGCCAGAGTATGCCAGAATAATGTAAGCAGCTTCATCAGCGAAGCGTTATTCAGGAAACTCCCAAAAGATCAAACCATTCCCTCAATTAAGTTAATTGATACATGGGAAATGGGCCTGGAAACTCCTGAGTCTAAACATCTCCTACTTAGCAGGTGCGTGTTAACAATTTCCATTGGTAAGAGAAGCATAGAGCATAATTATGAGGTTGTGTGAGGTGTCCCTTCTGCCTCCTACTTAGGCAGTGACATTCTCAAACGATTCACAATTAATTTGGACTCACCGTATTCCCAAGTCTGTTCCCGATGGGGCGGTAAACCTCTGAGCTTTGACAATCCTAAAAAAGCATCTCGATTTGCTCAATTGTTGCTTGTTACGATCTCTGCACTAACTGCTTTCTTGTAACTATACAAATGTACAAATGTTCCTCACCTTTGCCTGTAACCTGATGTTTAAGCGCCCATATACCCCTGGGTCAAGAGCGCTATACAAATAAATAAACAAACAAACAAACAAACAAATTGCTGCCAGATGCAGTTGAAATTCAAACTAGAGAAGAGGTCACCATACCAGGACTGGCCCCACCATTCACCATCCCCATAAAGATTAAAAGAGCAGGACTTGTAGCCGATTGAAGGGGCCAGTGAGGGTAGTGCCTAGGAATCCTCTAAAGGATACAGGTAAGGAACTTTAACCCGGATGGAAGAAAATCATAATCATATAGATAACAGGGAGTAATTTACTTGGTGTTATTGTAAAAATGAAAAAGAAGATGTCATGAAAATTGCAAATTGGTGTCGTTTCCATTGAGTAATTTACTCTGTGTTATTGTAAAAATGGAAAGAAAATGTCATGAAAATTGCAAGTTGTTGTCATTGTTCCATTGTTGTAAATATTCTGGGTTTTTATTTTGTTAAAAGTACTAAAACTGGTTTTTGTCTCTCTTCTATTAGAGAATTAACATCCTTACATTCCAGCCTGGAGAGGAACATCCCGGGGACCTGGGAAGGAAGGAAAAGAGGGTGCTGCACCACACTTTCCAATCCAAAGACGGAAGGGAATCCTGGAGTGACACTCTCTGATGAAGGAAAATTACGCCAAAGGAAACCCCACTCTGCCCTACTCTTCCCCAACAATAAGTCATGGAAGAGCAAGGGGGAGGGGGAATCTGTAGGGTGCATTTACAGGCCCTAAGCAGAAATCCCTGTTACCTAAAGAAAACGCATTTAAACATTGCCACCAAAAACAGCTGTGCTTTGCTTTCCCTGGCATATGTGTGGCAAGCATTTGGATATTTCACCAAGAACGGCTCTGCGTTTGCTTTTCTTTCATCTAAATAATAAGAAGTTATGCCCTACATTCAAAAACAACCCTGCGTTTGTTATTCTTGCATATGAATAACAAGAAGTTACGCACTGCTTTCCAAATGGTCCTGTGTTTGCTTTTCTTTTATCTGAATACCAAAATGTTATGCGCTACATCAGAGTTATGTACTATATCCAAAACGGCCTTGTCTTACTGTTAAAACACATGAGGGACAAGGATTTCAACAATGCAAACCCGACACAGCTTGTGTTTTCCCTTTCATGTGAACGGCAGCGCTCTAAAACACTGCAAATGAAACCTACAGAACAGCATTTCAAATGGTAGATGAAAAACAGCTTGCACATGTGTGAAAAAGAAAAATGGCTTTTAAAAAACACTGTGAAAGGATAGCTTTTGCTCGCACAGAAAATGTCAGGGAAATTTGTTGTCGGTGGGGTGTTGACTAAAGTCATTTACATTATGTTTTCCCCCTCAAGACTTCATCACCTTGTAAGAGTCTCAGCATTCCAGTAAAACTAGTTTTTGGGCTAAGGCAAAAACTCAATTGAAAGTCTTGCCTCCCACTGGAAGTCGCACCTATAAGTGAACTATTCCACAATGACATGTGATGTGACTGAGGGCGTTATAATTCCCTGCTCAGCCAGACTTGAAGGCAGTACCAGAAGGGAGGACAAAGAAAGCAAGTGTGGCTACAGCTTGACCAGGAAGTGTGAGTTCCTCCTGCACCCACTACCAAGGACGAACTGTCAAACTTCAAAGGGTGTAATAAAAATCTTTCATCACCGGCTGAGAAAGGGAAAGACAGTTGGCTGTGGGTGATGAAGGATCACCCTCCCATATGTGACAGATCCTCCAAATTGACATTAAAGGATTGACTCATTTTACCCATTTTTCGCAGCACTCAGAATAAGAAGTAATTTTGTTTTCTGCTTTTTTTCCATGTAATTTCCAGGCAGTTGTTTAGAGACTATGTGCATGTTCCTAGGACTTTGTGGACTGAAATGGCCAGTAAAGACTAGTTTCTGGCTGATTTAAAATTGTGACAAGCATGAGATTTGAAGGAAAGATGGAAAATGAGATTATGAACATGCTTAATCATTTGCAGAGTTATAACTGTTATATATTTTATGAAAAGGACAAAAATGCACAGGGGCTATGCTACCTCGCATGGAGTTGGCGATCGGCTTACCTAATTCCCTATGACTAACTGCAATCGCATATCTATTTGTTATGGAGGTGGCTAGTAAAAATATGAAGTTAGGAAACATAACTCAGTTTTGCTAACATGTTGATATGCGAAACAAAGAACTGTAATAAATGCCAAACAGACAGATTGTGCTCCCTCCCCTTGAACCAATGATGCCAGGGGATGGGGAGAGGAAGGCTAGATTGTCCTATCAGAGGATAGGGGTAATCATAGAATACTCCCCCTAGATTATAAAGTGAATGATGTCATTTGGGATATATAAGGGGGGACTGTATTAGACACAGAGAGAGCCACACACAAGAATCCGGGAAAACAGGAGGAGGATGGAGAGGAGGCAGCTGAACCATCCCAAAGAGAGTGCAGAGACCAGACCCTTTTCCTAGCTGTCCAGAGTGCCCTGAGATCAAGCTCGCTTTCCAGAATCCTAAACCAAGGCTTACTTTGTAAGTAGCAAATAACCCCAGCCCTAAATTGCATAATCTTTTCCTTTTTGCAACATAACCCCATTGAAAATCCCACCGAAAGTCCCATTGAAAGTCCCCAAACTGCCAGTATAATTTATTCACCTTCCCATAAGGAGAATCTGTCTTAGCCCGTGCAGGTTAGCATATTCCTTTGATAAATCTCTGTTGTCTGTATAAATCCTTAGTATCATTATGAAATAAATCAATTAATTCCCCCATTGAAATTCACGTTCAAAATTGTTGCCATTCAAAATCAGCAATCTTGTTGAGTGTTTTTATTAATTATAGTCATTAAAGTATTGCTTCAAAAGGATTAGTCTCCTTGTCACTGAAAAACGAATTTGTCTGTGTTTTGTGTGCATTCCCCACAAATTCCTATTTGCATTGGTACTATTGAAAACCCCCAACCGTAGTCCCATTGAGAGCAATACATTTTGTCTAGAATCCCATCTGTCATGTGCCTCTGTCCTTGTCTTTGAAAACCGATTTCCGATTTGGAAAGCTAAACCCTTTCCTTAGTTTGCAACCTGTGATTATAAAACCTTTGTAAAACGAATTTCCATTTGCTGCTTATATTTTTTCCTTTTGTATTTGCTTTCTCCCCAAAATCGTTTTCCTTACCTCATTTCCACGTTGTTCTGTGTACTGATTAGTAATCTCTAAGCTTCCCTATCTCCTCAAGTGTAGCAACACAAATTTCCTTTATTCTGTCCCACCGCAGTTGTGAGTAGCCGTGCGAGCAATAAGCAAAATCCGATTCTGCCATTCTCCAAAAAGGGGTTTTCATTTTCTTTTCTGACTTCCCATCTTGGGGTGGTGGGCTTTATTCCAAATCCAATTTTTCTCTCTCTATCCTTACCCCGTGCCACTGCCTTGTATTCATAAGAATTAAGTTAGCTGATGTTTGGGGGTGAGCATTTCAGGTGGGATTGCTAAACAAAGATGCTCTTACTTGATTCAAAACTGTTCTTTTTCCTGTTTTGCCATTAAAGATCTGTGTAAACTGTGCTAGGATATCCGAACCAATTATTCTGTAGGAATCATTGCATTTGTGTTGACACATATTAGTGGCTGTTGTATTTTGAATATTTTTTTCCTTTTTCATTAAATAATAAATTAATAAATATCTTATTGATAAACAATGGCCTGGTTCCTAGTCCATTGTGACACGGGGTGTTTGTGAAGGTTGGGTGCGAGACGGGTTGGGGGCCTACTCAAATAAAAGAACCCGTGGTTTATTAAAGATAAAAAGTGTTTTTATTGCGTGCCACATTTATTGTTAGTGGAAGGAGTCCCTTGCTGAACTGTGCCGTGTTATAAAACCATGACACTTTGTCGTCTTTGTCTTTAAGAAAGGGGATTGATTTAATCTGATTAACTATTGCCCCATAGCACTGCTTGATACTTCCAGTAAGATCTTTGCGTTGTTACTTATAGGAAATCTAGAAGCCTGAATACTATTTCTTGCACTGGACCCAAATTCGGTGAATTACAATAGTCACACCCACACACACACGCACACACGCACGCACGCACGCACGCACGCACACACGCACACACACACACACACACACACACACACACACACACACACACACGGTTGTGCATCAGAGCAGGCATTTTACTCCAGAATCATTCCCTTTTGCGTCCACTGTTTTCATGTTCCATGCGACACTGACACCATTATGATGAGAAGGGTGTAGAAAAGTGCCTTTACCCCCTTGTTCTAGCTCTTTCCACTTGGGGGCCTTTAACATCACGAGTCAGTACTAGGGGCAGAGGCGCCAAGAACATGGGGACGAGGAGACAGTGGACCCCGTGCTCCTTCAACCACAGGCACAAGAGTGTCATTTTGCCCCTGTCAATATTCTGTATGTAGTTGTGTGGGGGCGACCAAAAACGAAAACAAAAAAAAGGATTGAGTACTGAACGCTTTTAAGTTGCTCGGCGCAACAGGGTGTCCGGCTGCCCTCCTACTGGGCTAAGGCTCAGTGAAGTGTTAGCATGCACTGCAAAGTTAACAAGTGCTGCTCACTTCAAAATCGGAAGACCCTCATCAATGGACAACCCTGAGAACTAAATCACTCCAAATGACTGAACATTGTGAAATATTTGACGACTGGTATAACAACTTAGACACATACAGATTAGACGTTGAGATAAAACATTTTGGCCAGGATCACACATGTGTGTTAAGTGGTGAAGCTGGGATTTGAGGTCAGTTTACAGTTTCGGCCCTTCACTACATTATTTCCAAGTTCTTGCCACACAGGAAAATCCAATTATTTGTGAGTATTTTACATCCATAAACAAAAATTCTCCAGCATTGGATCTTTCATGGATTCACATGCTTAGAATATTCCCCGTCGTCAGACTGGGAACCCTCGGTACACATATATAGTCGTTTCCAATAGGAAAAAACTTCTGACACTTGTGTGTCCTATCCCCATCTACGTCCTCTCCGGGGCCGCCCACGAATGCCCCGTTGGATGTAATGGTATATAAGCCCCGCCCCTGCGGGTCCCGTCAGATTTCAACCGTCTCCAAAGATAGTGGGATCTCCTCGCGTAGTCTCTACGGCTAGATTTGTCGAATTGTTCGAACTCCTGTGAGTTTTTGTTAATCTTGTCGGAATGTCGGGAAAACCTCTATTTCGCCCGTGTGCCACGTGCGGATTGAAGAAGGTTTACGAGGGGGACGGCCATTTAGACTGTATTTATTGCCTCCACCCTCACCACTCGGCAGACCAGTGTGAAATATGTAAAGGTTTTTCCCAGAAAACCCTGAAAGATCGAAATCGGCGGCTGGTATCGTGGTTAAATGACGGTGCAGGAGCGTACCCTCAGTCGGAGGTGGGCTCTGTGTGCAGCGTGGCCTCGGCGAAAACATCAGGGGCCCCTCGACGCTCAACCTCGTCGGAACCGCCGGCTAAGAAGACACGACCTGCGGAAAAGGACGTTCCGCGAAGTCACTCTTCTAAGGACTCTTCTAAAGACTCTGCAAGAAAGGCATCTTCGTCAACTTCGTCGAAGAAAGGAAAGGAGAGGCCTAAATCCTCCTCGGGCGATCAACACAGATCAGCCACGAGTAGAGAATCGGATAAACGCAGGGAGAACGCTGTGAAGGCGGGACCGCCTAAGCCACCTGCAGGCCCAACGTCGACGACGACGAACCAGTCGGTGTCCTCACTGCCGCTGACGCAGTCGGTTTCACCCGTCATCAACCCAATGACGACGTCGGCGACGATGTCCTCGTCGACGGAAGTTCTGGCCTGGAGACCAGACGTATTTGATATGGGGTTGCCTGACACATTGCTGCAGGAACAGGCAGTGTCAATTGCCTCGAAAGAAGACGACGGCTTCAGAATTGTGAGCCCGGAAGAACTCGGTCTACGAGCCAGGTTTCCATCAGGAGCAACCTGCTCTCAGGTGTTTACCCAACCTCCAAGCTCTCAAGCGACCCTGTCCATGGAGGTACTGTCCTCCTTACACTCGCTGCTGAAATCGCTGGACGAGAGGCTTCCACCTGTACCGTCGACACCCCCCGTCGACGAGCCCGGCCCTTCACACTGCCCGACCAGATCGATCAGGGTTCCAACTACTCCAGCAGTCCAGGAGGAAGGTGAGCTTTCGGACTCCTTATCTGACCGCGGGTCAGCATCAGATATCTCCCTCTCATCATCCAGGGATCCATCCTGGGTGTCGGATGTGGAAATGGAAACACCAAAGAGTCCCACTCACCCGTCACCACCGGACGATATAGGTGCCTTTCACTCTATGATGGAAAAAGCGTGCAAAGAGTTTGGCCTGGTCCAACAGGAGGAGAAAAAGGACTGTTTTCTTTTTGACCATATGGGCAAGAGTAGGCGTTCAATATTCTCAATTCCCATTTTAGACCATGTCTGGAAAGAAGGTGTTCAAACCATGCGTCACCCATTTTCTGAGCCGGCTGTCAAAGGCTGCATCGAAAAGAAATTTAAAGTACCAGACTCTACACCGAAGTGTCTTTCGGCTCAACCTACACCTGACTCGGTGGTGTCGTCGGCGGCGACGAGAAAAGCAAAGGCCCAACATAAATGCTCTACCCCTCCGGATAATGAGGCGAGGCGCCAAGACGTGTTTGGGAAGAAGGTTCTTTCCGTGGGGGCCTCAACGGTGAAAGCAGCTAACTCCCTGGCGATTGTGGCCAGATATGACAGGGAGATGTGGCACAGACTGGCACCTATCCTGGACCACCTCCCGGAAGAGCATAGAAGAACGGCAATGTCCCTGGTTCGAGAAGGCGAAGAAGCATCGAATCATGCTATTAACATAGCGGTGGACCTGGCAGATTCAGGGTTTAAACAAATAAATAACAGAGTTGTTCTAAGACGCCAGGCTTGGCTTAAGTGCACCAACTTCAGACCCGAAGTGCAGTATAAAGTTTTGGACATGCCCTTCGAAGGTGATCTTCTTTTCGGAGAAAAGGTGGACGAGGCCTTGAAGGGCATGAAGGAGGACTCAGATACGGCACGCTCGTTGGGTTCTCTCTAGAGTGGTAAGCCCTTTCGTTCTTTTCGCCCCTTTAGAGGAGCATCTGGAAACTCAAGATTTTCAGCAACCAGGGATAGATCCTTTGGTAGATCAGCATATCCTTGCCAAGGATATAGGCGCGCCTCTCAGACCTCAAGCCGGTGCAGAAACTTCCAGTCTTCCAAGAGACGACCAACTTATTCGTCGTCGACGAGCAAACAGAAAGACCAGCAATGACGGGAAGCGTACCGTTCTGGGAGGAAGAGTGTCAAGCTGCGTCAAGGAATGGGAGACCATCACAACAGATCAGTGGGTTTTGGACACCGTGAGGTACGGACATTCCCTACTATTCAAATGCAAACCTCCAAAATGTCCACCGATACACCTATCCCAACCACATCTAAGCATTTTGCGGCAGGAAGTAGCACTCATGTTACAGAAAGGCGCCATCGAATTAGTACCTGCATCGCAGAAAGGCCAAGGGGTGTACTCACGGTGCTTTGTGGTAAAGAAACCGAACGGAAAATGGCGCCCCATTCTCGACCTGCGAGACCTCAACAAGACCCTACAGAGTCAAAAATTCAAAATGCTTACACTGCAGGAGGTGATCAGATCCGTCCAAAGGGACGATTTTTTAGCGTCACTAGATCTACAGGACGCGTACTTCCACATTCCGGTGTGTCAAAAACACAGGAGGTTTCTGAGGTTCATGGTAGGTCAGATACACTACCAATTTGCAGTGCTCCCATTTGGTCTAAAGTCCTCCCCAAGAACGTTTACGAAATGTTTGGCACCTGTGGCAGCCTGGCTGCGAAAGAGAGGTCATCATGTATACCCGTACCTCGACGACTGGCTTGTGAGGGGATCCTCCCCAGCGTCGACCAACGACAGCGTACAGGCCACCTTACAACTTCTGCAACGACTGGGGTTCGCAGTGAACTTCGAAAAGTCTTCTCTAAAGCCCTCAAGGAGCTTGAAGTTCTTGGGAGCTCAATTCGAAACCCACTCGGGAATAGTGAAACCGTCCCTAGACAGAATATTGAAGATCGAACAACTGACGAGTCAACTTCGCCTACGGAGCACATTTCCCGTGAGAAAATATGTGGCAATCGTGGGTTCCATGGCTTCGTGCATCCACCTAGTAGCAAACTGCTGATTGTTCATGAGGCCGCTACAGGAGTTCCTGTGGGACAGATGGAAGCAGGCCACGGGCCGGTGGTCAGACAGGATAACCGTCGACGACGAGGGTGTCATCAGATCCCTCCAATGGTGGAAAATCTTTCACAACCTGGACAGAGGGGTTCCTCTACAAGAGCCGGAATTCCAGAACACCATCATCACGGACGCCTCCCTGACGGGCTGGGGAGCACACATGAACAATCATCAAACCCAGGGCAGATGGTCCTCGGCCGAATCGCGCCTACACATCAACGTGCTGGAACTGAGGGCAGTGAGATGGGCCTTGAAATCATTCCTCCCACATATCAAAGGATCAAAAGTAAGAGTGCTGACAGACAACACGACAGCCATGTTCTACTTGATAAAGCAAGGCGGCACCAGATCCAGGACCCTTTCGGCGGAAGCTCAAAAGATCTGGCATTGGGCGTTGAAACACAACATATCTTTAGTGGCTTACCATCTCCCGGGAGTGAGGAATGTGCAAGCGGATTCCCTGAGCAGGACAATGGCCCAAATTCACGAGTGGGAGCTGGACGCCAGTCAGCTGCAAAAAAATCTTCGAAAGGTGGGGGACCCCCTCAATCGATCTCTTCGCAACGAAAGAGAACAGGAAATGCGAACAGTTCGCGAGCAGATGGCCTCAAAAAGGATCCCTGGGGGAAGCGTTCTCGTTTCTGTGGACGGACAAATTCCTGTACGCTTTCCCTCCGTTTCCCCTTATACGGAGGACAATCCAGGGGATTCGCAGGTACAAATGCCGGGTCATTCTAGTGGCACCGTATTGGCCGAGACAACCATGGTTTTCCGACCTTCTACATCTGTCGTTGGAACAGCCTATAACTCTCCAGAATGTGCCGAACCTCCTGTCCAGGGACAAGGGAACGGTTTGGCACCACAATCCGGACAGCCTCAACTTAACGGCATGGCTCCTGACTTTTCAGAGTTTGGCAGCTTGAAAGTCTCGTCGGATTGCCGGAGAATTCTGCAGGCGGCTAGGGCCCCTTCAAACAACAAATCATACATATGCAAATGGCGAAGGTTCTGTACGTGGTGTCAAACACAGCACGAAATTCAGCCTTTAGAAGTAACCCCTGAGCAAATTCTTCCGTATCTTCTTCACCTAGCTGAGAGTGGGCTGTCATCATCGTCCATCAAAGTGCACTTGGCGGCCATTTCAAGGTTTACGAGGAGGAGACAGTCTTCACCATTATTCAGTGACAGACTGGTGAAACATTTCATGAGGGGTCTCTTTAGAACTTTCCCCCCTACGAAACGGTTCCCACCGTCGTGGAGTTTAAATGTGGTGTTGGCTGCCTTAATGAAGCCTCCATTTGAGCCAATGTCCGCTTCATCCATGCAGTTCCTATCCTGGAAACTGGCTTTCTTGGTTGCCATTACATCGGCTAGAAGAATTTCGGAATTACAGGCATTGGTCATAGATCCTCCATATATGAGATTCTTTAAGGACAAAGTAATTTGATCAACTAACCCTACTTTCATCCCGAAAGTACCGACGGTCTATCACAAGCACTCAACCCTGGTCCTTCCTACTTTCTTTGCGTCCCCGTCGTCGACGGTGGAAAAAGCCCTTCATACTCTGGATGTCAAAAGGGCGTTAAAATTTTACCTGCAAAGGACACAAGATATCAGAACTACCAGACAGTTGTTCATTGCCTACGGTCCGTCGACGAGAGGAAGGGCAATCTCCAAGCAAGGGCTGGCTCATTGGGTTTCTTCAGCAATTACTTTTAGTCACTCCAAGGCCGAGAGACCCCTGCAAGGACGCCCTAGAGCTCATTCCACGAGATCGACAGCCTCCTCCGCGGCTTTATGGGCAGGAATTCCTCTGACAGACATCTGCCAGGCGGCGGCATGGTCTGTTCCACACACGTTTACACGCCATTACTGCCTGGAAAGGCAGCACGCGGATGAGGTACAGATGGGACGGGCAGTGCTGCGCCATCTGTTTCAATGAGGTAAGCCAAGTACGGTAAAACTGTTGTCGCTTACTTGCCTGTGTTGTTTCCCTTGAGGTGTTGGTTTTGTTAAAGGATAGTTCCGGGACTTTTTTTTTATTGTCCCTACGGGTCGGCCATGTGTTTGTAAGCATAAATCGGTAGATCGTAGAAAACTTTCCTATGGACCTTACCTGACTTTTCGCCCATTATCGCACTCGAAATCAGCCTCCATTTTGTGATAATCCTATCATTTCGCCCCATCGACCTGGCTCACCTGCCTTTGCGGCACTAAATCAAATCCCCCGCCCCTGAAACAGACTTTATCAAAACATTCATATTCCCCGCCTCTATCTGTGACGTGACTGTGCTGCGTAGGCAAACGCGCCCAGGTGTCTTCTACGCGACTCCACACAGAACCCGGAAACCAACACAGATCAGCTCACAACACAGCGCGCCACAATTCGGAATATGAAACTGTACTTTTAAATCAAACCGCAAGATTGTAAATGTGGTAAAGTACATTTATTGGACATCAGATGTTTAGAGAATATTCAGCGATTTGCATTTTTATTTGCTCACGTTCCAAAAAGTTCGTTTTGAGGAACGCGATGTTCCTTTGCTGTACACAGGGTCTTAGATCATCTCACAATACAGCGCCACAATTCGGAATGTGAAACTGCGGTTTAAAAGCAAACGGCAAGATTGTACATTTGGCAAAGTACATTTATTGGACATCAAATGTTTAGAGAATATTCAGCGATTTGCATTTTTCTTTGCTCTCGATCCAAAATAGTTCGTCTTGAGGGAAGCGATGTTCGTGTGCAGTACACAGGGTGTTGGTTTACGATAAAAATAAGCTCTTCGGTCGCACTGATAATCGCATGGCTGTTCCAACAACGAGGCACTAGGCCACCACAACGGTAGGTATGTTGCATCTAAGCGTTAGTACCGCGTAAGGGCATACTTGTACTTGGCGATCGTCCCATAAAATGGTCAGGGTGGTAACGTTGTTCACGTGGAGAAGCAACTGGCGGTTAAAGAAACCGTCCGCCAGTGTCTGGTACTCGTGACACAGACAATAATGTAGTATATACCTGTTTTAAAAACATAAAAAATGAAATTAGTCTCACCATCAGATCTTTATTAAAATTATTCATTTCATAGCTAGGACAGTGCTACTGGGTGTACACAAGTGTTTGAAGGCGTGGCGAGGCAGGGAGGGGGGGGGGAAGTGGAGTACAAGGTAAGTAGCATAAAATAATAAATACATAGGGCTAGCTGGTGGCAAGTGGAAGGTAAGTGCAGAACAAGTGCTGGGAAGGGGGGGCTGTAGGATACTGAGACAGTCCCCCAGTGCAGGGTTGACATTGAGGCAGTGCAGGTTTTGAGGTGCTTCCGTAAAAGATAGATAGTGCGCGGTACAAAACAATATGCCACATAGAACGAACAAGTACAACTTAACCGTCTTTAAAGCCACTGTATAGTAATTAAATTGCGGTATAAACTCATCAAAAGTTACTTACATTATATTTGCATTTCCATTGTGTCTGTGTGTAGGGCAGCCCCGAAATACCACTCCTTCTATGCCGACATTACTTCTTCTAATGAACGTGGCTATCGTTTCTGAAATTTTATTCATTATCTTTTCTTACGTTATTGCACCACACCGCCAAAAAGTAGTCTTTCGGGATGGTCCCGGCCTGTCAAGGTCAAATAACAATAGAACCTTATACTGAGTCGTGGGCCATTCCGGCACCCGAGCAAAAAATCAAAGCAGCTGGCCTTCACTTTGAACGAGCGAGCACACATTCCTAGTTAGCTACAGTCAGTGTAAGGCTATCTTGTCTGCGTGCTTTGCAGCCCCAGAGAACCATAAATACGGAGACATTCTATATTTTTTGAAAAATGATTTATATTACTGTTTGGTTTAATTTAATGCGCAAATGAACAAGGTTGGATAGACACATTGCATGTACACTGAGCAATCACTTTTATTTACACATATTCAATGGGCCTGCGCCATGAGGAGACTCGAGAGCAAAGTCACAGGTGACACCCGGGTGGTTCGCACTACTGCACGGTGAAGGGAGGGGCAAGGGTGGAGAGACACATTGCATGTACACTGAGCAATCACTTTCAATTACACATTACATAGATACACATATTCAATGGGCCTGCGACATGAGGAGACTCGAGAGCAAAGTCACAGGTGACACCCGGGTGGTTCGCACTACTGCACGGTGAAGGGTGGGGCAAGGGTGGAGAGACACATTGCATGTACACTGAGCAATCACTTTCAATTACACATTACATAGATACACATATTCAATGGGCCTGCGACATGAGGAGACTCGAGAGAACAGACAATCAAATTATAATCATTTAAACCGTGATGTGTATTTCTCAATGAGCTCTGCTTTAGGTGGACATGGAACAGAGGCAATGTTGGGTGGCAATGCAGTTGTCCCCTGCATAGGTTCGTTCACAACTCCATGTATGTGCCTATCGAGGACATCTACGATAAGTCTCTCAATAAACTCATATTGCATATCCTCAAACACTGGTTTGATCACCCATTGTTTACTTCTTTTAGTGAAGGCCTTATTGTAGCGAAGCGTCCCTAAAGTTCCGGTCGTCCTACTTTGTTGACGGCCAACATTATGGTTATGTGCCAAGACCGCTAGAAGAGTCCGATTTATCATGCCCTCCATGCCAAAATGCAATCGTTTTGGCCTGTACTTTAGGCACATATTGTGGAACACCTCCAAATCTCCTGTGAGGCAGAATTCCGTGAGTCCTCTCAAATCTCTTGTTATAGTTTTATCAAATACAATCTTTTCAATGGCTTTGTGAGTGGGTGATGAAGGAATCAACCACTTCTTCTTTCGTGCCTCCTCTGTGGACAAATGGCCATGTTCACAATTGTGGAAATATTGGTTTGTCGACCAGCGGTGAACGTTGGTACAGTGCAGCATTATTGACCGCCATTTTTCCAGTAGAATTTCCAGCGACCCTTCACATGTTTTTGAGCTCCACCAAAGATGGTTGCTGATTGACTTGGACCACTGTGAAATACCTTGCATATCTTTTTTTTTACCTGCAGCCGACATTTTTTTATTGATTGTTTTTGCAAGATGCCATACGTCAAATTGGTGATTTATATTTTTGTTACTCTTCTCTCATTGTCTTGGCAATTGAAACGTGTCTGTCCGTGGCTATCAGGTCGATCACCATTCCCGCGATTGTAGTTCTTGCAATGATAGCTACAAAGCCAACTTTCTCCATGGCCACTGAGGATGTACTTTGTGACACCTGCACGACCACCGAACTCACAATTTTCTTACTTTCCATGTCCTGAAGTGGTAGGTGCAGTACTTGCTGAAAATCCTGGGCTGTCGCACTGTCCATCACCGGCTAGCCTGAATCGTTGCCCCGCGAATGTACTTTCAATAGACATTTTTTCCATTCTCCAAGCTTCGCTAATGGCTGGAAATAGATAATCGGTTTGGTATTTGTAGAACTGAGTTTTTCGCAATGAAATGGATTCCCACAAACTGAAAGAAATACTGTAACTTTTTAAAACTTGAACCACTAAAAAGTGCGGCCGCTGCACAAAGTAGATTGCCTGCTGGCAGTTGCCCCAGCATGGGTTGTGCAGACCATGAGAACGGATGATATTGTGTACAGGTGGCATGTATTTTAAGTTTAGTGCCTCGAATTGCACGAGTCACATTAATCAATGGCTCCCCACATACTTCCCCACCAACCCAATGCCCACATTTCATCATCATAATAATATCCATCAAACAACTATCGAATACAATGAATTTGGCCTCTTTCCTTATACTGTCACTCTGCATCCCAGCTGGTTCGGCCTGTAACGTTGAGGACATGTCACTCACATGAAAGGTACAATCTCTGATATCGTCTTCCGCTATGTTCAGTGATATTGATGGTGTTTCATTGTCGTCCATTTCATTCTCTTCCATTGCAACATCTGTTCCTTCTCCAGCAATGGGAGAAAAAAACAATTTCTTCAACTTTCTCGCGCTCTTAGTTTTTGCGGGTGTGGATTCTGTGAATTGATCTCCGACCTGCATCTGAACTACCAGGAGGACATTCACTATCAATGGCTGGTGGCGGATATGCTCCGTTGTCAATCACTTCATATTCTTCCCATTGCACGATGCATCTCCAGTCTCAAGTCCCTGCCAAAAGGTTTGACAAGCAACATCTCTCTCGTTCGCTTCACTGTCTGTGTAGATCTAGTTCGTACACCCACTCGCAACTAGAGGACAGATTGGAAAAGGATGTTCAGTTTAAACACAACTTACAGTATTGAACTATTAACAGTGAAAAACAACATAAATATAGTGACCAGGACACTAACCTTCTTTTGCTTTCTTTTCTTTGAAACTTTCTTGCCTCGAACTTCAACATCTGGACGCTGTTGCTCCGACTCGTGTGTGCATGTCTCCACTTCCTCTCGCGCTGCAACGACTATATTTTCATGATAAGCACATCCATCACTCACTGACGCTCCATCGACTCAGTGAAACATAGAACTTTCATTAGTATGTATAATAATATTGAAAACACAAAATGTACTTTGGGACCAATACCCATACGTACATCTCAATAGCAAAACACGAATAAACGCATTGTGTAGAACATTCAAACGACAATTATTAACGCATTGTTGATCTAGTTAGATGGAACTGTCAAGATCCATACCTCGGGCTCCGCATAGACTTCCATTGATGATATTATTGAAGATGACGCTTCAGCAACTCCCTGAAACACAGTAATTGCATTAGTATGGTTTTCTATTTTGTTAAAAAGAACATAAACTTTGTGCAGGCGTCAACGGCTCATCTAAATAGACCTGCACAAATGATCAGTTGTCTAAAATAAATAATGGATATCTAAATATGATTCAATTTGCTCCATCGTTGGAAGTGTCACCACCCAGAGATCTGCATCAACTACTAGGGGTGATGTTCTTGTAGAAGAAGCTCCGTCATCTCCCTGAAACATAGTACTTGCGTTAATAAAGAAGGAAGTATAGCGGATGTAATCACGTCATTTGATCTCGCTTGATCGAACTGTCAGTATCCATACCTCGAAATGCATAAGAACATCAAGGGACGCTGTAACTGCGGTGCACACTTCTGCAAGCTGTTGCGCCGACCCGTAACTGCATGCTCCCCCTTCTTCTTGGACTAATGCTCCATCGACTCCCTGAAACATAGGACTTTCATTAGTAATGAACACAATATTGAAAAAAGAAGACACATAGGAGGGCGACGACAGAAGGACATATCAATGGCTAAAAATGAAAGAAACATTGTGTGTAACAATCACGCTACAAGAATGCAAGATCTGATGATCTCCATCGATGGAACTGTCCGGAAACGTACCTCGAGCATCTGAGTGACATCAACGGTTGTCGTCAATGCGTTGGACTCCTCAGCATCTCCCTGAAAGACAGTACTTGCATTATTTTGGATAACAATAATTATAATTGAAAACAAAGACTAGA
Organism: Ambystoma mexicanum; assembly: GCA_002915635.3. Lineage (NCBI taxonomy): Eukaryota > Metazoa > Chordata > Amphibia > Caudata > Ambystomatidae > Ambystoma > Ambystoma mexicanum. The sequence goes on along the minus strand of CM010927.2, from coordinate 192,267,064 downwards.
GGACGAGTACTATGGTTTACCATTAGGTAAAATAATTACACGATAAAATTAAAACTACTGATTTACATGCCTAAAACAAGTCAGTGTCAGAATAGCTAAAGTAAGATTACCGATAGGCGCTTGAAGTGGCTGATGACTGCAATAACGACACGGATGGAGAATCTTCCGCCTTCATATTGAGTGGATACATAAATGGGGAAATTATGTTAGTTAATGCTACACACTACCGCAAGGCCGAGAGCTAAATCCGTAAACTTGACTCACCAGTGGAGGGATGTGGACGAATAGAGTGGAAAAGCGGTTGAGAGCAATTTACGCTTCGCTCGCGGTGTTTCTTCTTTATTAGCAATGATGTGGAGTACATGTCTGAGCTAAAGTGCCTGCTGCAGATGCGGTTATCGATCACCCCTCTTGTCCGCAAAGACTGCTAGGACTCTACTTTCTCTAGCTCAGAGGGTGGATATCCGCAATATCGGACCCATTCTCTTATCTGATCTATTGTCTTAGGGAAAACATGCATTATAGTACCTTCAGATTTGTTATGGGTCTTCGAAGGGCAACCGCCAATGGAACAGGCAGGCATTGTGGAAAGTTCTGAAAAGTAAAGATCAACAATTCTCTATGAATACCAATGTGTTAAAAATTAAATGACACATAAAAGGTTCAATGCAAGGTTCGTTTTGGTTCTTGGAACTATACACGTTATTCACATGCAGATAAGTATTTGAATAACTTTAAAAAAATAGAAAAATAATTTGACTAAACTCAGAACATGTGACTAGTTCCTTGCATGTACTGTCGTGAACGAAAAGAAAACATGGATGCAATTTGATGACTACTAGCAAATAGATATAAATTAAAAAATTGGACGCAAAATGATTATGGTACATGGCCTTACCTTGACGAACAAACAGTTAGATGCAGGGATCAGAGTAGTTTCTTGTCGTAGAACAGGGAGCAGTTCACAGGTTGCAAACTGACGAGTTTGCTGGAAGTGGTCACGGAAGTTCACAGAGACGAAGAGCAGATAACCAACACCTTCACGGGTTGACTAGCAAAGAGCAAAGAAGTTCTCATTAGAAATATGAAGTGGGTTATAAAGAATTCGAAACAGGGGTGTGTTTGTGAATGAATGACGTGTATATGCCTTTGATAGGGCGGGGGGTGGATTGGGGCAGTGGTCGTGCAGACAAGACACAGGAAGACTCGTGAATGGAGACACACTTATGTGGATTGCAGAGGGGCGTCCTGCGTGAGGGGGGATGCTTGGCAGGAGACACGGGGTCTGGAGGTAGACATGGGAACAACAACCCATGCTCTATAGACCACTTTGAAGTGTACATGGTCTTTGGCACCTCTTGGCCTTTATCGCTCCCTGACAGCTCCACTTGCCAGCGCAAGTACCCTGGTGCGAACTGCCTTTGATAGGGTGGGGGGTGGATTGGGGCGATGGTCGTGCAGACAAGACACAGGAAGACTCGTGAATGGAGACACACTTATGTGGATTGCAGGGGGCGTCCAGCGTGAGGGGGGATGCTTGGCAGGAGACACGGGGTCTGGAGGTAGACATGGGAACACAACCATGCTCTATAGACCACTTTGAAGTGTACATGGTCTTTGGCACCTCTTGGCCTTTATCGCTCCCTGACAGCTCCACTTGCCAGCGCAAGTACCCTGGTGCGATCTGCCTTTGATAGGGCGGGGGGTGGATTGGGGCGGTGGTCGTGCAGACAAGACCCGTTTGCCGCAGGGCCTCACCAAGGAGAGGCCATCTAACTGCATGTAAGAGGCAGGCTGCAGGATCTAGTACATGGAAGGCAGGGGGGTGAGTTTATAAATACCTCACCCTCCCAGGAGAATATATGGGGGTCATCTCTGTACCCGGTGCCCAAAAGGATGATTTATTATGATCAACCATATTGATTATTTACCTATAACCATGTTTTGTATCAATAAAATCCAACAGCCTTTTATTGCCAACGCTTGAACAAAGTGGTGTGGTAAGTATTTTCGGAGGAGGCGGCAAGGGCGGGAGGCTTGATGCCAACCCGCAAAATAATATATGTATGACTGCTGCATATGGGTTCAACGGTTATGTGGATTGAAGGTGGGTGGCCAGCGTGAGGGAGGATGCTGGCCGGAGACATGTGGTGTGACAAGACAAGGCACAGGAAGACTATTCAATGGAGACACACTAGATTCATTTAAAAAATCAAAACAACCATTCTTAAAATATATGTTGGGCTTTATTTTAGATCTTAATTTCAATTGAACATAAATAATAAACATTACACATTGTAAAGTTCGGTTGCAGCACATCCAGGGAAAACCCGCGGTATTGTCCACTGTCGCTGGGAAATATTGTCTAATGGCAAGTACCGCACAGGCAGGTATTACTCTCCGAACGCGGTGTCCGAGCCTCCCGTGAAGCCACCAAGTGAAGCAACGATAGGCCACCAGCCTGTACCACCTGTGAAAAAGAAAGATGCAAACTGTATTAAAATGACAAAACTTTCTTATCAATGTCGATTCAGGTAAAACATGTCATTTTGCTTTGAAAAAAAATATATCTAGAAAATGCACTATATGGAACAAATTTACATGCGTTCGAATGATATGTAGATGGAATTTTATATGTGGGAGACGACCATGAAATAGTAGTGGCATCACTGACATCACAACCAGAGTATACTTACTCGTTACTCCGATTACGCGGACGAACAGTGCCGCGAAGTTCGTGCATAAGCACCATCATCATCCTCAACACGGTCCGTGAGAGGCAGGCTTCCCTGAACTCTGGCAGCTCGGTGATGCATTGCGGACTTTGCTCGCCTTCCTGCAGACTTTGCTCGCCTTCCGAAATGTAGGCCAAGCACCCGGAATTTTCACGGCAGCAGCAGTTCTCCTCCTCAGTTGGCATTAGCTCACACCGATTGCACGTGCACCAGGTGGAGACGCCGTCCATGCGACATGGTCCAGGCTCTTCATCCGTTGACTGGTCCTCCCAACTGCCGTCCGAATCCCCATCGTTTCGCGTGCTTGCCTTTCCAGTAGTTCCTCCTCAGTGTACTCGGCTCGTACATATACGGCATTATTGTAGCCATTGTGTGGTAAAGAAAGTAAAATAATTTACCGAGATGGTACAGGTGTTCACACGGGCTACAAGCGGCGAAGGTAGCTGACCAGAGCACTGAAACGAGTCACAGAATACTCAAAGTAACACAGAGAGAGGAATGGAATCGAAAATCTGCTGCTGTGTGTTGTGAAACGGTCTGTTTATACTTATTGGGGAAGAGGCGTCCTGCCATTTCCATGGCGACACGTCATTAGCTGAGGCGCAGCGATTGTTGACACGAGACGTGCTTTGGCGTTGGGAAATGGGCAGTACGCGTCTGCTGATGTCAGGCTCAGGGGCGGGGGATTTGATTTAGTGCCGCAAAGGCAGGTGAGCCAGGTCGATGGGGCGAAATGATAGGATTATCACAAAATGGAGGCTGATTTTGAGTGCGATAATGGGCGAAAAGTCGGCTAACGTCCATAGGAAAGTTTTCTACGATCTACTGATTTATGCTTACAAACACATGGCCGACCCGTAGGGACAATAAAAAAAAAGTCCGGAACTATACTTTAAGTATACAAATATATATATATATATATATATATATATTTATATAGGTGGGTGAATAATTGTGTATATATGCATAACTATGTAGTATGGAAATGCTGATATAAAAAAAAATGTATATATAATAATAATAATAAGTTGCGGCTTACATACATATTTGTACTGTGAGTGTTGTCGTCTTTGTGAATGTAAATTACATTGCACTCTCACCTCCTTCTTCGATGATACTGCTATACAATCTATTCTAAGCATGTGAATCCATGAAAGATCCAATGCTGGAGAAGGGAGTAGTTTCTTACCTGTAACTCCATTTCTCCAGCGTTGGTATCTTTCATGGATTCACATGCGCCCACCGGCCTCCCCGGAATGCAATGTGCAAGATATGTACGTAAACCCCCCTTTCTCTTTGGAGGGGCCGAAATCTGACGGGACCCGCAGTGGCAGGGCTTATATACCATTACGTCCAACGGGGCGTGCGTGGGCGGCCCCGGAGAGGGCGTGGATGGGGATAGGACACACAAGTGTCGGAAGTTTTTTCCTATTGGAAACGACTATATATGTGTACCGAGGGTTCCCAGTTTGACGACGGGGAATATTCTAAGCATGTGAATCCATGAAAGATACCAACGCTGGAGAAATGGAGTGACAGGTAAGAAACTACTCCCTAATACATGTTTTATAGACCTGTCACAGAAAGTACACAAAAAACATTTATAAAAGGCAATGTTTAAAAAAAATCTTTTTCGAAGTCTACGCAATAAAATGAACATGAGTGTAATTTCATTTCTCAGTCATAAAGGGCAGTACACGGGGCCAGTCCTAATTGCTGTAATCTTGAACGTTTGAATATACCCAACCAAAAACAAACTGTGCAAAAAAGGCACTTGCCTATAGTCATTGTTTGACTCAGATTTATAGATTGCCGTTCATGGTATTAAGAACAACATATGGACATTAGAATGCCGGGTAGTGACCTTTAGACATTGCTGGCCTTGCAGGCCTTTGACATTTAGCTGGATTGGTCCTGTCTAGGACCTCTTCTACCCAAATAGTCTAGATGAAGTAACAGAGCAGGCAATGGGCTAAGGAATGGATAACAAATGTGAGACAGGCTTTTCACTGAAGAGACCCCAGAACTATTCAATTAATGAACACGATCTGTCTGTAAGAGTCACTATATTGTCTGGTGGTTAAGCCAGTATACTAGCCTCTGGTTTCACTATCTCTAATTTGATCATTTACCCAGCTGTTGTAACGCACTCATTACGCTCTTTATTGTAGATAGAATATATACATGCATCAGGCTGATACTATTTTAGTATTTCGAACCATTCGTTTTTGTTGAAGGTAGGTTGTTTTGTAGCTCAACAAATGTCACTATCAAATGCATGTATTAGCACAAACAACCTCAATGAGGAAAGTCAGAGCTAGCCTTGCCAGGATTGAGTACTGTGGCACAGGATAAATGAACACAGTTATCAGCAGAAAGTGCTTAACTTACTGAGCTATCTTCTTAACCATGGCGGCATTCAAACCTATAAAAATGCATTTTAACTTTTGGTTATTGTATGTGATCATTGCTATTACATGTGACCAAAAAATTCAAAGAAAGATGAACATGCTACATATGTTGTGCTATAGTGATTGCACAAACTGGATTTGTTTTGTTTGCTTGTGAACTTATATAGTGCTATGAACCCTTAAGTATCTGCGTGGTGCTCATTTATCGCCCTTGGAAGGATGAAAGGCTGAGTTTGAACCTGCTAGGATTCGAACTTGTGTCAGCAGGCTCTGCACAGACATCAAAGCAAGTGCTCTACTGGCTGAGCTATCTGACCGGCTATAATAAAGCGATCATCGATTGCATCATAGGTTACATTGATTAGATGCAAACTTAGTTGGCATAGCCTCATCAGCGAACAATACACTATTATGACTTGCTTAAGTCATGTCGAAAAAAAAGATGCTGACATCAAGTACGTGAAACAGCAGAGGGCCTGGTTTACATAACGTTTTTCAATGGGAAGCACCCATTGAAAACCGCTTTGTAAATGAGGCCCAGAGTCTCCCAGTAGCAGAGTTGTGATTTCAATGTGCTTCTGAGAGGGTCATGATGGGAGCTGGCTATAATTGTACTCCTTTGTAGTTAGCCTGCAACCTACAGCCTACATTTTTAGGGTGTGCTACTGGATGCCAGGCTAATGGCACCTGCGACAAGCTTCCCCTCACCCACACTTTAACTTGTGTGATGCAAACACGTATGTACAGAGCAGAATGCATTTCGTTCTTGCACATGACTGCCAAAATGGAGAGACAGGGAGGCAGTGCCCCTGCCATACCCTGCGAGGCCCCCATGCACTGCAAGGCCTGGGGCAGTTTGCCCCTCTGGCACCCTCCTCGTGACGGCTCCGCCTGGGTCAACAACTCTGGGAATTTGGACAAGAATCAAACCCGTTTTTAGCAAGAGGTTGGGCTCCTCTTTGAATGGCATCATTTGCTCCAGGCTCAGGCTTCATTGATGAAGAAGCCCCTATATTTGGCGGGTATAGACTTCTCTGTGGCGTTTCACAAGGTCAATCGAGCAAAGCTTTGGAACAAATTCTCCACCTAGGGATGTCTAAAGGTCGCTACCCAGCATTCTAATGTCCATACATGAAAACACGCAAATTCAAATTAGACTCAACAGGGAAGGCTCCATTACACAACCTATTGCTACTCACCATGGATTCAGACAAATGTGGGCTCTATGTGATTGCATTGAGAATGTTTAATTGTGGCAGAATTCTTTGTTTTTTTTATAGGACATTTTACTGCAAACGTATGTGGGGGGAGATTGCCTGCAGCCCCCCTCCCAAACCCCCCTTTATTATTACCCTAACCCACCCCCACCACATACATTTGCGGCACCCTGCGATGGAAAACATTTGATGAATTCTCCCAGAATGGAAAATCCAAGGAAAATCCAAGGATCTTCCTATCCCGGGAATATGTCCATATCACTTAAAGCAGCTAATGCTTTCCCTCGCGTTTAGGAACAGTTTTGATTCAACATCTAGCTTATTCCAATGATTATATTCTTTTAGCTCAGACCCCAATAGGTTTACAGCGCTCAACGGATTCCCTTACATCGCCTGAATCTGGATATACAAATTAACTCCCTTAAAACAAAACGCTTCATCACTTCTGGTAAAAGAACAGCTAATATAAATAACTTTAAATGGCACCTTAACAGCTTAGAGGATATTGATAGTTGAAAATATTTAGGTTATCGGCTAAAACTAAAATATAGCAACAAAATGGAACTGAAAGACATGAGTTCCCAGATGACCTCAACTGTAGCACAAATGAGAAGACTTAACCAGAAGTATGGGAAATCCTACAAGTCTAAGGTTACTCCTGCCTTGTAGCAGAATTCAGTGATGCAGGTTTTCCATGGTCAATGGGGGCGGGGAAACTACGGGCCGTTTCATTCATCTTTCAACTGGAGTTCCTGTGGCTATTATAAGATATGAAATTGCTCTTGTGTCCAGGGAGGCCATAGTGAAATAGAGGACTTCTTCCGTCTACTAGTAAAATTCTACTACAAACACCTGAATGTGGGATTTGTTTGAATTAGTAATTTTGTCCTGTTTTGAACCAGTGGACTCTCTATTTTAAGGAACTATTGGGCATAATACATGCTTCTTAAGATGATATGCTACAATGCCCCCTAAGAGTAAAAAATAAGTTATGGCTCCATGGGAAGAGGAAAACAAACATAAATTACACTTACCAGTAAAACATGACATGAAAGGCAGAACCAATTGTTATCTTACAGGAACCATATTTATGAGAATAATATTCAACCTTTTTCCAACTAGAGACATTCTCAGGGCTAGAAATAAGTGGGTGTTCGCTTTACGGTGTAGTTGTTTCTGTCAAAAAGAGGAGAAAGTACAGACTCCAATGAAACTATTTGTAGAGTGTCCAAATCTATTACCTATAAGGGAAAGGTATTTCTCTAAGTATGCTTGCACACCAGAATCCTTGTATAGTGAGTAATTTCTGGTGCAGAATTTTACACAGTACTTATACTCCGCTTAGTATAGCTGCTATTTTGTATATAAAATACATTTTAAATCATAGCTTTTCCTGACGACTGTGAGAAATATTTCAATGTTATTTAATATTATACGTTTTTGCATCTGATTATCCTGTTAATTTTCATAAATGTTCTTATTTAATTTTCTTTACCTGTAAAGTTTTTTGGTAAACCATAAACAATACAAAACAATATCATGGCATATTGAACGTTTATGGGCAGTGAGTACTAACTCTGGATATGAAAGTACGATTTTGGCAAAAAATAGATAATGCAAAATCAGGACAAGCATTGCTCTCTGGGCCTCCTCTCTGCTAATCAGTGATGAACAAAGGACCCCAAACCTTTCTCTTCACCGCCCATCATTATCTCTGCCCTACCAAAATACACCCTGCCCATTAAGGATAGAGTGCCTGCACTGTAATGTCACTTTCATGAAGCTGTATGCACAAAATAAACCAGCACTGCTGCCTTATCCCTTTTATGAAGCTGAGCCACAGTACGTGTCTGCTGCATTACCTCATTCGACTGGAAGCTACTTACATGCAGCTGAGCCAGAGTTCATTATGAATGATGCTGCAGAGGCTGCTGAGCTGAGACGAGGAGTGCTGCCTCATACATGAGAGTGGACATCAACCTCAAAGTTTTACACTTCTGTGGCACGTTGCTTGTAACGTGCACCTCACATTTGTCTCCGTGTCAATGATTAGTGGCCTGCTAACTACCTGCATTCTATGTAACCCTCCCACCTCTGGTCCATAGACCGTTCACTCCCTTCCTAACCTGAGACTGGGCGATCTACTCCCCTCGTTTCCTCCTCTGGTTGCTGTTAGACCCATGCAGCCAAATGGCACCCTATACCCCCAGTTGTTAGATCACTGCTCCATTGTATCTCTGCTTCCCTCACTGTGCCCTTGCCGCTAAGTCTTGCAAAGTGCTCAGTTGCTTCCAGAAGCTAGGTCGATGCTCAATAATAATAATAATAATAATAATAATAATAATAATAATAATAATAATAATAATAATAATAATAATAATAATAATATTGATACCAGTGACACACACACAAACTCCTGTCTCCAGCCTGAGGAGGGGCACGCGCAGTGCAAGATCATGCAGATATCCTGAGCTAATGCAGATTAACATTGAGAGGGCACTCTTGCCTCAAAACCTTCCTCTTTGCTTCTGCTTTCTCTCCCCCTCTCCCCTGCTAAATTCCTGACTGAAATTGCACTGAATCTGCAACTGGGCCACTCTCACCGATCTCGGTCCTTGGCCCAGCCACTCTCCCCTTGCACTGCCTACCTGGCAACCCATGCACTGAGGGACTGTCTCTGTATCCCTACAGCCCCCCTTCCCAGCACTTGTCTGCACTTACCTTGCACTTGCCATGTACTTGCGCGATCTGAATGACACCTGGCCTAGTAGGATCGTTTTCTGTCTTCCCTTTGTTCCCCCTCCCTGCCTCGTCGCCCCTTGAAACACTTGTGTATAGGCGCGCTACAAATACCATACCATATTATATCATATCCACGAGTGTGTTTGCCTTGCCTCTCAGGTCAGTGACTTGCATGAGATCCCCTAGCTGTTAAAAGTTCAAGTTTATTTCCCATCAGCTCCCTTAAAGTGCAGTGTACATTCAATATTTGTTCCTCGATTAAAACCTTTGGACATGTAATCCATAAATAGTACTTTTTTAATGCAACCCTGCGATATCTTGTTGCATTGCATGCGGGGAGGTACTTCGATATTCAATTCTCTGTAAGGCAGCAGAATGTATCAGATGAACAACCTTTTCACTTAGCACCCTAATGCAAGTTACAAATGCTCTGATGTGGCGCCCTCTATTTCCTAACAGGAAATGGACTTGCAACATTCACACCTCTTCCACACACACTTGTACACATACATACACACGTCCAAGCACACTGAAATATTCATAAGCTGACGCGCACACAAAGACACAAACTCACACGCACTGCAGGTACATGCAAATATGCATGCATGCAAACAGTTGCTTTTGGTTCAAACTTACCTTACGGCAATTGGATTCAGAATTGGCTCGTCAGTTCAATCTCTCCAGCGGGGCAAGGCGGCCAAGCCGGGCAGTTCCCCTGCAATATGGCACTCTTAGCTCAGGCATAAGGCTGGCCAGGCAAGGCAACAATCATTGATAGCTACGTGCTGCAGTACTATGACAGGATAGCATGGAAGGCACAGGTGGAACTCTACCTGCGATGTATCTAAACTGTGTTGCAAAGCAACCTTATTGGGACGGTGTGCCAGCTGAACCTTTCACAGTCGTGCTTTCGTTGAGTAGATACGCAGGATAAGTAATACGATTTCAGGATTATAACACAACACTTTGGGATGGGTGGAAACCCTTTATTTTTGTAGTATTATTTAATGAAAATTACAGAGAAAACAATGCAGTGTTGGCACAAAGATGTTTACAAAACTTTTTTACATTGATTTACAGAGCGGAGGACCAGTGTCCTTAGCAAAGGGTGAGAGGGTGTGGATATAAAACCAGATGATGCAGGGGAGGTAGAAACTTGAACCAGGGACAAGGGCAGTAGAGCATGATATAGGAACGGGATAGTGGAGAAAGTGCTGTAGGGTGAAGGATGAGGGGTAAGTGCCGTGGGGTTGTCCTAGAGAGGTAGGGGGAGAGGAGAACAGGAAGATGTGGTTTTGTAGAATGCTATGCAAGTGGTTCCGCAGAAAGGTGGCGAGCTAGGAGGTTGGATTTATATAGAGATGGAGTGGGAGTAGAACAGAGAGGGAGAGGTTCCCAGAGAAATTGAGTGAAGAGAGGAAGAGAGTCGTAACGAGAGGGAGTGCAAGTGGCACGAGAGTTTGCAAGAAGGTGAGCCGAGGATGATCATAGGGAGCGAGGGGGTGAGAAGAAGGGAGTGAAATGGGCCGATAGCTAGGGTGGGGCAAGCCTGTATATAGTTTTGAAGATGATGAGAATGAGTTTATACTTTTCCCTTTGTCTCATAGATAAACAGCCTAACTGACGATATGCTGTCGAGGTGAATTAGAGAAGTTTGAACGGTGTACGGGCAGCAAAGTTGAGCACTCTGTTGAGAGGTGAAAAAGTATAGTTGGGAAGGCCATAGAGGAGACTAGCACAGTAGTCACATAGAGAGAGTACTAAAGAGGAAGTTAGGTGTTTAGCAGTGTTAAAGGAAAGATGTCTTATTTTTGTAATTTGACGAGATTAAGTCTGGCCAAAGTGGTAGATTTGGAGATGAAGAGCTAGAAGTCATGAGATGGGTTGAAGACCAAGGTTGCGAGCAGTAGCAGAGTTGGGAAGGTAGCCAGGAGAAAAGAATAGAAGAGGGTCAGAGGAAGAATTAGCCTGTTAGGATGGGAAGTAGAGAACTTCAGTCTTAGTGGAGTTGAGCATGAGCATGTAAGCGACTTCAATTCAACACTACAGCTAAGTCAGTGCCTAGTCTGGGATGCTGATGGAAGCCCTTATTGATGTATTTTTATGTCCAGTTCATTTACTCTGGATGACAACCCTTATATAACACCCCTCTCTCAGAATCCCCCCGACCCCGCTGAGCCAAGAAGTAGGTTTGTTTTGCAAATTTAAAAGGTTTATTTGAAAATTAAACAATATATATCTATCACACTTTTATGGTAAATCAACATTTGATAGCACACTTGTGAATATGAGCAGTAATCAGCAATAGGTAATCCTACAGTAGCACAGTACTTGGTTACTTATAAATAGGAACATAAGAATAAGGTGGCAGAGAATGCTTTATATGGTTCAAGGAAAGCAAGGTGAGACAAAATGCAACACAGAAATAACCTTCATATGATTTCAACTAAAAGATAATATGATCACTTTTTCTTGAACAATTCACCCGCCCCCCCCTCTCTGCAAGGTAAAGAGATGGGAGGAAAGCACACAGTTCTCAGGAATGCAAACAATATAATTCAGTTCCCCCTAACAAGCTTAGAGGAGAACAGGTAGGAGTTTTAAACACAGGCAAAATCCTTTTATGTGGTTACAATTAAGTGAAAAATATGCTAAAAAGGCTTTTAATTCCCTATAGGAGGTTCAGGGTAGGTGATAGCTACTTTGTATTAGTTCAGGATCACTTAAGCAATGATTGACAGGTTGCACAAGAATTTCAGCAAGGCAAGCAAGGACAAATATTTTTCCGGCCGATTTAGTAAAGGTAGTTTTTCGGATTTAAAATTTTAAAGCTCAGAATGACAGATGACAGTTTTCAGTTTTAAAAATGACAGAATGGCACGATTCTAGGAGGCAGTTCTAGTAGGCTAAAATAGTTTGGATTAGATTATTTTAAACTAAGAGATTGGTTTTGGCACAGTGCTAGCTGGGTACTCACACTAGATTTTGGACAGGAATGCGACTTCGTCACCGATCGGGTCAGGATTGGCTGGACTTCTGCTAGCAGTTCTTCACAGCGATCTGGCTATTGTTCTCTCTGGTTCCTGATACAGCACTGCTTTCTGGATACTGCTACAGGTTCTTGCAAAAGTTCTTGGCAAAGAATTCAAACAGCTCGCCCGGCTGTTGAATAGTTTGGTTGGTTTTGAGGCCTGCTGAAGAGGATTCAGCTTGTGGATTCAGGCCTCTCTGCTACAAATTCTGGAGTTAATTTCTGGTCTCTGGACATTAATGGATTTGAAGTCTGGATCTCTGGGTGTGAAGTCTGAAGTCTCCCGGCAAAGCGTCCCGCAAGAAAGTGGAAAGTGAATGTCCCTACCTGGGTTTCAATGTTCCTTTTATGTGTTTTGAAAATGGGTGTGTGCCTGGGCCTAGCTAAGCCTGCCCCTCTCACTTATCATTGGCCAAGCTTTCCTCTCTCCCTTGATTGGGGGAAAGAAATGGAGTGTCAGAGTGATGCTGCAAGTTTTATGGTCAGAGGAACCTCCCCTTGTCAAATTGCACACAAATCTATTTCTGATCCAAATACATATTTATCTATGTACCATTTTTCTAATATTATAGGTCCAGTTAACATATTTTCTGTAGCGCCAAACCATCCGATCCCTGTCTTTGTGCGATGTTGTGTCCACTTATGACAGAATTCTCCCCTTTTCATCCAGATAACGACCTATAAACCTTTCCAGATTTTACACAAATGTGTACCAGGTATATGGGTTTCAGATGATAAAGTGTCAGATTTTTAACATGCATACATTTGGAGTAACAACCCTTTTTTCCGCTACTATCCCCAAGAACATACCACAGGGTCCTAACACCTCTTAAAATGTGCACAGAAAAATCACAAAAATGATGATGTCATTTATATAATTTTGACAAGTCCGCACTGTGAATTATCCATCTTTTTAAAATCATGCTCTGGCCCCAAAGGGGTGTGGTTTTCCAAAGCACATGGTGGAATTTCTGGTTTATCCACTTCCCCAAAGCTCAGCTGGCTCTCAAATGCACTGCCCCTCCCAGTTTCTCCCAAGAGGAAGCCATTTTACAACCCCCCCCAATATAACATGTGCCTGAGTCCAGGACAGGGCTTTGTTCAACTTCCTGCAGTCTGCAGGTACCACTCCCCTAATTCAATCAGGGAGGTGTCACCTCCTTTTGGTGGGGGCAGCAGGATGCAGCCAGGTCTGGGAAGAGTTGTTGAGCCAGTTCAACTCCTGTCGGGGGTAGTTGTCAGGCAGAATTCAGCTAAATGTCACTTTAGTTCCCAGTTTTCTACATTCAAATCCAACTTACAATTTTTGCACATGCAGCTAGAATGCTGATTCTAAGTTCAAAACTATGACATTCAAACAATTGCAACCTATGTGACACTCACAAGTAGGTCACTCATTTATTCTAAACATTTCGATTTTAGTGGCTTTAAACCCAAATTCACTTAAGCTGCTGACATCCCCAGCTATTTTTTATATATACATTAAATAATTACTTCCTTCAAGTCATTTCAGAATATAGTTTTACATTGTATCCACCTCTTAGCAAGTCTTTCCTTGGCCTGGTTTGGGTTCATTTGTTCAGTTTTACACAAAAGTCTGGTGGTTTTAAAACACCGGCTTTCTGATAGTGGTGAGCACCAGTATTGCATCCATTTTTGACATTAAGAAAATGAATTCCCCACAGTTCTGGGTTGCTTTTGGCAATCAGCATTGCCATTCCCAATGGTTTCAGGCTACTGTGTGTGTAGCCCAATGGTGGTTTTAGGCCGTGCCCTCCTGTGCTCACAACATAGGCAAAAATGGGTGGCAGCCTATTCTTCATGTTTTCCCTGTGCACTCTCTGGGGAGTTCTGGCCATCATGATGTTGTCAATGCCAGTACTGCACAGTTTTATGGTAGGGTTTGGCTGCATGGGTAAAAACATCCCACAAGCCCGCCTCTTGCGATGGCCATTCTGATCTTTCACTGATGGAACTCGCAAGATCTGGGATGTTCGCCTCATATTCTTCCAGTTCCGTAGATGGCACAGTTCAGCATCTTTTCTTCCATCCGGTTGGATCGATCGGTTTTCCTCGCCTGTCCTGATGGGAATATTGGGCGGTACCCCGGGCCCCTCGGATCTTAGCTCCTGGTCCACGGGTCGTCCTCCTTAGTCAGTCTCCATGGTTTCATCTCTCCTAGGATGATAAAGCAAAAGCGGCAATACCTATTCATAGACATTTTTCCACCACTATTGATATAGTGGGGCGGCATATACATTTTATACATCAGGATACATTTTTCAGTTTTATTTTAAAACAAGATATAACATGAAACATTTTTTTTCCAATCATAATATTTTAGAGACTATATGTGGGATATTTTAAGATGGGACTGAATTACTCTGGAGCGGCCCCCTCTGGGAATCCAGAGGATTCCTCCAGTTGTTGCAGAGTGTGCCTGGGATGGCAACACTTTAGCTGATTAATATGGACCCACTTGTCTTCCCCTTCTGCAAGACTACCTTTGGGGATGCGGATCTTATACGCTACAGGGGAGATTTTGTCTATAATTTCAAACGGTCCCTTCCACGTAGGCAAACATTTTCGCTGTTTGGCCTGGTTTCTTTGGAAATTGTATAGATAGACCCGATCTCCCACAGTATATCCCTTCCTGGTGGTCTTCAGGTAGTAGTGGGTTTTCATGCTGTCAGCTGATCTTCCTAGATTCCACTGAGCATAGGCAAAAGCATGCTGAAGGTGTTTCCTTAAATTCTCCACATACTCATGGGTTGTGGAGGCATTTATCAGTGTCTGCTCTTGGGTCCTGTAGAGCAAACGCTGGGGAAGCACCATCTTGCGTCCGGTCATCAACTCAAATGGTGACATTTTAGTTGCAGATGAAGGGGTAGATCTGATGGCCATTAGGACCAGAGGTAATCGGATATCCCAACTTGGCCCTGAATATGCCACAAACTTTTTTAAGATGCTCACAATGGTTCGGTTGTATCTCTCCACTGCTCCAGAAGAAGCTGGCCTGTAAGCAATGTGTAGCTTCCTTTAACCACCAGTATCTCCCACATCTTTGTCATTACTTCACTGGTGAAGTGGCTACCTCTGTCTGACTCAATCCTTTGAGGTAGACCAAAACGGGAAAAGATGTGGTTAATCATCAGGGCAGCTGCTGTTTCTGCCTTGCAGTTTGGAGCCAGGAGACATTCCACCCACGTGGTAAACAAGCATGTAACAGTCAACATGTACTTGTTTCCTCTAGACGAGGGAATAACAGGGCCTACGAAGTCGATTTGCAAATCTGACCATGGCAGTGCCATCCCCCTCTTTTGGAGAGACGCACGGTGTGTGAGGGATGATGGCTGAAATTGCAACCTCTCTTAAGATCTCAAGTGTTGTGTGAAACCCCCTATGACCGGCGGTGGCCGCATCATGGGCGTGACTTAACATCAGGCTTCGGAATGAGGTAGGGACCACCCACTGATCATGGCCAGCTTGGGATTTCCTTACCAACAAACTATCTTGGATTCGGAACATCTTTGGACATTTCATCAACACTCTTAGGTCCTCTTTCCCAATGTAATCGGTATCCGTCAGGGGAAAGTTCTCAGGGTCCTAAATGTGTTGGTAAAACTTACCAATTATTGGATCCCCTTTCTGAGCTGTAATCAAATCAGCATCAGGGGTCTCCTTACTCCATTGTGCAGTTGAAAGATCATTGTGAGCATTTATCTGGGACCCAGTGATAGCAGTGACCTGGATTTCCCCCAACAGGGACTCTATTTCTATTACATCCACTTGGATGGCCCCGGTTTTGGCCAGCTGATCAGCTAAGTCATTTCCAGTTTCGTCTGGTCCCTCTACTTTGGAATGACCCTTGATTGTTTTCCAGTTGATGGTCATCCCATTCGATGTGACCAGATCATCAATATTTTGGATTAACTTCCCATGTTTCAGGGGTTTGTTAATAGCACATAACATGCCTCTGGTTTTCCAATTAACCAGGTGCTCCACGAACCCGTTCCGTACATAATCCGAACCTGTGATTATGTCCAGTTCGTGGAGTTGATGTTGGACAGCAGTGAGGATGGCCTGATGCACAGCCATCAACTCTGCCATCTGGCTACTTCGGGGACCAATTTTGTATCCAGCGGAGGGTTCTGTAAACTCCTTCACCCATGCATTCCCTACGCCGGCCACCAGTATTTCTCCCCGTTGTTGTCAACATGGTAAGAGCATCCATCCACATAGACAGTGGGCATTCCCTCACACTTGTCTTCTTCAAAGACTTTGTGTGGGGAATTAAGGTATGCCTCCATGTTGTCCTTGATTTTTAGACTTTCGTCCTCGAGACAGTTTTCTCTGGCACAATCATGCAAGTCAGCCAGACCTTGCGCGAGGGACTCTTCTTGTTTTGGCCATATCTGACCTCCACAGGAAAGCCTTGCATTGACAGAATCCAGGAAGTAATTCGGGAATTACTCACATTTCCGGGGCCGGATTCTGTCACTTTGGAGATATTGCAGAGGCTGGTGCGGAGTCTCCACTATGATGTGTTCCCCCTGGATAAATGGGCGGTAATTCTTCAATGCCCACACCGTTGCCAGGAGTGCCTTCTCACAATCGTTGAATTTTTCCTCCACAGAGGATAAAGTTTTGCTCGCATAGGAGATTACTTTATTGACCTTGTCAAACTTTTGGTATAATACTGCCGTCAAGCACATATTAGAGAACCCTGTCTCCAGGAAGAACTCCTTGTTTCTGACAGGGTAAGCTAGGCAAGGCGCTTGTGAGAGGATTCTCTTGAGTTGTCTTACTGCCTCGGATTGTTCTGGAACCCATTCCCACTTGACCCCCCCCTTCAAGAGATGAATCAGGGGTCTGGTGATCTCTGCGTAGCCCTCAATGAACTTTCTGCTGTAATTAGTCAGTCCAAGGAGCCTCCTTAGTTACCGCAGAGTTGTGGGGTCTTTCAGTTTCTGAAGTGCTTCCACTTTCTTTTCCTGGGGACAGAGATCCTGAGGAGTAATCTCATGCCCTAAGAAATTAACACAGGTTCTACACCACTGTGCTTTCTGAAAGGAAAGTTTTCCTCCGGCGGCCCTCAACTGTGTCAGAACATAACGGATCTCCGCTATGTGTTCCTCCACAGATGAACTTTTGATGAGGACATCATCTACATAAGCCATGTTACCCCTCGCACCCTTGTCGGGCATGGCCTTGTGTAGGAAAATGTTGAATTCGTTGCCGGAGTTGAGGTATCAGAAAGGAGTTCGGGTCCATGTGTACTGCTGGCCCCCAAAGGTAAAAGCCAGATTGTATTGGTCCTCCCTACTGACAGGCACGGTCCAGTATCCATTGGTCAGGTCTATTGCTGTGAATACCTGTGACCCCTGAATCTGGGCCAGCCCTTGGTCAATGTAGGGCAGAGGCCATCGGGAAGTATGGACCCGTTTGTTGAGCTCCCTAAGGTCGGCACAGAGTCTCCACTGGCTGTTTGGCTTCAATATTCCCAGCACCAGATTATTGAAAGTGCTGTGTACTGGACGGATTATTCCCCGGGACTCAAGGTTCTTAATTATTTCAGTAAGGGACTCCATGGATGCGAGAGGCAAGCGATATTGCTTCACAAACACTGGAGTCATGCCCGGGTCTGTGGGAATTGTTGTTGTGTGGATGTCGGTGCGACCACAGTCATATGAGTCTACTGCAAAGAGATCTTGGAAATCCAAGAAAACCTGTTTCAACTTTTGCTTCTGTTCCAGAGTCACACAGGCATCAGCTAGGTTGACTCTCTCTTCCACCATCTGCCTGAAGCCTGGAAAGACTTCTGGTTTAGCTATCTCAGCGGCCTCCTCCAGCTGGGTGGAGAAGTCCCTGGTCAGGGTGCTGATTTGGACTGGAGGCTTCAGGTGGGAAAGGCAGCCCTCATGGACCTGGAAAATCACCTCATCCCTTCTAAAGTCACAAGTCACGTCTTCCTTACCATAAGGGCAAGAAGTGTACACCAGGAAGTTCCCCCCATGCCGGGTGAAAGTCCTGTCTGGTGTTGTATTGTCCTCACTGTCACTGTCAAAACAGTCCTTGGGGATTGGTCCTAACAGTTCATTTCCTAAATCAATGGAGAAATGTCGGTCATCAACCGCCATTCCAATAATGGTGCCTGCGGCTAGAGTAATACTCTTTAAGTCGCTGTTATCCACCTCTATTGGAATGGTGTCATGTTCTATGTTGACTAATGGTGTTGGGTTTACCCCTAACACTTGCTGTTGGAGAGAAGCATTTAGATGAATATAAGCATCAGGCAGGGGCGTTGCTAGGTGGGGCTAAGGGGGCTATAGCCGCTGATCTTTTGGTTGTAGCCCCGGATAGAATCTCAGGAGCTACAGACAAAAGACTAGCTAGCCCCCAGCCCCAACAGTTCCGACATCAGCTTAGCCCTGGGTCTTTTCCAGACCTAGCAACTATCAGGGTTTTTCAATTTTTGTCCTCTTTTAACTTTCACTTCCAGGGAGAATTGTCGGGTCCTTTCTGGGATGGTGACTTCCTCTTTAATCTGAATTTCAACTGCATAAGGTAGCAATTGAGCTGACCTAAATGCTTTTTCTGAATCATCAAAGCCCATGGGATTATCCGCTAACCGGGACCAAGCTTTGAAGTTTATTAGGTCCAAATTAATGGCAAAGCGATTGAGAATGTCACTGCCTAAGTAAAAGGCGGCAGTGACGTCTCGCACGACCCAACAATTATGGACTATGCTCTTGTTGCCAATGGAGATTTTGAGCATACACCTGCTTGGCAGGAGATGTTCGGAATTGGGTGCTTCCAGGTCCATTTCCCATTTATCTATCAGTTTGAATGTGGGAATGGCTGGATCTTTTGGGAGTTGGCGGAACATGGCTTCGCAGATGAAGCTCTTACCGTTGTTCACACACACTCGGGCGAGAACAGAGTCCTTCCCATCATTTAACTGAACAGGGATGAACAACTGCTCTCCAATTTGCTGAATATCAGCCGGGCTCTGAGCTGATTTCACATCTTTCTGGACTATAGGAGTGGGAGTGTCTGATTGTGGATTGGTAAAGAATTTCAGAGTGTTTCCTTCCAGTGTGGAATACCACCTTAAACTGGAAGGAAGGTTGATTTTCAGAAATAGAGAGGACCCCCCATCACCAGTCTGTTGTCCTACTGCTATTACTGTCACGTCTGGAATTTGGTTGTTCTGGAAGTGAAATTCTACTTGGTCAGATTTTTGTTCAACCATGTGGCAGGTGCCGTTTAAACTAACATGGTTGACACTCTGTTTTAATTTTATTGGTCGGCTAGTCTGGGTCCAGAGGACCTTGTTTACACAATCTATTAGGGGTGACAACCTTCTCAGGAGGTCATTCCCTAGTAAAGAAGGGGTGCCCTCTGGAGTCACTACTATGACCGGGTGTTTCACCTTGTGTCGCCCAATTTTAATGTCCAAGTCTGCAGTCCCCTCGATGGGAATTTCCTTCCCGTCAAAGTTCTGCAGTTGTCCTGGAAGAGAGGTGAGAGGAATACGGTAATTCTTCCTCCTTCCTGCATTTAGTTCATCAAAGGCCCTTTTGGACAGAAGGGTAGCTTGGGATCCAGTGTCCACCAGTGCCAAAATTGTACCCTGCCCCTGTACTTGTACCGGGCATAGTATCTTCCCTCCTTCTCCTCAAGGGGGCACAGATAATGCACATTTTTGGACAACTGCTGGGCTAACTTTCTGGTTTTGGACATGGCGAGAGAAGAGATTTGGGCAGAATTCTGTGAAGAGCCTGGGGAATCTGAAAGAAAAAGTTGGCAACTGGAAATGGTTTCGGGTTCTGGTCCGCCCCCCCCTTTTTAGAGGCAGTCACCAGGATGGGTTTGAACCAGGGGTTTTTGGTTTTGTTGGTTCTGGGATAGAATGATGGGCGGCGACAGCTCAATCCCCACATCTACCCAGTCTGGATTGGAATCTCTTGGAACCCATTTTTCCTTGGGAGGAGTTCCCCCATCTCTGAAGGAGAAGATCCTTTTCCCAGGATCTTCTGAGGATCCCTCTCCCTCAAATTGGAAGACCTGTACCTCCTCGACAAAGTGGGTCTGTTTGGGTCCTTTGTTTCTCCTACCCCCCCTCTGCTCCTTGGGAGGCAGGCTTTCAGGGGCAGGAGATTTTGTTTCCGGTTCCTGGTTTTCCAGGGGCTGTTTACAAGTTGGGAAGGAAGCTTCCTCCAAGGCTTTACACCCCTCTTCCCCTTGTGCCTCCTCCCTGGGAACTAGTGGGTTATCGGGGTGCTGCCCCCGTCATTGTTCTGGAGCACCAGGTCCAGAGTTTGGGGCATTCTGCGGTGGCATGCTCATCTGAGGGTTCTGTTGAGCCCTCAGTATGTGACCCAGATCCCGTGCCATATTTTGGACCTGGCGCTCAAGTTGGGAAACCTGCTCAGGTTGATACGGGGTTCTGTTTTCTCCCCTGGGCTGATCCCGGGAAGGGTAGCTATCCCTTCTCTGGTAATACCCCGGGTTGGGAAGATTTGGGTACCCCTCCACCCTTGGCCTCCCCTCTCCCGGATTAGGTTGTCTGGGCTCAGGGAATTGGGGAAAGAAGGATGGATGGTTTTGGGGCTGGAAACCCTGTGGATACCTGGGAAAGAAGTTCTGCCCATTGTTTGGGGAATTTCTGCCCTCCTGTGGGAAGTTAGGAGGGAAATTCCCTGGGTCAGGTGCTTGGCTGGATCCTCCCCTTTGGGCTGGAGGAGTCCACACATAACCCAGGATTGGTCGGTTTTCCTTGTAGCGGGGATTTACATAGTCAGGGGAGCGGGGGACCCCATTTGTGGGACTACCTCCTCGACTCCCTGTCTGTGACTGGCCCGAGGGCCTTCTGGGCTGTGAATTATTTGGTGCAGGCAGGTTTTTAGGCCCCCCCATCTCCAAATCTAAAACGGGGGCAACCTTTACCTTTGCCACCTTGGCAGCAGCAGGGGTGCTGTTGGTTGTGGGGTTTTTCTGCGCATTACTTTCTATTTTCTATGGGCTTCTGCCCCTCATAGATCCGGGTGGCTTGCTCAATGACCCAGTCTAAAGACCTTTTCTCGAGAAAATCTCTCACGAGCTGAGTCATTATGTACTTGGGAAGAGCATGGAAAAGTGTGTTGATGAATTCTCTGCTGTCCGTGTGCACCCTTCTGGTGGTCTGCGCAAAGGCACGCTTCAATTCTCGCACGAATTCTTGTGGGGCCTGATCCTCCCCACATTGCAAATTGTAGGCTGCCTTGCAAGCCTCTTGGGGATTTCTATGTACAGAAAAATGTTTCAAGATGGCCGCTCCTATATGTGGACCATCTTGAATGGTTTTGGTCCTCCAGCCCCGCAAAGAAACTGGAGCATTCAGGGGAGAATGTCCATTTGACGTACTGGATGCAGCTACTGCTGTCCTTCAAATGGAAAGTCTCCATCATTTGCTCATAGAGCTCCAAGTGTTCCCAAACAGAATACTTGGCGTTCTTATTTTTTATTTTCAAATTTCTTTATTGGGATTTATGATATAAAAACAGTCAAAACATTGTGTCAAGCAATCACTGCGGTAATAATCAAAGGTAAACAAAATAGGTCATTTGTGCATTAATGATAGAACTGAATGAAGAAAAGAGAGAAAGAAAACAATAACAACAATAACAAGTCTCCATATGGTCAATAATGTAAGCAACATGTGGGGGGGTCAAGCAGCGCGTGAGCTCAGGGTAGGCGCTGTGTCAATACTGTTTTTCAGATATCATACGTCTACAGGGTCCAGCCACTCAGGGTGGTTTATCATCGTTAGAGGGGTTAAGTAAGGCCCAAGTGAGAGTTTTCCAGGCCGCAAGTCCCAAACTCGCGTCTTCAGGGGATGTGGAGAGGCCGCTCTCCCATGCCGATGTTTCTGCTTCTATCCAGCGCTCCAGTTCTTTGTGCCATACCTGGTATTGTGGGCCTCCGGGTCGCTTCCAAGCCATAGCAATGGTCCTTTTGACCAGAATGCATACCAGGTCCATGAGCCTTACTGAGTGTTTAAACTTGGCTAGTCTGGGATATGTTCCAAGGAGACACTCCTTCGGGGTCCATTCGTATCTGGTCATGCCTGCCCTACTACATAGGAGTTCCACTCCTGCCCACAGCCGTTGTACCTTGACACATCCCCAGAACATGTGTGGAAGATTCGCTTCGTCTCTGCCACACCATGGGCAGTTATGTTGGGGTAGCTGATATATTTTGGCTATCCTGAGCGGTGTCAAGTATGTTCTGTATAGCATGTTAAGTTGTATCAATTTGAATCTGGAATTTCTGGATACCGCATTAGGGAACGTTAGTGCTCTGCCCCATTCAGCATCGGACAGGTCGTGACCCAGGTCTCTCTCCCATTTGGTTCTGAGATCTTGACTACGGGGGTTGGGCCTGTCTATTAGATGACTATATATACGGGAGACTGGCCTCCATCCATCACCCAGGCTATATAAGTGTGTTATGAAGGGGTCGGTTTCGGGCTCCTCAGGCCACTTGTCCCATTTGGTCTTAGCCATTTTACGAATCTTTATGTACCAGAGAAATTGACCAGCCGGGATGCCATCATCAGATTGCAGGGAGGAGAATTCCCGGAAGGTGCCCTCGTTGTATAGGTCCCCCCAAGTGTATACTCCCATCCTTTCCCAGTGTCGAATGGAGGCAAGGTCCACCGAGTTCTGGCATAAGTCGGCTAGGAGCGGTATGTCCGGGTTATATCGGTTTTTCAGGTGAAGGAGACTTTTAACCCTTTGCCATACCTGACGACCCAGGGATGCTAAGAACGGAATCCCATCTACAAGACGTTGAGGGGCCCAAATGAGTTCGTTTAGTTGGATTGGAGCAATCGGGTGCTGTAGAAGTAATGTTTCAGGGGTGACTTCATCGTCTAGCCATTTGGCCACAAAGCTTAGTTGGGCAGCTAGGTAATAACGTTCCAGGTCAGGGAGTCGAATGCCCCCTTGCTCGTAGGGGAGGGTCAGCGTGGATAATGAAAATTTGTGCCTACTAGTGCCCCATAGAAAATCTTTAAGTATCTTCCCCAACAGACGAAAGAAGGGAGTTCTAATGTAGTAAAAAATATTCTGGAAACCGTAGAGGAATCTGGGGAGAACGATCATCTTAATGATGGCAGCCCTTCCCATCATGGATAGGGGGAGGCGAGCCCAAAACCCGATTGACTTACGCAAGGGAGGTAGCGCGGCTACCGTGTTGTTGGCGTGTATGAGTTCAGGCGTGTGATAAATGTTGATGCCCAGATAACGAAACGTGGTGGGGGACCAACCTATACCCAGGGAGGGGAGTTCATCAACGTGTGTGTTTCGGAGGGCGCCCAATGGGAACAGACAAGATTTGTGTTTGCTGAAGTGTATGCCCGATACCTTGGCGAAGTTGCCGAGGACTTCTAACATGGTTGGTAACATTCAATTGCGGGTCCCTCACGTAAAGGAGAACATCATCCGCATATAGGGAGATTATATGGTCCACCCCGTCAATCCTTATGCCAGCATCAAAGAATTGTTTCCTAAAGTAAATGGCGATGGGTTCGAGCCCGAGTATGTATAGCATAGGGGAGAGCGGGCAGCCCTGCCTCGTGCCCCTTTGTATATCCCATGCCGTGGAGATGAGCCGACCCGTTTTCACTCGTGCTCGCGGTTTGGTGTAGAGAACTGTGATCCATCTAATGAATCGTTCACCGAAACCAAACTCCCTAAGTACCGCTATCAGCCATTCCCAGAAAATAGAATCGAACGCTTTGATGGCGTCCAAAGAAAGCAAAGCGTGGGCTTTCCCTGTGTGAGTGGGATGCGACAGTATGTGTTGTAATCTGCGCAGATTGGCAGTGGTGTTTCGGCCCGGAACAAAGCCACTCTGGTCGGGGTGCACTACCTCTCCGATCACCCTGGACAGCCGTTTGGCCAGTATGGTTGTGAGGATTTTAACATCATAATTGAGCATGGCGAGAGGGCGGTAGGAGTCACAGTCATCTGCAGGCTTACCAGGTTTGAGGAGCGGAACCACCAAAGTCTCTCGCATGCTCCCAGGCAGACTGCCCGACTCATAAGCTTCTAGGAACACCTCGTGTAACAGCGGGGACAGTTCTGGCTCATAGGTTTTGTAAAATTCGGCGGGTAGCCCATCACTACCCGGAGCTTTACAGGTGGCCAGGGACTTGATGGCGTCTTTAATGTCATCTATGTTAATATCGGCATCCAGAGCCTCCCTGTGTGGCGGTGGGAGTGAAGGCAGACCAATTTCGTCCAGGGTGTTTGAGATCTCCTCGGAGGGCACCCTATCAGTGTGGGAATATAGTCGGGTGTAGAACTGCCCGAAGGTGTCGTTAATTCCCTGTTGGGAACGTTGTGGATTGCCAGCGGCGTCTCTTATGGCTGTGGTCGAGTGCTTGGGGTGCTCTTTCTTACACAGCCAGGCAAGTAGCCTACCCGGCTTATCAGCGTGGGCATGCGCTTTGTTGGTTCTGGTGATGTAGTCGAAATTGGCCAGTCTGTCCCAAGCTTCTTTGCAGGCAGTCCTGGCGCTGGCCAGTTTGTCCTCCTGTGATTGGGGGTCCTGGGTGTTAGTTTCTAGTTGTTCGATTTCAGTTTCCATTGATTCGAGTTTGGTTCTTAAGTGTTTCCTCATGCCGCCAGCCTTTGCTATGATCTCTCCCCTCACAACCACCTTCAGGGCATCCCAGACCGTGCTTAGGTGGTCAACACTGTCTTTATTCTCACTGATATAATTCACTAGAGATTCTCTGAGACTTTCCTTGAATTCCGGGTCTTTAAGTGCCTCAGTGGGCATCCTCCATGTGGGTATGGGAGATCTGGGCCCAACGATATTCCATTCGATTACCAGGGGTGAGTGGTCGGAGATGGTGCGACCCAGGTAGCTAGAGGAATCGATCTGGGGGAGGCTCTCTCTGCCGGTGAAGATGTAGTCGATTCTGGTGTTGAGGCTGTGTGGCGAGGAGTGGAAGGAGTAGCCCCGGTCCCCCGGGTGTTGTTCCCGCCAAATATCAACCAGGTCTAGCTGATTTAGTGTGGCGTTCATGGCAGTGGTGGCGGTGGAGGGGCCCGCCAAGGGGGGGGCCGACCTGTCGAGCACAGGGTCGCTGACGCAATTAAAGTCGCCTCCCCAGATAAGGAATGCATCCCTGTAGGGCGCGATCTTTGTGCATAGCATGGCGAGGTGCGCAGGAATGTTGCTGTTGGGGAGATACGAATTTACAATGCATATCTCCGTTTGTTCGATGTGGCCCAAGAGTATAACATACCTTCCATCGGGTCCGTTTCGGCTTTGGTGAGCTGGAAAGGGATGTGGGGACTGATCCAGGTGAACACCCCTCTGGCGAATTTGGAGTATGTGGAGCCGAATCCCTGTCCGCCCCAGTATGATTCAAGTGTCGCCATGGATTCCTTGGTTAAGTGGGTTTCTTGCAGTAGGGCCACCTCTATCTTTTTTCTGTGCAGATAGGATTTTATTCTGTTCCGGCGTAAGTAGGTGCCCAAGCCCCTCACATTCCAGGTGGCGATTTTAAGGCGTGTGGACATGACGTTGACAAAGGGGTTGGGGCACTGAGCCCGTGGTGGTCTCAACCTTCCTTGGACTAGCACCATGCGCTGTGTGGCTGCCCCCTGGGTCTGTGCTCTGTAAACCCGCTGCTGACCTTGATTGTTGTCCAAGTGTGCCAATCGGAGACTTATGAACAGTTTTAACTCCCACACAAACAGGTGGGTTGAACAAAAAGGTTAACTGTATGTTGCCCCCAGCAGCTGTTCTGGGAGGACAACGCTCGGGGGCTACCGCTACCCATCGGCCTGTCCAGGTCATGTGGTGCGGTTGTGGTGTGGGCCATAGGCCAGCCATGCTTGGGGTAGGGCAGGTTGTGGCGGTGGCCGTGAGTTGGTCCGTAGAGCTCCCGTCCATGAAGAAGGCAATCAATTGTCGCTGTAAAAGGGACTGTTTAGAGTTAGCCGTTGGGTGTCGAGAATGAATCCTCTCCTTCGGCCAGATTGTTGTGCTCCATCCACATGGTGGCAGCGGCCGGGGTCTCCATGTAGACGGCTTTGCCTTTGTATAATATCTTGAGGCGCGAGGGGTACAGGAGCATGTATTTGAGGCCGAGCTTCCGCAGTTGGGCTTTGACGGGGATGAATGAGTTCCTGGCTCGCTGCACTTGCGAAGTATAGTCGGGATAGATTACGATCTTGGAGCCATCTCGTTTGATCACACCCCCGTCCCTCGAGAATTTGAGGATCGTCTCCCTGTCGCGGAAGTTTAAGATCTTGGCGATCATTGGGCGCGGGTGTGATCCCGGGGGGGGTCGCTTTTGTAGAGCGCGGTGGGCCCTCTCGACAGAGAAGCCCTGTGTGAGCTTACCAGCCCCAACTTCCTGCATTAGTAGGGACTCAATGAATTCTGTGGGGTCTGCACCTTCCATCCCCTCCGGAACGCCAAGGACTCTGATGTTGTTACGTCGAGCCCTTCCCTCTGCTTCTTCCGATCTCGCTTCGAGATGAGCCACTTGTCTCTCAAGTGTGATGACTTTTTGTTTTAAATCCTTGGTGGTGTCTGCGGTGTCTTGTAGGTTTGTTTCCACCTTGCACATTCTTTCTGCTAGGTTGCGGGCGTCTTGACGGATGAGCTGCATGTCGACCTTGAGTTCGTCTATCCTGGTCTCCATGCACGTTTGGAGCGTTGTGATGGCCTGCAGCACCTGGGCGTTGCTGGGATCAGCAGCGGTTGACGGGGATTCAGTCTGTGTGGGGATCTCAATTTGGTTGGGCTGTTTGGGCTTAGCCCCTGAGAACGAGTCCATTATTGTTGCGCCCTTGTTCTTGTTTCGGGAAGTAGACATTTGGTCCTCCTGGTGTTATGGGAGGCCCCCAAGCAGTACAGCAGTGTTCCTTGACGGCACAAGGGGTGTATATGTTTGTGTGGCTCAGTTCCGGGTGTTCCCCCTGCAGGATAACGGAATGCGCAGCGGTCCCCCGGCGCGACAGGCTACTATCCCGCGGTCCCACTGGGCCCTGCCGTCTATGGCGCAGGCGAATTCCGGCTCCCAGGCGCAGCGTTAGGGACTGCAGGCTTACCGATGGATCTTTACATGAGCTGCTCGCGCCTCCGCCGCCCGGCTAACCGTTCACTCCCGCCACTTCCCGCGGAGCACCCCGCGGTCGGAGGCACGTCGACTGGTTATCTTCTTGGTGGTGGCGGTCCGCTCGCACTCCGTGTCTCCTCCGTGACGGTCCCGGAGCCTCAGATATGTCTCCCTCCGCGCCCCTGGACAGTGCGTTGGGTATCGCGTGTGGGCCTCCCAACCGCGGTGCGCCTCCCGAAGAGCAGAGGGACGCAAGTGTGTCCAGGTTCACTGGCAGTGTCCTCACTGGGACCTTCCGCCCCGCTCACGGGGACAGGGGAGGCGGCACCCAATGGATTGTCTCCCTGATGCCTCGGTGCTCGCAAGATTCGTATCTCCGTCAGGCCTCGCCGCCGTCCGCCATCTTGTTTCACCCAGGGGCACCGGTACAAAGGCAGCGTTTTCGGGAATGCCGGTTCCGATTCTTGTCGATCCCGCGCCGGGTGGGGTCGGAATCGCTTCCCCTTCCTGGGTGTAAGTTTGGCACTTGATTTGGTCGAGAATATGGATCGAATAAAGGATCTAGGCCAGGATCGAGACGGGAGCTCCACACAGTCACGTCTTTACGCCATCAGCGCTGGCCACGCCCCCCTGGCGTTCTTATGATAAGGCGTGATGACACTCCTGATTGCCTTAATCTGTTTTAAGGGGTCCTTAAGCAAGGCCCTTTTCACCTTATTGGCCTTTTTGGTTCGGGTAACCCTGGTCCATTCATCCTCTGATTCAGAAGCACTGCCCCCCAAAGGTGCCCGTCTGATCTTCCAGGTTTTCCCGGATTCTGCGAGCCTGGGAATAGCTGGCAGAATGTGGGGACCTGGTCTCCTGTGTCCCGTGACGCTCAGAGGAGTCTTCAGATCCCTCCTTGCTACCAGGATTTAATGGGTACCCCCCCACTGACCTAACTGGGCAGAGGTTTTCAGGATGCCCTTAGTGGACCTACTCTCCTGGGGTTCCCCACTAAATTGCACTGTACTAAGGTGCCCATACCCGGATGCCCGCCCATCCATTCCTGGGTGGTACTGGCCTATGAGCCCCAGCCTTTTGGCTGGATAGTAATCTGCCATCCCTATGGCCCTGTGCTCATGTGCGCCAGGGGACATGGGGGTGGCAGAGTCCAGGGACTAGGAGAGATGAAGGCCTCTGGTACTAGGGCTCCTGAGGTTATGCTCAGGCGTTTCCCTTTCCCAGCGAACCTCATCTCTATCATCCCCTGCTCCCTGTTGCAATGCAAGAGCCTGCACTTTCAGTTCCTCAGTTAAGGCCTTAGTAGACTCTATCAGTCTCTCCTGCATGGCTACCTGTTGCTGGAGCCTATCATTGTGCTGGCAGAGAGCCTCATTCTCTCTCTGTGCCTCCTGATTGGTCCTGGAGTACTGGGCCAGTCTTTGCTGCAGGAGGGTTACCTCCTGAGTCCCATCCCTACTGGCCTGCTCCTTTCTTGGCCAGAGCCTCTTCCACCCTCCTGGTGTGCTCTAACAGGTTCTGATGCTCTTTTTGGAGGTCACCCAGCCCCTGGAGGGCCAAGTGATTTTCTTCAGTTTTTCTTTTTAAATGGCAGACTTACTGGCGTAAGGTGTCCCTTTCCTGACTAAGAGTCTGCATCTGTGCCGCCAGGTCGTCCCTTTGCCTTTGAAGGGCACCAGCTTTCTGGCGCTCCTGATCAAACTTTGCCTGGGTATCCAGGTCTTTCAGGATCAGTTTATTGCTCTCTGCCTTTTCCCTATCTAGGTGGCTTTGCAGGGTGACTACCTGCTCAGCACATGCCCTATTGAAATCTAATTGTTGCTCCAGCTTTTTCTGGCTCTGCAGTAGGGAGTCCAAACCTTCTTGGTACTCCTTCTGCAAGGCCAGAAATCTGGTCAGACTTTTCCTGTTGCAGGATACACATGTCCTCTTTGATTTTAATGAGATACTGTCTGCTCTCATTTTCTGACTCCTGGCTTCTGTGCATCCTCTGCTCAGAAGAGACCAAGTCAGATTGGGCCTTCTCTAATGCGATCTGTTGCCTATTTGCCAGATCTTGG
Organism: Ambystoma mexicanum; assembly: GCA_002915635.3. Taxonomy (NCBI): domain Eukaryota; kingdom Metazoa; phylum Chordata; class Amphibia; order Caudata; family Ambystomatidae; genus Ambystoma; species Ambystoma mexicanum. Next base: position 192,237,732 of record CM010927.2, on the reverse strand, counting down.
CCTTAAGCACATTTGTCCTGCATGTCTCTCATTTATAGATACAAATATGCCGCTATCCTAACCATCTTGTCGTGTTCATCTTTAGCTTTAGGAGCCATGTATAGTTCACTCAGGGCCACATGTAAGGGACCCTGATCTCTCCAGATATCTAACCCAGTTGCAGTGACCTGTTGCGTGATTGCCTGCAACCACGCATCCTGGCCCTGCTCAATCCATTCACCTCTCACAAATAGCTTATGTAAGAAGTGCTCTCTGGCTATTTTGATGTCTACCAATGTCGTCATTCTGGAATTTGAGTTCCTTCCTGATTTACAGAAGTTTGTATTTTAGTTTGCAAAACAGACCGTTTCCTTAGAGCGTTCCTTTGAGGGGTGCTTTCACAGTGTAAAACAGTGTGGTGATCTAACCAGATATGTGTATCTGGTCAGTTGGCACACTGTATTAAGCTGCACAAGTGGTAGACCTAATCCAGAATATCCCGGACGAGCCCCCACTTTGTAAGCAACTTCAATTCAACACTACAGCTAAATTAATGCCTAGTCTGGGATGCTGATGGAAGCCCTTATTGATGTATTTTTACGTCCAGTTCATTTACTCTGGATGACAACCCTATTATAACACCCCTCTCTCAGAATCCCCCTGACCCCGCTGAGCCAAGAAGTAGATTTGTTTTGCAAATTTAAAAGGTTTATTTGAAAATTAAACAATATATATCTATCACACTTTTATGGTAAATTAACATTTGATAGCACACTTGTGAATATGAGCAGTAATCAGCAATAGGTAATCCTACAGTAGCACAGTACTTGGTTACTTATAAATAGGAACAGAAGAATAAGGTGGCAGAGAATGCTTTATATGGTTCAAGGAAAGCAAGGTGAGACAGAATGCAACACAGAAATAACCTTGATATGATTTCAACCAAAAGATAATATGATCACTTTTTCTTGAACAATTCACCCCCTACCCCCCTCTCGGCAAGGTAAAGAGATGGGAGGAAAGCACACAGTTCTCAGGAATACAAACAATACAATTCAGTTCCCCCTAGCAAGCTTAGAGGAAAACAGGTAGGAGTTTTAAACACAGGCAAAATCCTTTTATGTGGTTTCAATCAAGTGAAAAATATGCTAAAAAGGCTTTTAATTCCCTATAGGAGGGTCAGGGTAGGTGATAGCTACTTTGTATTAGTTCAGGATCACTTTAGCAATGCTCTATGAATGATTGTCAGGTTGCACATGAATTTCAGCAAGGAAAGCAAGGACAAATATTTTTACACGTGGTTGAAATTAAGCAAAATGTCAAATCGCGGCAAATTTTGTCGCGTGCGTTGAGCGCAATTACGGAGGCACTATGAGGCTCGTTGGAAAGCACAGAATCTTAGCTTTAAGATGACAGTTAAAACTCGCTCCTAGCACAAACGGTTCCGGAGATACAGCCGATTTAGTAAAGGTAGTTTTTCGGATTTTAAATTTTAAAGCTCAGAATGACAGATGACAGTTTTCAGTTTTAAAAATGACAGAATGACACGATTCTAGGAGGCAGTTCTAATAGGCTAAAATAGTTTGGATTAGATTATTTTAAACTAAGAGATTGGTTTTGGCACAGCGCTAGCTGGGTACTCACACTAGATTTTGGACAGGAATGTGACTTCGTCACCGATCGGGTCAGGATTGGCTGGACTTCTGCTAGCAGTTCTTCACAGCGATCTGGTCTCTGCTTCTCTCTGGTTCCAGATACAGCACTGCTTTCTGGATACTTCTACAGGTTCTTTCAAAAGTTATTGGCAAAGTATTCAAACAGCTCACCCGGCTGTTGAATAGTTTGGTTGGTTTTGAGGCCTGCTGAAGAGGATTCAGCTTGTGGATTCAGGCCTCTCTGCTACAAATTCTGGAGTTCATTTCTGGTCTCTGGAGATTAATGGATTTGAAGTCTGGATCTCTGGATGTGAAGTCTGAAGTCTCCCGGCAAAGCGTCCCGCAAGAAAGTGGAAAGTGAATGCTCCTACCTGGGTTTCAATGTTCCTTTTATGTGTTTTGAAAATGGGTGTGTGCCTGGGCCTAGCTAAGCCTGCCCCTCTCACTTATCATTGGCCAAGCTTTCCTCTCTCCCTTGATTGGGGGAAAGAAATGGAGTGTCAGAGTGATGCTGTAGGTTTTATGGTCAGAGGAACCTCCCCTTGTCAAATTGCACACAAATCTATTTCTGATCCAAATACATATTTATCTATGTACCATTTCTCTAATATTATAGGTCCAGTTAACATATTTTCTGTAGCACCAAACCATCCGATCCCTGTCTTTGTGCGATGTCGTGTCCACTTATGACAGAATTCTCCCCTTTTAATCCAGATAACGACCTCTAAACCTTTTCAGATTTTACATAAATGTGTACCAGGGATATGGGTTTCAGATGATAAAGTGTCCGATTTTTAACATGCATACATTTGGAGTAACAACCCTTTTTTCCGCTACTATCCCCAAGAACATACCACAGCATTCTAACACCTCTTAAAATGTGCACAGAAAAATCATAAAAATTATGATGTTATTTATATAATTTTGACAAGTCCGCACTGTGAATTATCCATCTTTTTAAAATCATGCTCTGGCCCTAAAGGGGTGTGGTTTCCAAAGCACATGGTGGAATTTCTGGTTTATCCACTTCCCCCAAGCTCAGCTGGCTCTCACAGGCACTGCCCCTCCCAGTTTCTCCCAAGAGGAAGCCATTTTACGACCCCCCGCAATATAACATTTGCCTGAGTCCAGGACAGGGCTTTGTTCAACTTCCTGCAGTCTGCAGGTACCACTCCCCTAATTCAATCAGAGAGGTGTCACCTCCTTTTGGTGGGGGCAGCAGGATGCAGCCAGGTCTGGGAAGAGTTGTTGAGCCAGTTCAACTCCTGTCGGGGGTAGTTGTCAGGCAGAATTCAGCTAAATGTCACTTTAGTTCCCAGTTTTCTACATTCAAATCCAACTTACAATTTTTGCACATGCAGCTAGAATGCTGATTCTAAGTTCAAAACTATGACATTTAAACAATTGCAACCTATGTGACACTCACAAGTAGGTCACTCATTTATTCTAAACATTTCGATTTTAGTGGCTTTAAACCCAAATTCACTTAAGCTGCTGACATCCCCAGCTATTTTTTATATATACATTAAATAATTACTTCCTTCAAGTCATTTCAGAATATAGTTTTACATTGTATCCACCTCTTAGCAAGTCTTTCCTTGGCCTGGTGTGGGTTCATTTGTTCAGTTTTACACAAAAGTCTGGTGGTTTTAAAACGCCGGCTTTCTGATAGTGGTGAGCACCAGTATTGCATCCATTTTTGACATTAAGAAAATGAATTCCCCACAGTTCTGGGTTTCTTTTGGCAATCAGCATTGCCATTCCCAATGGTTTCAGGCTACTGTGTGTGTAGCCCAATGGTGGTTTTAGGCAGTGCCCTCCTGTGCTCACAACATAGGCAAAAATGGTTGGCAGCCTATTCTGCATGTTTTCCCTGTGCACTCTCTGGGGAGTTCTGGCCATCATGATGTTTTCAATGCCAGTACTGCACAGTTTTATGGTAGGGTTTGGCTGCATGGGTAAAAACATCCCACAAGCAGCTGAGATGCCGTCCAGTTTTGATGGCAGAGAGACAGTTAGAAAGTTTGACCATAGCTCACCAGCTGAGGAGGCAAAGGAGAAGAAGATCTGAGTGTAATCAGCAAAGAGTTGATAAGGAGGGTCCATAGGAGGAGATCGAGCTGCCAGGAGAAGAGAGGTGGACTTATGTCTCCCCCTTGGTGAACACCAACAGTAAGGGGGCTAGTAGGATGATAAGGCTGTTGCAAGACATCTGGAGGTGGCTGGTGTCGAGATGTCAAGCAAACAAAGCGATACAACTCACATTTGGCAAAGTCAGAGCAGAGGAGTAGTTTTGAAGAGCAGTCGGGTAAAGTTGGAGATCCGAGGAGTGCCTATATCTTTGCCACGTGCAAAGGATTTTCCTCATTGTTGTTTCAAGGGTGCGGATAGTAGGCATAGCTGAAGGCCATGGGGGGGAGTCAGGAGTGAATGTAGTAAGAGGGAAGTGAGGGGATAAGGGAGCGTTAAGAGCAGCGTAAAGTTAGCAAAGTCTTTATCAGTGGACAGAACAGTGAATTTTGTATTGGAGAATGTAAGAGAGGCAGATAGGGAATTTGAGGAGGGAAACGTGTTTGGTAATGGAAGTGGTAGATGGAGAGAGTGGGATGGAAGTAGGAGTGACGATTGAGGCAAAGACGATGGAATGATGAGAGGGAGAAGGAGCAGTGTAGATATTAGTGGCAGAGAGTTGAGAGGAGAAGAGAATAGGACAAGGGAGTTACCATTTGAATATGTGTGCAGAGAGTGGACGGAAGACAGCAAGTGGTTAAGGGGAAGAGTGCTAAAGTCAACAGTGACAATGAGGTGATGATGGGGAGGAAGGGACTTAATTAGTTGGGAGCGGTGGTCAATAAATTGACCAGTGGGACAAGGTGGCCAATAGAGAGATATAATATGATATAATATGATTGCCATAGGGAGCAGTGATTGTGGAGTGTATTCGAAAGAGGGAGAAATAGTGGGAGATAGAGGAGTAGGATAGATAGCAAGTTTTCGAAGATGCAAACAGTCGTACACGACCAAACCTATGAGTTGGTTGGGAAGAGCGGGTGAAGGTGTAGGCAGGGTTGTGAATGGCCAGCAAGGGTTGCAGAGTCTGAGGGAGAAATCCAAATTTCTGTAAATGTAATGATGACAAGAGAACGAGAATGGAAAAGAAGGAAGTCAGAAGTAAAGGAAGTCTTGTTACAGACAGGTAGTGCATTCCAAAGAGCAATATAAAGAGAGTAGATGCGAGAAGAGAAAGTGTGTTGAAAGTTAGGGTTGTAGGTTTCGTGAAGAGAGACTAGGTGAGCGGGAAGAAGGGTAGTGTTGAGGAAAAGAGATGATATGGATAGGAAGAGAGCTGAAATGGTTTTGAGCAGAGGAGAATGAAATAAGAAGTAGAAGAGAACGGAAGAGATTGTAAGAGCAGTGCATTATGAGAGCAGGGCTGAGCAAAGATGTAATGGGCACTCACAAGCAAATAGTTGGACACATCAAAGCAATAGCTCAAAGGCAAAGAGGAAAATAGGCAAATAGGCTGAAGGAAAGGCTGGGAAATGTCCCTTAGCTGTTTGCCCTTTGCTGGGACACCCAGGGCTGAGTCGCCCCAAAGCAAGGAGGCAAATACTGGAAGTGGTGAGGAGCATCCAATGGTGGGTAGGGGAGGCAGGCCCACTAGACTGCAGCTACAAAGCAGTGCATGCCGGGAGGTAGAGTCCTGGCCCGACCGCCCTGTCCGCTGCTTGATGGTGGTGCAGGTGGCTGAGGGGAGTAGGCTGGATGGAGGATGCTTTGCTCATATTAGCAACAGGAGCCGGTGGGGGAGTCAAGCTGCCTATGCAGCCACTTCTGCAGGCAGCCTCAGGCAGTTGACATGAGTGCCTCTGGTGCTGTTGTGATGAGCTATGTGTTGTCTCTCAACCCAGTTGAAACCCCTTTTGGAGGTGGAAAGACCATTCAAAGATTACGGTGTTGAGGTCATAGGTCACATTAGCAGTCCGTAGATAGATCCTGGATGCTTCTTGTAGGTCGCCTGACCTCTGCAGGCAGCATCAGGCAGATGTAATGAGTGCCTTTGGTGCTGATGTGATGAGCGCTGTGTTGTTCTAAGCCCAGTTGAAACCGTTAAATGTCTGGCGGTGCACTGTATTGGCTGGAGTGGGGGCAGGTAAGAGGGGGCTGGGCAGTGAACCTCACAAGCAATTGCAAAAATAAGGTTGACACCTGCCAGTGAGGCTGATGTGAGAACACCATCTCAAAGCGCCTGTGTCAAGTCATTACAATACTTGAATTACCCCAAAATATATCGTGAATGGAGCCTTTTTTACTACGTCTATTAATTTCTTTTGACATATGCAAACACACAAATTGGCCTAAAACCAAAGTGAGAATAAAAATAAAAACACAATTTAATGTTGCACCAAAGTGGAAATCATCAATGTACCAGCAATGTACCAAGCACAATGGAAACAAAGCAAGCACTTAAAAGCAGCTTTCAACCAATCTCTCCTCTACTTAAGCAGTTCACGTGTCCCTTCCAAAATGGCAGCTACTGTAACTGAACTTGCAGCCGGATGCACTTGTTATAAATGGCAGAGCGGCTGACTGACAGCAGCCCCCCAACCCCCTGTAATATTTATCTTCATGTGCTCTGAAAGTGTGGCCATAGCTAAACCCTGCAGTCTAGCCCAGAGCATCGGGCCAATTGCAGGACCCTCTCCAATATTCCCTACATTGATAATTTATTAGAAATGTTTCTGTTGAACCAGTTAACTAACCATGTTCTGAAGCACAATATTCCTATCCTTACTGGCCTGGCTTCAGACCACTTCACAGTTCCAAATCAGTCACCACCACGATGCTAGATGACATAAAGGCGCTGGTTGACGATGGTGGCCTTGGCGGTGTTGCTTTCGTAGACCATTCAGTGGTGTCCAGCACCGTGGACCATCAACTTTTACGGAATAGATTAAATAACCTAGAAATAAGAGGCCTAGCTCTGAACTGGATTAATCGACATAGGAACGAAGGTGAACAAGTCATTGTGAGTCCACTATTGCAATCGTCAGCTGTTGGCCAAGCTTCCTGCCACTGCTCAAGGGGGCTCAGCAATATTACCATCACTATTTAATATATATAGGGAAGTCACATAGGCCACACGCCTATGATGAGACAATGCCGTTTGAAGAAGAGTTTGATGCACCCCACTGCCTACGCATGCCCTCGTCCTTTAGAGGTCACAAATCCTGGCAATAATGATGGGTATTAGTAGCACGGGTTCCCAATTGCTCTGGAACTAGAGTTCATGGCATGATGTGATGTATGAAAGACCAAATATTACTCATGATGCCCACATTCTGGCAGCAAGTCTACTTTCACAGCCTGCGTGACAGACCCAGAACTTGTCTTTTGGATGGCCAGCAGTACATTTCATTTAATTGCTGGAAAAACAGAGATTTCGGTCACCAGTCCATGAGAGACATGGCCTAACCTACTGCGACCCTGTTCCAATACCATTGGCTAAGGGAGGATTCCAGGGTATCTCATGGATTCAAGCCATTGGAACCCCAAGTTGGAGACATCTTGAAAACTGCCCTCCACTTCCTGTGACTTTTACACAGGATGTTTCCCTTATTACACAGACACAGCACAAGGGCCAGGTAGTCCTAGCATTGTGTACTCAGGCGTCCTGACCGCCCCTGTTAACTCGACTACAGCAGCTCTAAAATGCAGATGCCCGAATGGCAAGCCAAAGCGGCCGCAATGCTCACTATACCCCAAGCCTCCCACTAGGCCGCTCCTTACCTTCCAGAGTGTTTTACTCCTAAAACCTTTCATAAAAGAGGAGAGCGAGGCCGATGCTTTATTCTGAAGACAGATATTCTTTTTATCAAACTTCCAATCTCATTGAAAATGGTTTCTGACACATATCTACAGGCCAGGCTTAGTTATTGTTATTGATCAGGCTTAGTTATTGTTTCCGGTCAGGCTTAGTTATTGTTCATGATCAGGCACAGGTATTGTGACTGGTCAAGATCAGTAATGGTTACTGATCAGGCTTAATCATTGTTACCGGTCAGTCTTAGTTATTGTTACTGGTAATGCTCAATTTTTGTTACTGGTCAGGCTTAGTTATTGTTGCGGGTCAGGCTCAGTTATTGTTGCTGGTCAGGCTCAGCTATTGTGACTGATCAGTCTCAGTAGTTGTTACTGATCGGTCTCAGTTATTGTTGCTGGTGAGGCTCAGTTATTGTTACTGGTCAGGCTTAATTATTTTCTTGGTCAGGCTTAATTATCTTCTTGGTCAGGCTTAGTTATTGTTCTTGGTCATGCTTAGTTATTGTTCTTGATCAGGCTTAGTTATTTTCTTGGTCAGGCTTGGCTATTGTTCTTGATCAGGATACCTCGTAGCAGTGAGGGGGCAGATCATGAAACCGTGACGGTGCAGACTCATACCCTGCGGACACACTGCAAATCGTGTTTTTTCCACACAGAGTGTAGTGAAGACTTTGTTTCCATTTAATACGGTTCACTGGTTTTGTTCTGAATGGGAAATAACTGTAAGTGTGTGAAGCCAGGCGTGCACGCACAGCACCCCTCCCCTCATTCCTGTAACGGTAAATCTGCAAGCATCTGTGCAGGCTATATTTAAATGCCACCTTTGATATGAGGGGCAGAGTGGCGTTGTCATGATTGCTCGCGTGTCTTCTGTGTGTGGAGTTTCATTTGCAAAGTTCAGATCTTTCTCATCTCTGCTCGTATTCATTCACTCCTCACTTCTGTTAGTCCAGAGTGTCAATCTCTGTGTCTTTTACAGCCTCTGAATTTGCAACAGACCCAAGCTGCCAAGTGTGGTCACACATTTGCTGAGGCAGCATCAGGTGTCGGGCATAATACCTATAGACCACCCTGGCTTTTGACTTTGCCCGATGTTGCACCATGACTCATTCTGGGAGCAGATGGATTCTCCCCCAGTCTAAGGCCACTAAAACCTTATGTTATAGAGGCACGGTCCATAGCGTGGTCTAGTATATTACAGTCTGATTGGTAAGTGGTAATACTAGAGTGTGTATTGTATTCACCAGCTCTGGGGTCATGTAGCCGTAGACTTTGAAGGATGCATTTAAAAGTAAGGATTGAACCTGCTATTGTTTGCGGGTTTAATAGATTCTTCAAGTTGTGTAACTGGACTGAAACTAAAAAAACAAGCATTGGCAATGCCAACCGTTTGTGCTTTTGTGTATGCGCTTGCCAGGCACTACCATAACGGTATTAACTGCCCGTTGATGGTAACAGCAGCAAAACGGTGCAAGTACCTGGACACCTAATAGCAGTGCCTGGCAAATGCATAATACGTATACACAAGCAAATGCATAATACGTATACAAATGCATATACGTATACATATTGGCTTTGACAATGCTTGTATTTAACAGGACTTCGGTGAGGGACACCCATCGTCCTTATAAATCGAGTGGCTGAAGGCAGACCAGGTTAAGACATTTTTTATTATACCATCATTATTATTATTATTATTATTATTATTATTATTATTATTATTATTATTATTATTACCAGTCGCACCTTTACAACTCAAATTAAGTCATTAACTCTCGGGGAACTGCTTTAGGAGAACACTGACAGGCAATTGGAGTGCAGAGCTTAATGGTAAGGCTTGATTAAAACGAGCTCAAAGAGTTCCCATAAGGAGGGGCAGGAACTGTGTGGGAATGGCCAAAGGGATTGGCATGGCCTTGGGCAGTCAATGGGTGGGACAATAACCAAACCATACCTACAAGCTGTGTGTCCCTCCTCATATGGCATTTCTCCCTCTCTGTACTCTAATGCAATAGTTTAGGCTTATAGGTGGTCTTAAAGCACCACCTAACAACCCAAACTAATAATAAAAAAACATGTAGTGGCCCAGCTCAACAGGCAAATGGCTTGGGTGCTACTCACAGTAAAACTGTAAGAAAAAAATGTTGCTTTTGTAACAGCGGGGATCTCAATATTGAACACAATAGCAACCAGACTTCTTATCTTAGAGAGGTTTTGAGTTTAAATGCAGGACGCAGGAGGAATTAGGGGCGGGGTGAAGCTGCCGTTCCTTACATCTGAAGATACTAAAATTCCTGACTTAAAGGGTTGACTGCAGAATGAGGCTGGGATCCAGGCCAGATGTTATCACCAAACGGCAAAAGCGCACCAGACTATGTTCTTCCTGGTCTGGCCTTTTATTATACAATGTAGGACAAGAAAGGTGTGTCGCCTCCCCCTTCAGAATGCACCTACATTTCCTGGACAAAAAGACTACACGGGATCAGACCAGACTCTGAACTCACCGAGAGCTTTCCTGCCGCTCCTCCACTCCTCCCACAGCTACTCATTCAGTAATATTCCGCCACACCCCATGCAGCCACACCCATGCCATGCCACCACACCCGCTCCAGCACTGGAATAGCAATGGCACGCGGCGGGAATAGCCCAATCTGGCAAGCGGTGGCAGCACTGAGCACTGTGAACCCCCCAATATGATGCTTCTTAATGAAGCAGGCAGCAGCACAGTGGACCACTCACAGTCTATATTAACCAGTCACTTCCTAACTGGGAGGCAATTCGTTTTGGTTTAACTGGACTATCTTATCTCCACTAGGTGGGCCAAAATAATGCTATTTAGAGAAAGTTGACAGACAAACATAAGCATCATGTCTGGTGTTCTTTTTGTGCAGTATGCTTCGACTTGCTTTTTAACCATTCCCCCTATGTTTTATGGAATATTTTCTTGGCTCCAGGCGGAGAGGGCCATCATATTAAAAAAACATATGTCTCCAGATAGCATGGCCCAATCACTTCCCAGGTCCAATTCCTGATTAATGGGCAGGCACTACTCAACCCTTCATTCTTCTGAGTATCATGAAACTGGATAACAATAACACCTATAATGACAGTGCTTAGAAGTGGGCAGACTCCCATATAAAGCACTATAAAAAACACAAATTACTCTCATTATAATGATGATGGCGTATATATCTATATTGTATGTTGGAGTCAATCCCTTTATGTCCTGTTTGGTGGTCGTTTTTATGATCCTTGATACAGGGTAATGTCGTTCCGCCTTCTGAGCGACACACCCATAGCCTGGTGTGTGCTCGTTCCTATACTGCTTGATTAGAAGTTTCCTATATTTTTTAATGAGCTTCATGGATGTACTCATTTCTTGTACATGCTATAGTGCTTGTGGTCAACATGCATGTGCTGCCTGTGGGACATGTCTATACTGCCTAAGTGGAGGATAGGGGGTCGGCCACGTTATATTGACTCTTGGGTGTTACAAGGCCAATAGGAGAGTTCATATGTGTGAACCCAACGCTTTTCACTACACACAATAGCTAATCCCCCACACTAACGTGAGATGGGGGTTTAGATTCTATTAAAGACAAGGAGGCGATTATTATGCATGACAATCTTTACTCTGAAACCACAGCAGCAAAGAAAATACTTTTACAAACAAAAAAGTTTATACAACAGAACTAGATAGAGTTCAATGTCAATGTATGGGGAACTCCCCAAACCATCATGGCGGACAGGTCATGCCCTGCAGGGGACCAATGAGCAGGGACCCTCTTCTATATATGTCCATTACTCTAACCCCAACCCCTCTTTCTGCAGCTGTCTTGCACCAGAAGTCCAATGAAACGGTTGAACTGCGTAGCGCGGAGAAAGAATCCATCGAAACTGGAGATCTCCACCTTCCCGCAGCCTGAATCTATGCCGAAGTTCTTCTGGATAGGACTTCTCACCCAAAATCACGCACTCCACAACTTGTAACTGCGAGCCACACTCCTGATGAGAACCTCAACTCGTGGCTGTAAGAACAACAAACAAGAAGGGTGGGTGGTTGGGAAAAACAACAAACCAAAGAATGTTCTCTCTTGAACCACCTGGGTACATGCTTGTCACAATTGTCATATCATATCATATCCAGGGTGGGTGGGTGGGATAATAATCGCCTCCTTGTCTTTAATAGAATCTAAACCCCCATCTCACGTTAGTGTGGGGGATTAGCTATTCTATGACAAGACAGGAGGCTCATATTATGCAAGTTCAAAGCCCTTGCATCTTATTAGTACAACACGATCCATACAATAGAGCCAATATAATAAAATATAATAAAATAATAGGAAAGGAAAAACATTTTTATGCTTTCATGAAATCAATCAGCTGACCGCAAGAAAATTGACCAAGACTAGTTTGCCCGAAAACTGTCTTATAAGGCATCGTCAAGTGCAAGAAAACAGGAAATTGTGCCAATTCCAGTGTTCCTTACAGGCCGCCAAAACCAACGGGTTAAAGAGCGGAAAAACCCTTGAACAAGTTTTCCTATACTAATAGGTTAGGACAAAAAAACTCCTCTGTAAAAAAACACCTCTGTTGTCCAAATCAAACATTTAAAACATTTAAACTAATATCATCTTTGGGATCCTAGAAAGCAAACCAAAGAAAATAAGCACAGAGCTCTCCTGGAGATAAAGAAAAAGTACCCCAAAGGGGGAAAGTCTTTTAGGTTCCATCCCATGCATTAAAGGAAGATATTGCATTAGGATCAAGGCATGTCACATAACTACACTGGGGAACCAAGAGGGAAAGACAAATCTTCAAAAAGGTAAAATGGGAGTAAAAATCATTTTATAAATTTGTAACAGGACGACCCATCCTGAGCAGAGCTGAAAAGCCATAGACTTAACCCACAATTGTCCTCAGACATATGTGTATACTAAGGAGGGATGTCCTCCGGAGGCCGAAGCAGAATGGAAGAGAGGGCCCCACCTGAGAAGCTAAACCTGTCAAACCGCCAACGCGGAGACCGTCAGACATTCCGAACACTTGAAGAAGAACTCTGCTACCATGACAAGAAGCCGATATTTACAAACCTGAACTTTAAGAGGCCAAACCTGACAAGGAGAAAAAATGTATCTTACATCCAATCACTACCATCATAGTGACATCTAAAACCCCCATGTAGATATGCCCGGTGCTTGAACCTTGTTCCCTCCTCTCTGGTGATAAATCCCCTAGAGCATCAAAAAAACTAACCGAAGAGGACACCTAATTCCAAGTCTTAGCAAGACTCTATACTGCAAAGAAGTGATCACTAAATAGTTAAACTGAAGCTGCACACCAGAAGAGGTCTAACCTCTATTCAGTCAATTTGGAGACCCTTGAAGCTCACAGCACCCTGAGCTGGCACCTTATTGTAAAAACAAACTCTTGTGAAAACCCAAAGGTCCACCTGCCATGCAGGTGACTAGGAGACTCAAGTCATTAACAGAATATAAATATCCCAGCCCTCTGGGAATCGTACTGGCAGACACCTTCTGATAGTAAATGTAGAGACGCTGGAACACATTGTGATAGAGGGTCATAATAACTTGGAAGGGAGATTAGTATCACTCCCAGACCCCTCTATCTCACCAAGGGATATTGAGCCTTCACAAATGAGGAGAACCCTCCCCCACTTAACCAAGGGAAAGAAACCTTGCAACCCAGAAGAAGGCTACCCTGAGGACCACATTACAACCCCGCATTTAACATCCTTAAGAGAAATAAATACACTCTAACCAACCCCCTGACCGTGGACAGGCTCCGCTTAACCTGTTGAAATACCAGGAATTAGCGCAAAGGAAAGTAACTGACGGGAGGGAAATGCTTAGTGCGAGTCTGCACTGGCCCCGAGTCAAAACTCCTGTAAAAAGAAAACCAGAAAAAAACCATCGGGCGATACTCCACGTGGTGTATATCATGATACAATATCCCCCAAGGATGACGAGCATGGGAATGAGGGGGAAAAAATCTCAGGGAAAAAGATCAATGCCTCGTAAATGCAGGTTGTGAAAGAAATCTGGGACCACTGTCCCTTCAAACCCGAGATCTGAGTCTCTGTATTCGTGTGAGGCTGACTGGCCACTAAGGGAATCAGGGAAAAAAGAAAAAATAAAGCACAGTGTCCATAGCAAAACAGTACTTATACAGTACTACGAACCCTCAGGTATATGAGTGGTGCATATCACTATTACGAACGGTATGTGACGTGAAGTGTTCACTTATCGATCTCAGCAAGATAAAATACTTATGTAGACCTCTCCAAAATTAGGAACCTGCATCAGTAGGGTCAGCACGGATGAGAAAAAACCAGCACCCTAATCGGTGCACTGTAGAAAATGTATATGTCTATATATATATATATACACAACAAAAGAGATTAAGCAACGCTCTTGAGGGTACAGAAGCCTGCCTGAACTCCTCGAGCAGAGGAGAAAGTGCAACACACTGTTAGACGGTTAGTTGAACCACAGGCCAAGATTTGTGAGGAAAACCATGGGGCAAGCGCCCTAAAGTTATTATTTGGCAACTCGTATATCTGATATCATCAAGTGTTTCCCAAACACTTTCTCCAAGTAGAACACGGTTGCTCAATTTGCCATGCAACAAAACTGAACAGTTACCCTCGAGCTGACCCTGTCTCCACCAACAGTTCAATAGTAAAAAGAATGTCCAATGGGACAAATAGTAAGGGAAAACCCCCGTCCCCACTATAGAGAGCCTCAAGCCCTGCAGACCTCAACAGAGGCATAACGCATCATCTTTTTCTTCCTCATGATGGGAAAAAAATACAGCAGCTTAATCAGCACAGGTGTTGGGTGGAGCAATTGATATCGGGGGAAAACAAGACCTAAGGAAGGACTGAGTTGTCCTGAAACTAACTACGATAAAGGGCGACAGAAGTTGAACCAAAAGACGAAGGTTAACACCAGTGTCTATAGAGGAAGGTACAACCCCCCACATGGGTCTGTTTTACCACAACCTCCACACACTCTTTTCTTTAAAGTACTTAATAAATTATATAAAATAGACATATAAAAATATCCAAAGA